>VDFB02379711.1:184989057-185019159 GCA_007258455.2 Sequoia sempervirens
AGGGTGGGAGTGGGTGTACCCTATAAATCTTAAAAAAAACTAACTTTATTATAACGCGAGTGCGTTATGAATAAATATAGAGATGTCCATGGGAGAGAGGGTGGGAGAGTCATAGAGCTCGGGAGAGGGTGGGAGAGGGTGGGAGAGGGTGGGAGAGAGTGGGAGAGGGTGGGAGAGAGGGTGGGAGAGTGTGTGGGAGGAGTTGGAAGAGGAGTCAAAGAGCATGGGAGAGGGGTGGGAGAGTTGGAGAGAGGGAGTCAGGAGAGAGCATGGGAGAGAGTCAGAGAGAGTCAAAGAGACTAGGAGAGTGGGAGAGAGGGTGAGAGAGGGTGGGAGAGTGTGGGAGAGTTTCAAAGAGTGTTAGGGAGGGTGGGAGAGGGTTGGAGAGAGTGGGAGAGGGTGGAAGAGGGTTGAATAGAGTGGGAGAGGGTGGGAGAGGTTTGGAGAGAGGGTGGGAGAGGGTAGGAGAGCATCAGATAGGATGGGAGAGGGTGCGAGAGTGTGGGAGAGATTCAAAGAGAGTTAGAGAGTGTCAAATAGGATGGGAGAGGGTGGGAGAGTGTGGGAGAGAGTGGGAGTGGGAGAGAGAGGGTGGGAGAGGGTGTGAGAGAGTGGGAGAGAATTGGAGAGGGTGGGAGAGAGTGGGAGAGGTTGGGAGAGAGTGGGAGAGGGTGGGAGAGGGTGTGAGAGGGTAGGAGAGAGTAGGAGAGAGTGGGAGAGTGGGAAGGTCCGTGAGTCTAACCATGAGGCAATACTTGACACAATAAAGAGTAGAGTAGATCTAGATGGTTCATTAGATTAATTTATAAGTATATTGACAATGGTTCTTATTAATTTATACTTGTATCCACATTAATTTGTTTGATGCCAATGATATCGTGTCTTATTTTACTTTGTGTATCTGTAAGTAACCCAGTAAACATTGAATGGTGTCCCCTTGCAGAAAATGCAGATTTATGAGCCATCCAAGAGAATCTTAGGCATAAAAGCAATGCAACATCCCTATTTTGATTATGAAGCCAAAGCTCAATTATGATTTTCAGCCATTACAAAAGTGTGTACGAAGCTTGGTGAGGGAATTTCAAGTTATTCATTTGAAATTAACCTTATCATGATCACCTATGATGTAGACATTATAGGAGCATCTCGAATTTCAAGATATTCTAGATTCATGAGAGGTGTTGTGTGCAATAGGTATCTTGGAACTCGCAGTGAAGATGTATGAGCAGGAGTGACTAAGTTGATAGGCTGCGATGCCTATCTGTAAGTGCCTTCCATCTATTTTCATTTCATTTCCATTTTGGACATGAGCTATTTCTTTTTATTCTTTTACTTTGCCTATCTATAACTGAACTAGGAAAAAATGATTAGTCTCTCCTTGCAGAAAATTTTGATTTTGGAGCAATCGAAGAGAATCTCAGCCAAAAAAGCAATGCAACATCCTTATTTTGATGATCTTGACAAATCTCAATTTTTATTTCAAGCCATTATAAAAGAGTGTGTGAAGCTTTGTGAGGGAATCTCAAGTTTCTCATTTGAAGTTAACCTCTAAATGAGAACCTATGATGTAGAAATTATAAGAGAATCTCAAATGGATGAGTGACATTGTAAAATATCTATGAGAACAGAGTACCTAAGGCATTGTAATGAGATTTACTTGTAATGACATTTATTGAAATAATGAAATTTGGTGTAGGGGCACCAAGGTTATTGAGCAAATTTGGTTCACAGAAATATTTTAAGTTAGTTTTGTGTTATGAGTTTTGTCAATTGAATAAGGTCATAACACATACACAATTGATTTATAATGTAATAAGTCATTTTAGTTACAAAAAGAATAGTTAGGCATGATTGGAAAGATTGGAAAGATGTAGAATCATTTGTAAAGGCTATTTAAAGCCTCTTGAAGGCTATTTAAGTCAATATTTGAGTTTGTATCCTTTTGAAGGTAAATGTTTGAATATGGTTGTAAATGTACTATTAGTGAGATTGAGATTGTTAACCTTCAGAGAGTAGCAATATTTATGTTGATGAAATTTCCTTTAGATGCAAGGATTCAAAGCACATCAACCATGTGGTACAAATGATTAAATCCCAAAGACAATCTGTAGCAATGAAAGAATCTGAAAAGGAAGAGAGAGCTACACTGGTGGCTCATGATAAACTTTAGCGATGCATAGTCAAGGTGGAGAAGACTCAAACAAATCAAATTTTAGTAAATCAACAACCTTTGTTATTTCATTTGGCCATCTTGGAACAACTACCAACAAAAATGCTTCGAAACTAAACAATTTGGCTTAAATTTTAGAGAATGCCTCTCAAGGGCCATTTCATCATCAATATAGCATCTACTAAAACCCCCAACACCATTCCCAAGCCAAACATACAAGGTTTCTTTGCAATTTCTTGGAGATCCTTCAAATTGCCCTGCAAAAAGGCTACAAAATTAGCCCTATTTTACAAACAAACTGCTCTTTACACTTCTTGTAACCCCAAAAGCTCTTGGAAATTCATCAAATAGGTCACAAAACTCCCAATTCCACATGTTTTAGAAAATCACTCAACCTCTAAGCCATAATTGATTAAAACCCTCAATTTTCTAACAAATACATAGGGTTTTTAGCATCTCACAACTCCAAGGCCTTCCAAACCTCACCAAAGCATCAAACAAGTTTTTTAGGGTCTAAACACACATAATAAACCTTCACCTAGCCTTTAGAGTCAGTAGATCTCAAAAAAATCACTTTGGTTCCTCCATTTCAAGCCAAAATCTGACATTCTCAACCTAAAACAACATCACCAGCCCTATAAACGCCTTACCATTATTAAAAGAGTTAAGGAAACTTGAAAAAAACACATTGTAAACATTTCCTCTAAATCAAAATTCACCACAATAGTAGGAAGGGCTCCATCACAAAAATTAAAGTAAACTCAAAACTTGCTGGTCTGTATAGGTTGAATAAAGAAAAATGGATTTTCCTTTCACTAAAACAACCAAAGGTGTATCAAAACAGATTGAAATCTAGGTTAAGACCTGCCACCACAATTTTTCATGAATTTATTTTCATAAGAGGCGTGTACTAGGCTGTACACAGACAAAAGAAACTGAAAACTCAAAAAAATGTTCAAATTCCACAGTTTTAAGCATTGTGAAGAGAACCAATCTTCAAAAAAACTATTGATTGAACCCCCATTCACGCTTGAATGATGTTTTTAATAAATTTCAAATGAGAATCATCTCCCTTCAATTCCCATAACTACCTTTGAACCACCAAACCCTTATTAAGCCTACAAATACTAGTATTTATTATTTAAGAATGGTTTTGCTTACTAAGCTTTATCATGCAAATTTAATATTCTAAAGGCCTAGGACCACTTAGACACCCTTATAACATGACTTGTTGACTCTTTCTCTGAACTCCCACCTAATTTTTACATAATTTTCCTTTATGGCAATATCAACAAATATTTAAATCAAGAGTGTTTTTGCACATTTGTCCACCCTAACCTACTAATTCCCAAAGTACATAAAAGATTGGTCTATTAGACCTTATTCAATACAAAAAGACCTCAACATACTAACATTTACCAAATTTCCTCCCAATTTACCATCAAACAATCACAAATTGAGGGTGAGGTGTGGGTGCTCCTGCACCATTCAACTTTCAAAAAACAAAGTCAATTAGGTTGGTAGAGGTCTAGATCGAGCTAGCATTTGTCAGAAGAAGAAGAAAGATGACTGGAACTCTAGAGGCCCACCATACTAGATTTTGGTATTGAACCATGAGAGTAGAGGAGAGATCTGATATCATGTATCAAAACATTAAGCATGCATTATTCCACCCAACAGAGAAGGAGATGATTACTTTGCTTCATTTTCATTTGCATAAGCATATCAAGGTATGGGAACCAAGAAGACCAAGGATGTCCAGTTTTATGTGGAGGTAATGGATGTGGTCCAAAATTTAGGAGGGTCAAGAAGGTCAATGTATGATCTTGATGAAATTAAGGAAGAACAACAAGAGAGGGACAAGAAAAATAAAATCAATACAGAGTTTCAAGGTTTTATCAAGCGAGTAAGAGAGCTATGGGAGCAGCCTCATCTAAAATATTTTGAACTAGACTTTGATATGTACCATTTAGAGATCTTGGTTTTCAATGAGTTCCTTTCAAATCCTCTTCTTTTATTATTCTTATGGTAAACGGATTGGTAGAGTTGGTGGAATTACCTTTCTTAGTAGTAATCGCTATTAGTGAGATTGAGATTGTTAACCTTGAGAGAGTAGGACTTGGGCAAAAGGAATTTGATATGGCTATTGATTTCAAAGACTTCAAGTGGGATGTACTCTGCATTGAGGCCATTCCTCAATCTTCACTTGATGGCATCAAGGAATGGATGAACTCCATGGTTATAAAGTATTATGAAAGCAGAATGAACTTGTACTAGCAACCAATTTTGAGAAATTTTAGCTTTCAAAAAACAAAGCCAATTAGGTTGGCAGATGTGTGGATCAGGCCAACATTTGGTGGAAGAGGAAGAAAGATGACTAGAACTCTGGAGGCCCGCCATACTAGATTTCGATAGTCAACCATGAGAGCAGAAGAGAGAGTTGATATCATTTATCAAAACATTAAGCATGCATTCTTCCAGCCAGCGGAGGAGGTGATTACTTTGCTTCATTTTCATTTGCATAACCATATCAAGGCGTGGGAACCAAGAAGACCAAGGAAGTCGAGTTTTATGTGAAGGTAATGGATGTAGTCCAAACTTTAAGATGGGAAAGAAGGTCAATGTATGATTGTTAACCTTGAGAGAGTATTTATGTTGAGGAAATTTCCTTTAGATGCAAGGATTCAAAGCACATCAACCGTGTGTGGTATGAATGATTAAATCCCAGAGATGATCTATAGCAATGAAGAGTCTGAAAAGGAAGATAGAGCAACATTGGTGACTCAGGAGAAACTTCAGCTTTCAAAAACAAAGTCAATTAGGCTAGAAGACGTGTGGATTGGGCCAGCATTTGGTGGAAGAGGAAGAAAGATGATTGGAACTCTGGAGGCCCACCATACTAGATTTCGGTATTCAACCATGAGAGTAGATGAGAGACTTGATATCATGTATGAAAACATTAAGCATGCATTCTTCCAGCCAACGATGAAGGAGATGATTACTTTGCTTCATTTTCATTTGCATAACCATATCAAGGCATGGGAACCAAGAAGAACAAGGATTCTGAGTTTTATGTCGAGGTAATGGATGTGGTCCAAACTTTAGGAGGGACAAGAAGGTTGATGTATGATTGGTGCAAGAGCACCATTCAGTAGGTTTTTTTCATCAAGGTAAATAAAGAGTAGAATATCATCAATTTACTAAAATCGCCCCAAACTTCTACATTTGAAGGTTTTGAGTCAATAAAAATGGCTTTTTGACCCATTCCTCTTTTTATAGCCTTTGTAACTTGAGGAATGGGTCTGCACTAACATTATTAAGGTGTGGGAATGATGTGTTAGTGTTGGGGAGGTCTGAAAGTGAGATAGTTGTGAAACCCATGTGTGTAAAAGTGAGTTTTCTTTAAGAAAAATGGTGGTTTTGAAGAGTTAAATTGTGTTTTTATGTAGGGAAGCATTATTTTATGATTGTTTGAGCTTGTGTAGGGTATCACAAACTTTTTTGAGTAATTTATAGGTTGTGGTTAGCTTTGGAAGCATAATTTTCAATAAACCCCCAGGGTTTAGGCTACAATAGAGGGTTTTGTGGTTTACCCATTGTATGGTGGTATAACTGAGATCTAATTATGGATTTTGAAGTTTTGAAACCTTATAAATGCTTCCCCAAGAGTTGGTAAGGTTTGGATAATTTTAGAGTATAGACTCTTTGTTCAACTGGATCGATCCCTTAAGGGTCCAAAGGGAAAAATGGCTGCAAACTTAAACACGAGGTTACTCGGACACCGTGACACTTAGAAACTTCTCGTCTAATCTAATGGGATCAAATTGGGCCCCTATACAATAACCTCTCTCAGTTTTCATTATCTCAGAGTGCTTTTCCCATGGTGTCCAGTTTTTAGTTGATGAAAAAAGTGTCAAATGAAAGCAGTGAAAAGTTGCAAAGTGGTGAAACTTTCGTTCTACAACTCGTGTGACCAAACATACTGTTCCAACACATCTGAATATGCATGTTTATGCTAGGAATGGTATTCTTTTGCACCCAAACACGCGGAATTGCTCTGAACTACGTTCAACCAGATCGATCCTTTAAGGGTCCAAAGGGTAAAATAGCTGCAAATTTCAGCATGAGGTTACTCAGACACCGTGATGCTTAGAAACTTTTTGTATGATCCTATGAGATCACATTGGGCCCCTCTAAAATAACCTCTCTCAGTTTACGTTATCTCATAGTGTTTTCTCGTGGTGTCAAAGTTTCAGTTGATGAAAAAAGTGTCAAATGGAAGTAGTGGAAAGTTGCAAAGTGGTGCAACTTTCGTTCTGCAACTCGTGTGACCAAACAGACTGTTCCAACGCATCTGAATAGGATTTTTTATGCTAGGCATGGTCCTCTTTCGCACCCAAACATGTGGAATCACTTCCGAGCTACGTTCAACCAGATTGATCCCTTAAGGGTCCAAAGGGAAAAATGGCTGCAAACCTCAACATGATGTTATTCAGACACCGTGATGCTTAGAAACTTTTCGTATGATCTCATGGGATCGCGTTGGGCCCCTCTACAATAACCTCTCTCAGTTTTTGTTATCTCAAAGTGGTTTTCCCGTGGTGTCCAGATTTTAGTTGATGGAAAAAGTGTCAAATGGAAGTAGTGAAAAGTTGCAAAGTGGTGCAACTTTCGTTGTGCAACTCGTGTGACCAAACGGATTGTTCCAATGCGTATGAATAGTAATTTTTACACTAAGCATGGTCCTCTTTTGTACCCAAACATGCGGAATCGCTCAGAACTACATTCAACCGGATCAATCCCTTAAGGGTCTAAAGGGAAAAATGGCTGCAAACTTCAACATGAGGTTACTTGGACACCATGATGTTTAGAAACTTCTCTTTTGATCCTATGGGATAGCGTTGGGCCCCTCTACAATAACCTCTCTCAGTTTACATTATCTCATAGTGGTTTTCCCGTGGTGTTGAAGTTTCAATTGATGAAAAAAGTGTCAAATTGAAGTAGTGGAAAGTTGCAAAGTGGTGCAACTTTCATTCTGCAACTCGTGTGACCAAATGAACTATTTCAACTCATCTAAATAGGTATGTTTACACTAGGCATGGTCCTCTTTTGCACCCAAACACGCAAAATTGCTCTGAGCTATGTTCAACTGGATCGATCCCTTAAGGGTCCAAAGGGAAAAATGGTTGCAAACTTCAGCATGAGGTTACTCAAACACCGTAATGCTTAGAAACTTCTCGTCTAATCCCATGGGATTGCGTTGGGTCCCTCTACAATAACCTCTCTCGGTTTTCATTATCTTAGAGTGGTTTTCTCGTGGTGTCCAGATTTCAATTGATGGAAAAAGTGTCAAATGGAAGCAGTGGAAAGTTGCAAAGTGGTGCAACTTTTGTTCTGCAACTCGTATGACCAAACGAACTATTCCAACACATTCGAATAGGCATGTTCACGCTAGGCATGGTCCTCTTTCTTACCCAAACATGCAGAATCGCTCTAAGCTACATTCAACCAGATCGATCCCTTAAGGGTTTGAGTGTAGCATGTTGAAATAGGCCATTCCACCTATTGTTCAAGCTATGTCTCAGTGATATGGGCCTGATGTAAGTAGGATAGGGAGTAGGAATAAGAAAATAGCATTAGTAAGGGCATTGGAAGAGATTACTAATAGTGCCCCTGTTGAAAATTCAAAATTGAGGCCCCTTAAAAGAAAGGCTAGAAGAGGTGAAAAGAAGAAATTGCTTGAAAATAAGTTAGAATAGGTTGGAAATAGGGCGAGATTGTGGAGTTTGATGTGTTCAAAAGTCCTGCAAGGACAGGGGAGGTCAAAAGTATGTTATGGCATGACATGCCCTAGTTGGGAAAATAGGGATTTTGAATGAAAAAGAGAGGTTTGAGGGAGTAAACGTGGGTAAAGTCAAGGGGAAACATAATTTGGTGGTCAATTAAGTTTGTGCAAGAAAAATGAAGAGTGTTGGAATAGGTTTTGAGGTTCAGGTTTGGGGGTTCTGTTTGCCGGTTTGGCCAAAAATTTTTGGAGGGGGGTTCAGTTCATTTTTGGTTTGTTGGTACAATAAACATGTAAAAACAAAATATATATCAATGCAACCTAGAAGCATAAATTAGGATTAGAATATCACATATCATCATATAAACAAAAAAATCACCATAAACTTGAATGTCATTTAAAACAACAAAATTGGTAAAAAAAAAAAAGTGTTTATAACCTGCAAAAAAATGTGAATAAAATCACATTGATTTTTGCGTGAAAAAAAACCATGAGGCCATAGCTTGTTTCTTACTATTATGCTTTGATATATTTTTTCCAAGCATCCATACCTTGTTTGAAAGTACCTTTTTTAGGCTTTTAGCCATAGCAACAAGGCAGTTAATTGTTTGATAAAATGCTTTGGTAGACATGTATGAAAAATGTTGTAGCATAGACAAGGCAGTGAACTGTTTAAAAAAATGCCTCAAAGAAATGTGGTCTCATGGTGATGAAATGGCATGATGAATGCCATGACAAGCAAATTGCTATGGATTGTCATGGCATTCCACCACCATTAAGACCACATTTCTTTGAGGATTTTATTCAAACAGTTCGCTACCTTGTCTATGCTATTGCTTATTATTATGCTTTGATAGATTTTTTCCAAGCATCCATAGCTTGTTTGGAAGCACCTATTTTAGGATTTTAGCCATAGCAGCAAGGAGGTGAACTGCTTGATAAAATGCTTTGGTAAAAATGTATGAAAAATGTGGTAGCATAGACAAGGAAACAAACTATTTGAAAAAATGCCTCAAAGAAATGTGGTCTCATGGTGATAGAATGGCATGACGAATGCAATGACAAGAAAATTGTTATGGATTGTCATGGCATTCCACCACCATTGAGACCACATTTCTTTGAGGATTTTAATCAAACAGTTCGCTGCCTTATGTATGCTATTGTTTATTATTATGATTTGATAGATTTTTCCAAGCATCCATAGCTTGTTTGGAAGCACCTAATTTAGGCTTTTAGCCATAGCAGCAAGGAGGTGAACTGTTTGATAAAATGCTTTGGTAAACACATATGAAAAATGTGGTAACATAGACAAGGCAACAAATTATTTGAAAAAATGCCTCAAAGAAATGTGGTCTCATGGTGATGGAATGGCATGACGAATGCCATGACAAGCAAATTGCTATGGATTGTCATGGCATTCCACCACCATTGAGACCACATTTCTTTGAGGCTTTTATTCAAACAGTTTGCTGCCTTGTATATGCTATTTCTTATTATTATGATTTGATAGATTTTTTCCAAGCATCCATAGCTTATTTGGAAGCACCTATTTTAGGCTTTTAGCCATAGCAGCAAGGAGGTGAACTGTTTGATAAAATGCTTTGGTAAACATGTATGAAAAATGTGGTAGCATAGACAAGGCAGCAAACTGTTTGAAAAAATTCCTCAAAGAAATGTGGTCTCATGGTGATGGAATGGCATGACGAATGCCATGCCAAGAAAATTGCTATGGATTGTCATGGCATTCCACCACCATTGAGACCACATTTCTTTGAGGATTTTATTCAAACAGTTCGCTGCCTTGTCTATGCTATAGCTTATTATTATGCTTTGATAGATTTTTTCCAAGCATCCATAGCTTGTTTTGAAGCACCTATTTTAGGCTTTTAGCCATAGCAGCAAGGAGATGAACTGTTTGATAAAATGCTTTGGTAAACATGTATGAAAAATGTGGTAGCATAGACAAGGCAATGGACTGTTTGAAAAAATCCTCAAAGAAATGTGGTCTCATGGTGATGGAATTCCATGACAATCCATAGCTTGTTTGAAAGCACCTGTTTTAGGCTTTTAGCCAGCAACAAGGCAATGAACTGTTTGATAAAATTCTTTGATAGACATGTATGAAGAATGTGTTAGCATACACAAGGTAGTGAAATCTTTGAAAAAATGCCTCAAAGAAATGAGGTCTCATGGTGATGGAATGCCATGACAATCAAATGATTTTGATTGTCATGGCATTCCATCACCATGAGACCTCATTTCTTTGAGGCATTTTTTTCAAAGAGTTCACTACCTTGTCTATGATATTGCTTACTATTATGCTTTTGATAGATTTTTTCCAAGTATCCATAGCTTGTTAGAAAGCACTTGTTTTAGGCTTTCAGCCATAGCAACAAGGTAACACTTGAACTATTTGACAAAATGCTTTGGTAGACATGTATCAAAAATGTGGTAGTATAGACAAAGCTGAGTCAATTGTTTGAAAAAATGCCTCAAAGAAATGGTCTCATAGAGATTCATGACAAGCAAATGCAATTAGAAAGATGCTCCTAGTTATTAGTTATGCAATGTGAAGTAATTGCATAACTTTAGGTTGACTTTGTAAAAACTATATTGTAATTGAAATTTTGTCATCTATCAGCATCTAGGTTATTAGTTATGCAATGTGAAGCAATGCTTTGAGTTTGAAATATGTGCAATGCAATGTAATCAATGATATGAATATAAACTACAAAAATCTATTTTTTACAATTTATTAGTTAAACTCTTTATTTTATTTTCTCTCTATATCTCTATACTATGGAAATGCCTTTAATTTCTTTTTTTTAAGTTTTATATCTTGTTCTACTTTTTTTTACCTTTTTTAAAATTTAATTAAAAAAAATTTCTAGACTTTTCCCGATTTTTTCAAAAAATCTTATACTTTTGGTTTGCCGATTTTTTCCCCAAAAGATTTTTTCTGCTATGGTATAAACACATATCTTTTTGGAATATCAAGGATACTTTTTGAAACTTCCATGCATTGCTAATCTAAAAGGAAAAGTCTTTTTCCTAATATGTATGCAGCCATGCTTTTGACATTTTCAAAAAGAGCAAATATGGACACCATCGATAAAAAATATTTGTATTAACCAAATAGCCATGTACACATAAATCAATATATGTTGATATAAGTATAAAATATAGTTATGAAATAGCCATATAGGCATACAATGTCAAATATATCCAATACAAGATATGTACAAAATTGCCATGTCTAGGCATACAACAAAGGGATTTGGAATCAAAATTCATTTCTCTCCATGCTCTGGAAATAATTTCTTTCCATTGGTTTGGCGATCTGATGGTGATAAGTCCATCACTCATTTCTACTGTGCTCGAGGAGTGCTCCTGCTACTCCTACAGTTTAGCTCTCGGTGAAGTTTGAACTGTTACAATAATAAGTAAAGACATTAATATATAGAAATCACATTATAAGAAATTATATATTTAACAAAATAATCACTTACGGCCATCTCATGATCACTCTCCACAATGGAAATATTTGCATGCCAATGCTTAAGCGTGCTCAAGCCCTATATAAACCATCCAAATAGGAATTAAACTACGAATCAATAATGGTTTGATTTTTCACTAGAACTAACATCTATAACAACAAATGTAAATTGAAATTTAGTAATTTTCCTCATACCTCCTCTATCAGAGCCATGGAGGATTGTATAGTGGATGAAACACTGATATCCATTGCCCTTGTAACATTTGGAGGTGTTCCCACAACCATCTGAAAATAAAACAAAAAATTATTCAATCACAAAAAAATTACAATAGCGAGATCCACGTCATGACTTATAATGTATGAGATCTAATGAACAAAATTTTGAGTACAAGTATTAAACTAGATATTTCTGGTAGGCATTGGCAATTTGATAGGAAGACCAAGCATGATGGGGAGAAGAACACATACTCCATTGTGAAGGATGGGAAGACTTACAACCTTTCACCTCTCCTAGAAGAAGACAAGGAAAAGGATGAAGGGCCTAGTGTTTTGATGGTGGGTGAGAAGGAGTTCATGAAGACCTTGAAGGAAGGATGAGGAAGAAGATTCTTCCTAATTATGAAGCCAAAAAGTGAAGCAGATCTACCCACAAAGAAGAAGGAAGATGCACCAAAGGAAGTCCAAGAGTTGTTGGAAAGGTACAAGGATATAAAGGTGAATGAATTACCTAGTTCCCTACCTGCCATTAGGGATATAAGCCACCATATTGATCTGATTCTAGGGGCTACATTTCCCAATAAGGCTGCTTACAAGATGACACTTGCTCAAAATGCGGAGATTGCAAGACAAGTGCAAGAGTTGATGGATAAAGGGCTAGTGAGGAAGAGTTTGAGCCTATGTGTTGTTCCTACTATCCTAGCACCAAGGAAGGATTGGAATTGGATGCTTTGAAATGATTCAAGAGCCATTAATATAATCACAATCAGATATAAGTTCCCAATGCCAAGAATGGAGGACCTCATGGATTGTCTATCAGGAGCATCTTACTTTTCCAAGATTGATCTAAAGAGCAGGTACCATCAGATAAGGATCAGAGAGGGGGGTGAATGGAAGACAAATTTTAAGACTAATGAAGGGCTCTGTGATTGGTTTTTGATGCCCTTTGGGTTATCAAATGCCCCTAGTACATTTATGTGCCTTATGAATGAGGTATTGAGACCTTTCATTGGAAAGTTTGTTGTAGTTTATTTAGATGGCATCCTTGTGTTTAGTAGGTCTAAAGAAGAACATTTGAAGCACCTTGAAATGGTACTAAGGAGGTTACAAGAGGAGAAGCTACTGATCAACATGGAAAAGTGTGAATTCATGAAGGAAGAACTAGTCTACCTTGGTTTTGTCATCTCCAAGGGAAGTTTGAAGATGGACCCTTCAAAGGTGGATTCTATTCTTACTTGGCCAACACCAAAATCCATGGGATATGTGAGAAGCTTCCATGGACTTGCAAGCTTTTATAGAAATTTCATCAAGAAATTTAGCCAAATTTGTGCGCCAATCTTGGACACCATCAAAGGAGGTAAGAAGGCATACCGATTGCATTTTATAGTGAGAGGCTGAATGAAGCAAAGACGAAGTATTCTTCCTATGATTTGGAATTTTAAGCTATGGTCCAAGCCCTCGAAAAGTGGAGGCACTACTTGTTACCTAAATAATTTTTTGTTTATACTGATAATCATGCCTTGAGTTTTTCGAATGCACAGGACAAACTCAGTCATAGGAACATGAAGTGGGTAGAGTCTTTGCAAGCCTATAATTTCACAATAAATCATAAGAAGGGCCAAGCAAATAAAGTGGCAGATGCTCTTAGTATAAGGGCACTTGTAGTGCAAGAGATCCAACTCCAAAGCATGGGGGTTGAAGCATTGAAGGGTATGTATCATGAAGATTTATATTTCAAGGAGGTATACAATGTTTGTGAGCAGCATTTGAATTCTTTTCATGGTGAATTCTATGACTTTTTTATTGCAGAATGGTTTTCTCTTCAAAGGAATCCAATTGTGTGTGCGTAAATTCTCAATGAGGGAGAGTATCATAAAGGAGAAACATAGTGGGAGTCTTGGAGGTCACTTTGGCCTTGACAAGACCTTAGAACAAGTTAGGAGATTTTACTATTGACCAAAGTTGCAAGTGGATGTGAGAAGGTATGTGGAAGGCTACACAATATGTGAAAGGGAAAAGGGAACTTCATCAAATGCAGGACTCTATCAGTCACTTCTCATTCCCAATAGGCCTTGGGAGTATGTAAGTATCGACTTTGTCTTGGGGTTTCCTAGAACCCAAAAAGGTTTTGATAGTATCTTTATGGTAGTTGATAGATTTAGTAAGATGGCATATTTTATTCCTTGCAAATGCACCAATGATGCATCTCATATAGCATGTCTCTTCTTTAAGGAGGTTGTTAGGATACATGGATTGCCTTTAGGCATTGTTTTTGACAGGGATTCTAAATTCATTGGTCACTTTTGGAGGACCTTGTGGAAGAAACTCAAGGAAAAAATCTATCCTTTAGTTTAGCATACCATCTACAAATGGATGGACAAACTGAAGTATTGAATAGATCATTGGGAAACCTCTTAAGATTCCTTACCAAGGAGCATGGACAAGCTTGGGATCTGATTTTACCTCAGGCTGAATTTTCATATAATGACTCCATGAATAGGAGCATTGGTAGAAGCCCTTTTGGGGTATTCAATGGCATGCACCCTAGAGGGGTCTATGAACTAAGAGATCTACAAGGAGTTGCTAGGAGAAGTGCTCAAAGTGAGGAATTTGTTGTTACAATCAGGGATATTCATCAACAAGTGAAGGAAACCCTTCAAAAGAATGTTGAGAAGTATAAGGAAAAGGAAGATTTAAAGAAGAGGAATGTCCAATTCAAGGTTGGAAACTTGGTGATGGCACACTTGAAGAAGGAGAGAATTCCAAAAGAAAAGTATACCAAACTCATGATGAAGAAGATAGGACCTTGCAAGGTGGTCTACAAGTTTGGCCAAAATGCTTATGAAATAGAGTTACCTCCTAGGGTGGCAATCTCTCCTATCTTCAACATTTCTGACTTGTATCCTTTCAAAGATTCTCTGATATGATTGAGTGCTTGGTTACTATCAAACTAATGATATGATTGATGTTACTAAATTTGGTTAAGGTGTATAAGATAGGTTTGGTGACTTTGATGGTTGGATGGGTGACTATTATGAAGCCTTTTGAGAAAATTGGTGATTAACCACAAGATGATAATCAAGATTTTGTTGTAGCAGGAGTTTGTAACCTGTAATAGACTGTTGCAGTCAAAATATGGTGAGTACAGTGCTTGATAATGGATTGATAACAGTGAGGTATGGTTTAGTTGATTTGTTGCCTTGGTGAATAAATGAAAGGATGAATTGTTCAAGTGTCAATAATCAGGTTTATGTTGTTTTTATGGTGGTTGAGAATGATGTGAATCTAATTGATTAAGTCAAAGTTTTATTTAATATGGTTTTTTCTTTGAATGAGTCAATTGGAATATTGATTAGTGGAATGATGAATGATGGCCTATGGAATGGCTAAGAGAATTTGAGTGGATTTTGGTTGAATGAAAAGTAGATTTATGATGAAATTATATTTGATCTTCTCCTGATTCTATTTGGGATTGAAATCCATTGAAGAAATGATGTTGATGGTGTTTTTTGGATGCTCTGCATCAGATGTACCCTAATGATTGAGTGTTTTGATATGATGCTCTGCATCACTAACTTCCTTTTCTATGCTATTGATTACTATTATGGTTTCATAAATTTTTTCCAAGCATCCATAGTTTGTCGTGGTGGTGCACCTTTGCAAGAACATGCCTCCATGTGAAGTAATTGCATCGTGCTACTTATGTTGACTTTCTAAACAACTATATTTTACAGTTGAAATTTTGTCATCTATCAACATCTAGTTATTAGTTATGGAATTTAAAGTAATGCTTTGAGTTTGAATGATGTGTAATGCAACGTAACCAACAATATGAATATAAACTACACAAATCTATTAAGTAGAATTCATTAGTTAAGTTCTCTTTATTCTATTACCTCCGTGTACGTTTGAGTGAATCCACTAGCACTACGAGGTGTTTACTTGAAACCACCAATATTAGCCTATTCAACATCCAAAATCACGTGTTAAAATACCATTTGTAAAACAATGCTATTAACATGTAATAAATTTATAATTGTTTACTAGTTACGTACCCCATTGATAGGTGTACTACAGAAATAAGTAGGTGGAGGACTGGTGTATCTAGTCTCAACATTTTAACCTTGCAATTTTATTAAAATAATAAAACTAAATTAGTTAATCATGCATTTCATAATCAAAATTTAATAAATTAAATTCAATGAACATGTTGACTTTTACCCGACTATCAAGGCCATATGCACAATGCAAAATGTTAGTCATCCTCTCCATCCCCATAGTAGCATACAGATCCTGTGTAGCAGTATACGGATCCTACATAGCAATATACGGATCCTGCGTAGCAGCATAGGGATCTTGCATAGCAGCCTCCTGAGTGCCGGTGGGGTCATATGAACAAGTTTCCCTGCAAGATTGACACACATGGGTTCGAAGGCCACCACCCGAAGACTCCCCTAGATGGCATTGTACAATAGGGCTAGTATGATGGATGGCACTCTGGGTCAAAGTGTTGATTGCCTATAATGTCTCTATGTTAGCACTCTCCTTCGCAACAACAGGCATAACAATGTGCTCACGAGGCAGCCTAGCAAGAGGTCGTCTCCCTTGCCGCATAGGATCGGGTTGTGCACTGGGCCTATCCTGAGCTGACCCCCCACCTCTCCCCTAGAACTCCCTCATATCAAAATAATTTGGGATTAGGTTCAATACGAACTCACTGTATAGTTTTCTAAGAAAATATTGGGGGACTTCACAATTATTACATGGTGGGTAATCAAAGACCAAGTACCACCTATCATAAAAACAACTCCTAATCTCTTGGTGGTGGCACCAATGAATAGGAAACCTCTTCACATTGAGGCTAAGATTTTGATTTGTTCTAGGGTCAGTGAATAGAGAGCACAAATCACCTTTATTAATTTTTAAATCTTTTACTTGTTTATATGATAGTTTATCTGCATAATATGCCCTAGCTGCCTACCTCCTATCTCGCCATCCCGTTATTTGTTGGGTTATTGAATCTACATTTTTTAACATCTCTTTTATTGAATTTGATAGTGTCATTCTTTCTGTGGTTGAAGCATTTGGATCACTCAACCTACTAATAAGATCCTCAATTTATTTTTTGTTGTTTTCAATTTCACTCGTCAAAATTTGTTGAGTGCTAGGAGGGTGTTGAGTGATTGGTGAGGGAGGTTGATTTTGTTGAGGAGGATTTGCATGTTCTTCTTGTTGAGGATTTTTGGGATTATTTGCATCTCCTACAAATTAAAAAAAAAATCAAATCTAACCTAAAACAAACAAAATCAACTTGAAACTAAGAAATTAAAAACAAATAGAAAATAATACTTACCTCCTGCACCTCTTCGTTGTCGTGGTGCCATCTTTGCAAACAAAAAGCAACTATTGTTGATGAATTTTGAATAATTCCTCCTCCTAGAACACGAGCGTGAAAATGAGGGTTTTTGGCAGTGGGCAGAGCAGAAAAACAGAAAAGAGAAAATGAATAGCTTTCACTTTTTTTTTCCTTTTAAAATGAAATAACGTAAGTGCGTTATAACGTGCTCGCGTTATGTCATTTCCAACATTTTTTTGAAGTTTGATACAAAATTGTAACTCAACTTCATGCACCTACCCTTACATCACCAGAAGACCCCATTTCTTGCACCCATTTTTTCAACCAAGCCAAGTTAGGTTGCCAATTTTACCGAATTGGGAAGCTAGTAGGCCCACTAGCTTGCCAATTCAATGAAATTGACAACCTAACTTGGCTTGGTTGAAAAAATGGGTCCAAGAAATGGGATCTCCCGGTGATTTACATCACCTAGAAACCCCATTTCTTAGAGCTATTTTTTCAAACAAGCTAATACGTTACCAATTTCATTGAATTGACAAGTTAGTGGGCCCACTTTCACTGAATTAGGAAGCTAATGGGCCTGTTAGCTTACCAATTCGATGAAATTGGCAACCTAATGTGGCCAGTTTGAAAAAATAGGTCCAAGAAATGGGGTGTCTTGGTGATATAAATCACTAGGAGACTCCATTTCTTATGGGTCCAAGAAATGGGGTGTCCCACTAATGTAAATAACTGGGACACCCCATTTCTTGGACCCATTTTTCCAAACAGACCAAGTTATGTTGCCAATTTCACCGAATTGGCAACCTAACTTGGCTTGTTTGAAAAATTGGGTCCAAGAAATGGGGTCTCCCGGTGATGTAAATCACTGGAAGACCTCATTTCTTGGACCCATTTTTTCAAACAGACCTCTGGTGATGTAAATCACCGAAATACCTCATTTCTTGGACCCATTGTTTTCAAACAAACCCCATTTCTTGGACCCATTTTTTCAAACAAGCCACATCAGGGTGTCAATTTCACAAAATTGGAAAGCTAGTGGGCCCACTAGCTTGCCAATTCGGTGAAATTGGAAACATAGTGGCCTATTTGAAAAAATGGGTCCAAGAAATGGGGTCTCCCAGTGATGTAAATCACTAGGAGACCATTTATTAGACCCATTTATTCAAACAAGCCACATTAGGTTGCCAATTTCATCAAATTGGTAAGCTAATGGGCCCACTAGCTTGCCAATTTGGTGAAAGTTGGCCCACCAGCTCGCCAATTTGGTGAAATTGGCAGCATAGTGGCCTATTTGGAAAAATGGGTCCAAGAAATGGGGTCTCCCGATGATTGTTTCAAACAAGCCAAGTTAGGTTGCCAATTTCACCAAATTGGCAAGCCAGTGGGCCATCATTGAGAGATGCCATTTTTTGGACCCATTTTTTCAAATAGGCCAAGTAAGGTTTCCATTTTCACCGAATTGGTAAGCTAGTGGGCCTACTAGCTTTCCAATTTGGTGAAATTTCCAACATAGTGACTTGTTTGAAATTTGATCACTAGAAGACTCCATTTCTTGGACCCATTTTTTCAATCAGGTCACTATGTTGTCAATTTAACAAAATTATCAAGCTAGTGGGCCCACTAGCTTGCCAATTTGGTGAAATTGGCAACCTAACTTGGACTGTTTGAAAAAATCACTAAGAGACCCTATTTCTTAGACCCACTTTTTCAAACAGGCCAAGTTAGGTTGCCAATTTCATTAAATTAGCAAGCTAGTGGGCCCACTAGCTTTCCAATTCGATGAAATTGGCAATGTAGTGGCCTGTTTGAAAACATGGGTCCAAGAAATGGGGTCTCTTGGTGATGTACCCTATTTCTTGGACCCATTTTTTCAAATAGGCCCACTAGCTTTTCAATTCAGTGAAATTGGAAATGTAGTCTAACTTGGCCTATTTGAAAAAATGGGTCCAAGAAATGGGGTTTCCTGGTGATTCATTTTTTCAAACAAGACACTACGTTCCCAATTTCACCAAATTGGCAAGCTAGTGGACCCACTAGCTTGCCAATTCGGTGAAATTGGCAACCTAGTGGGTTTTTTGAAAAAATGGGTCCAAGAAATGGGGTCTCAGTGATTTACATCACTGGGAGACCCCAAAGAAATGGGGTCTCATGGTGATGTAGATCACTATGAGACCCCATTTCTTTGAGGTGTTTTTTCATACAATGAGCACTAAGCTCACAACCTTGTCAATGCATCAATGTGGTAGTATTGACAAGGTAGTGCTTGTTGTATGAAAAAATGTCTCAAAGAAATGGGGTCTCATGGTTTGAGGAATTTTTTCATACAACAAGCACTACCTTGTCAATGTGTCAAGGTAGTGACACATTGATAAGGTAGTGCTCATTGTATGAAAAAATGCCTCAAAGAAATGTGGTCTCACAATGATGTAGATCACCGTGATACCCCATTTCTTTGAATCACCACGATACCACATTTTTTTGAGGCATATTTTCATACAACAAGCACTACCTTGTCAATACATCAATGCTACCAAGGTAGTGCTTGTTGTATGGAAAAACATCACCCTGAGACCCCATTTCTTTGAGGTATTTTTTTCATACAATGTATACTACCTTGTCAATGTCGTAGCATTGACAAGGTAGTGCTCATTGTATGAAAAAATTCCTCAAATAAATGGGGTCTCATGATGATGTACATCACCCTAAGACACCATTTCTTTGAGGCATTTTTTGAGACAATGAGCACTAAGGTCACTACCTTGTCAATGTGTCAATGCGGTAGCATTGACAAGGTAGTGCTCATTGTATGAAAAATGCCTCAAAGAAATGAGGTACATCAACATGAGACCCCATTTCTTTGAGGCATTTTTCATACAGGAACTACCTTCTTAATATGTTTACGCCTCAAAGAAATGGGGTCTCAGTTCTATCTCTCTCCCCCTGTCCCTCCTCCCCTCTCTAATATTCTCTATCTTCCCCTTTCTCTCTCTTCCTTCCTCCCACCTGCCTTCCCTTTCTACTTTTTTCTAACCTATCCTTCACTACCTCTCTCTCCCTCCCTCCTCTCTCAATCTCTCCACATTCCTCCTTCACTCTCTACTTCTCTCTCTATTACCTCTCTCTCTCTCCTTCCCTATCTACTTCTCCCTCTCTCTATCCCTTTCACCCTTTCTCTCAATATCCCAAAGCCTATACTGAATATCATAAATCATAATCCCTATACCCTAATCCCTACACACTCAACCCTCATCCCTATACCCTATACCCTATACCTTCAACCTTATAAGCTAAGCCCTAAAAAATTATCCGTCAACTATAAACTTAAATCCTAAACCCTACGTTCAATCTTGTACCCTAAACCCTCAATCTTAAACCCAATACTCTCAACCCTATACACTTAACCTTGTACCCTCAACCTTAAACACTATCCCTCAACCATCAACCCTATACCTTAAACCCTAAACCCTACACCCACAACCCTCATCCCTATACCCTATATCCTCAACCTTATAACCTAAACCCTAAACATTATCCCTCAACTATATACCCTCAACCCTCTTCTTAAACCATAAACTCTACACTCTCAACCCTTAACCCTATACCTTATACATTCAACCCTCTACTGTATAACCTATACCCAATATCCTGAACCCTAATCCCTATACCTTGTACACTTAACCTTGATCCTCAACCCTAAAACTTATTCCTAAACTATAAACCAACAAACCCGAACCCTATACTTTAACCCCAAACCCTAAATTCAATCGTGTTCCCTCAACCCTAAACCCAATACCCTCAACCATATACCCAATATTGTAAACCATAACCCTATACCCTATACCTTGAATCCTAAACATTATCACTCAATCCTCAATCCTATACTTTAAACCCTAAACCCTACACCCTCAACCCTCATCCATATCTATCTCTATCTTCCTTCCTCCCACACACCTTCCCTCTATACTCTCTAACCTATCTCCATCTACCTTTCTCTCTACCTCCCTCCTATCTCTCAATCTCTCCACCTTCCCCTCTCTCTCTCTCTCCCCTTCCCTCTCTACTTTTCTCTATACCACCCTTCTCTCTCTATCTCTCTCTCTCTCTCTCTCTCTTTCTCTCCCCCTCTCTCTCCATCCCTAACTCTCACTCTCTCTCTCTTCCTTCCTCCCACCCACCTTCTCTCTCTACCTCTCTCTATCTAACATATTCCTCTCTACCCCACTCTCTCTCCATCCCTCCTCTCTCTCTCAATTTCTCCACCTTCCTTCCCCCTCTGTCCCCCTCTCTCTCATTCTCTATATCTCACTTCTCTCTCCCTCATTCTCTCTTTGTATATATCACCTCTCTCTACTTAGATCCCTCCCTCCTCCCCCTCTCTATCTCTCCTTTGCTATATAATTCTATCTATCTCCATCTCTACCTATCCCTCCCTCCCTCCTTCCCTCTCTCTCCCTCTCTCCCCCCTCTCTCTCAAGTCTCTCCCTTACACCCCCCTCTCTCTCTCTCACCTAATATCCTAAACCCTAATCCCTATACCCTATAAGCTTAACCTTATACCTTCAACCCTATACCTTAAACCATAAACCCTACACCCTCAACCCTCATCCCTATACCCTATACACTTAACCCTCATCTCTCTTCCTCCCTCCCTCTTTCCCTCTCTAATGCCTATACCTAATACACTTAACTTATACCCTCAACCTTATATTCAACCTTGTAACCTAAACCCTCAACCCTATACCCAATAACCTCAACCCTATACAAAATATCCTAAACCCTAATCCCTATACCAAATACCCAATATCTTAAACCCTAATTCCTATACCCTATATACTTAACCCTATACCCTCAACCCTAAACACTATCACTCAAACCTCAAACCTATACCTTAGAACCTAAATACTACACCTTCAACCCTCATCCATATACCCTATACTATTAACCTTATACCCTAAACCCTGAACATTATCCATTAACCCTATACTTAAACCCTAAACCCTACACTCTCAACCCTTAACCCTATACCTTATACACTAAACGCTACACCCCAAATCCTATACCCAATATCCTAAACCCTAATCCCTATACCTTAAATACTTTAACCTTATATCCTCAATCCTTGACCCTTAACCCTATATTCAACCTTGTAACCTAAACCCTCAACCCTCAACCCCATACCTTAGACCCTCAACCCCAAATCCTCATCCCTCATCCCTATAACCTATACCCTCAACCTTATACCCTAAACCTTAAACATTATCCCTCAACCCTTTACTTAAACCCTAAACCCTACATTCAACCTTGTACCCTATACCCTAATCCCTAAACATATTACCCTCAACCCTATAACCAACATCCTAAACTGTAATCCCTATAACTTATGAACTTAACCTTATACCCTTAAAAACCTAAACACTATCCATCAATCCTCAATCCTATACCTTAAACCCTAAACCCTACACCCTCAACCCTCATCATTATACCCTATACCTAAAGCTTATACCCTAAACCCTAAACATTATCCCTCAACCCTTAACCCTATAATTAAACCCTAAACCCTACATTAAACCTTGTACCCTATGTTGAGAAATGTGACTCAAATTTATTGGCTTGATTGACTTCTTGAAGCACTTGTGTTTTCCTCCATCATAGGCCTGAGTTAAGTTGTTTTTCTAGTTTTTTAAACTGAAGTCGTGGGGTTCTAAAGTTTCATAACCTCCCGACTTAGTGACTATGTAATGAAGGAGATCCCTTTGTTGTCGGCGTGTTGCAGGTTTTGAGAACTTTGCAACCTTCGACTTGAGGTTCAGAAGTTGGAGTTTTGAGTGATAGAGCGATCCCCTTGTTATCGACGAGTCGCGGGTTCTGGGAACTTCACAACCTCTAACTTGAGGTTTTGAAGTTTAGTTTTTCAATGATGTAGGGACTTGGATGTTGACGGATGTGGGGACCACTTGGAGCATTAGGTGATTGGGTAGCCTATGAGGGACATCTTGGTGGGACCTGATATGATGGTGGATTGTGATGAAGGCCAATAGGTGGTGATGATGTGGAGGACAGATGGCATGTGGGCCCATGTGCTCGGTGGAAATTGGTGAGATGGTAATGAATGTATTTTTGATTGAGTGGCATGGTATTAGGTGGATAACCCTAAGTTCGACATTAGATATTTGTTCAACTATTTATGTGACAACCAAAATTGGATGTTGGATAATGGCATGTGGCTCAAGGTGAAAACCCTAAAGGGGTGTGGTAGTTGAAGAGTCAAATGGGAGCTGATGATCTAAGTGTTTCTTACAGGTTGAGAGGCTAGGTAGTTGAGAGAGATCTATGAATCTTGTAGAAGGTGAAGGTTGAGCGGCTGTGTGATAGAGAGGCCATGAGGTCGATGGTTGATCAATGAGGCTGTGTAGTTGAAAGAGATGTCTCTTGCTAAGAGAGGTGATTGTGATGGGTTATGTTGTTGAATACTCTTTGGATGGAATAAGATGTAAACTCTGTAAACGTCATGATCATGAATTGCATTTGTAACTAATTTTGTTGCTGATAATACAATGGCAATATGAGCTTTTGGAGTGTGGGATTTTTTACCCATAAGGGTTTTCCCCACGTATATTTGTATGTTCATGTCTTTTGTCTCATATTTCATGCTTGTTGGTTCTGTTTGCTGAATCTGTTAGTGGTGTTGTTGAATCTAGTTGTTTTGCATGAGTTTCTCTCAAAAGGATCAATGTGGGTAATGAACTAGATGTATGTTTTCACTTTATGGCATAGTAGTATGTGTCTTTGAGGAAATCTAACAAAATAAGGTTGTTAAAGGAACTGTTGATCTTGGATGCCTATTTTGAGATGAACCTAAGATTTCCCAACAAGTCGTATCAGATCCTTCTTCTAGGATGAGTTTCTTCCTAGTGTGTCGCTGGATTTGGGTATTCCTTCTATGAAGATTTTGTAGTCTGCCAGGCTTGAGGAAATTTGGAGGAATTGGTTGATGTATTGATCCTTTGGTGAGTAGAAATTCTTGCTCTTTTGTTTAAGTTTCTGAGACAATACGTAGCATGGAAGATGGTGAAGATGGAGAAACCAGAACTGGTCATATTGGAATGTTGTGATATGAGGTTCCTAGTTGGTAGCGGTATGACCCTAATGGATGGGGTGGAATATTTTGCTTCATGGTTGTGTTGTAGCAAAATATTTCATATTGGGTGTTTTTGCAAGAGGCTCCCTAATGATATGGAGAAGCTTGGGTTGTTTTTTAGTCATGGAGTAATGTCCTTATGATAGGTTTTTGTTCCTGGTATTGGAAGACATGGTCTTATGGTACCTCGAGTGCAAGAAGGCTATGGAGTTGATCTTCAGATGATACGAAAGCTTTTGAAATAGTCAGTCTCTCTCGAATGGATGTGCATGTTGGTTGTTTTGGAGTTGGCTTGAAATGAGCTTGATGTTCCTGAACTATTGTTTCCTTTTAAGGATGGTTTGTACTTTCATGGTACTATGGTTTTGAAAGTTTTACATGGTCAAGCAATTTTTTTGGTTAATGGAGTTGTTAAGATATTTTCTAGACCTTGGATTTTGGGGTGTGACTAGATGAGATAATTGCAGTTCAACTTAGTTTGAGGAGGTGAGATGTATTCTTTGCATGGGAGTTTTGGTATGTGATTTGTCACTTTGCATTCTTGTGGTGGTGCTTGGTGGTTTCCTAGACTATGGTGCTCATTGTGGACATGATTGGAAAATCAGATCTAAGCTTGGTCTAGTGTTTGAGTCAAGTTGTCTACATTGTTATTCTCATTGAGCTAGATCTCAGTTTTGTAGTTTCCAGTGCGATAATGGGTTTTAATTTTTTTGTTGAATGGATTTACGGGTTGTAGAATGTTGTGGGATGTGTTTAACTACATGTTTTTTGTGAGACAACTCAAAAGTGGACTGTCTATATCCACAAGATTTGTTTCTATGTTGTTGCAGACTTGTTAGTTGGCCTTATCTTTGGTCACTTATGCATTGGTGTAGTTTCTTTGAGATGTGAGGATGGATGGTGCTGAGTACCTAGGTAGTCAGTTATTGGGACTTGTAGGATGTGTATCATGATGTCATGAATAGCTTGAGTACACTAGTTTGTGTAAAGATTTTGACAGTGATGGTTAATTTTGCTCGGTTTTGGAGATCTTGGTGTTGCATGGATATGTTAATGTGTGGACCTGAAGGATTTTTTAGATTAACAGATGTTTGGTCATAGTTATTGGAGAGCTTGGGTGTCATGGTTCAGTGGGAGCTTTAGTAGTGACTATGTATTCATCACTTGGTGGTGAATGATATTCTTTAGTGTTGCAAATGTTACTAGGAGGGACTCTTAGATCATGTTGTTGTAGAGGGGTTATTTCACATTTGCATGGACACTATTGGAAGATGTGCAACATCTTAGAACCATGGAGGATTCTTGGAGTCTTTGGTTGAGGTGTTGGTGGTGCTTGAAAGGTGATGTGGTTTAGAGTTTGTGTTGTTTCATATCATGGTATACTCTTGATTGTGCATTAGAGTTTTGGCATGATGCATTGCTCTTCATACCATATTATGTTCACCTGGAGCATGGGATATCCTAAGGGGGATGTGTAGATCATGGTGTCATGATAATTTCTTGGTTCAGATGTTTGGAGCTTTGACAGTTGTCTAGTAACTCTTTATATTAAGTGCATTGGTCATATTCTTGAGAACTTCATGGTAGTGCGATAATGCAGATTGGATTTCGACATGGGATGATCATTTGCAGGTGCTCATGGATACATGGAGAATAAGGTGAGGTTGTAATTCTCTTGAAAGGAGAGAAGTGTTGATGGTTACTCTTGATGAATATTTAGGCAGAAAACTCGAGGAGCCTACACCTTGGTTGGAGGTGAGTTCAATAGAGACCAATGAGGAGATTTCTCTTGGAGAAGTCATGATGGCTTGCATATCTTAGAGGAGTATTCTCATTCCCACTCTTGTTCTTCTTGGTAGTCTACCACTTGAGAGGCATTTCCCATTGTTTCTCTCAGGGGTTATATTCTTTAGCTTTTATAGATATGGATCTTGAGCTATGGTTATTTAGTTCTAAAGGATTCATTGTGAGAATAGCATGGCTATCTCCGTATGCATTGTGATTACATTCATTGATGTTAAGTTTAGGAGATACATTGGGTATATTTCCTGAAATGGGAAGTTAAATAGTTTGATCTTCTTTGAGAGGCTTACATCCATGTTGATTACATGATATATATGTTATGTTCGATCTTGGAGATTGAATGGTTGGATTTTGTTAAGGATTTTCTCTTGGGGTTTTGAAGGAGATCATACTTGACATAGTTGGCGTTTAGAGGTGTATGTAGGAGGATTTTTTTTTTATAGGTACATGATGTGAAATTTTCTCTTTGTGGTCTTGGTTATGGAGATTTGTGGTAAGAGTTGTATAGGTTATGCATATCATTGTGGGAAGTCCTTGAAAATATATGTTTATACTCTCTATGTGATGTTGTTGGTAGACTCATTATCTCTTGATTTTTTAGATTCATTACCCATGCAGTGGGAGTTCCTAGATGTGTTTTGTCTTCTTTGACTAGTTGACACATGGATCTTGCATTTTTTGTTGATGGGTTTGTTATGAAGTGGCATGAGTTTATTGATGTCATACCATGGAGGTATGTGTGATTGGATGCATTAGCACTTACTATGGTTTCTATTTTTAGTCACATGGGTTGATCAGTTGGATGGGAGAAATCATTTTTTTTGGTTGTTGTTCTAGCTGATGTTCTATCTTGTTTCTAGAGAGTGACTTCATGGTTGTGTTCTAGTTTGAGCTTTGAACTTGATGTTGTGTTGCTTATGTATATCTTGTAAGCATAGTGGAGTGGTGGAAGTGTTGAAACCTTTGTCATCTATTGGATCTAATGCTTGTGTTCTTGAGACTGGTGCATATACAGCTTGGCTTGTTCCTTTTCCTATGGTGGATGGATGGAACTGTTTCCTGAGTTGGTGGACATCTTGGATGTCATTGCAGGTGTCTTGGTTGGAGCACAAAAGAATTGTTTAAGATTCTTGAGTTTGCTTTGGAAGGAGCCAGTAAGTTCTTTGTCAAGTGGGAGAATGTTGAGAAATGTGACTCAAATTTACTAGCTTGATCGACTTCCTGAAGCACTTGTGTTTTCCTCCATCATCGGCCTAAGTTAAGTTGTCATTTTTTAAGTTTTTCTAGCTGAAGTCATGAGGTTCTAAAGTTTCATAACCTCCTGACTCAGCGACTGTGAAGTGAAGGTGATCCCTTTTTTGTCGACATTTCATGGGTTATGAGAACTTCACAACCTCTAACTTGAGGTTTGGAAGTTCCAATTTTGAGTGACAGGGCGATCCCCTTGTTATCGACAAGTCATGTGTTCTGGGAACTTCACAACCTTTGACTTGAGGTTTTGAAGTTTAACTTTTTAGTGATGTAGCGACTTGGATGTCGACGGATGTGGGGACCAATTGGAGGGATGGGTGACTCGCTAGCCTATGAGGGACATCTTGGTGGGAACTGATATGATGGTGGATTGTGATGAAGGCTGACAGGTGGTGATGATGTGGAGGATAGATCACATATGAGCCCATGTGCGTAGTGGACATTGGTGAGATAGTAATGAATGTCTCTTCGACTGGATGACATGGTGTTAGATGGATAACCCTATGTTCGATGCTGGAGATTTTTTTGACTACTTATCCAATGACCAGAATTGGATGTTGAGTAATGGCGTGTGGCTTGAGGTGAAAACCCTAAAGGGGTGTTGTAGTTGAAGAGTCGAATGAGAGCTAATGATCTAAGTGTTGTTGATAGGTTGAGAGGCTGGGTAGTTGAGAGAGAGATGAACCTTGCAAAAGGTGAAGGCTGAGAGGCCGGTGGTCAACCTATGAGGTTGTGTAATTGAAAGAGACATCTCTCATTGAGAGAGGTGATCATGATGGGTTATGCTACCTAATACTCTCCAAATGGAACAAGATGTAAAATCTGTAAAGGCTATGAGCCTCAATTGAATTTTTAACTAGTTTTGTTGCTAAATAATACAATGGAAATATGGGCTTTTGGAGTGTGGGGTTTTTTACTTGTAAGGGTTTTCCCCATGTATATCTATGTGTTCATGTCTTTTGTCTCATCTTTCATGGTTGTTGGTTCTTTTTTCTAAATTTTTTAATGGTGTTATTGAAAATGGTTGTTTTGTATGAGTTTCTCTCAAAAGGATCAATGTGCAAAAATGAACTATGTATGCTTCCACTTTATGGCATAGTAGTACGTGTCTTTGAGGCAATCTAATAGAATAAGGTTGTTGAAGGCACTGGTGATCTTGGATGTTTCTTTCTAAGATGGCTGATATCTTTCCCAACACCCTAAACCTTGAACCCTAAACCCTAAACCCTCAACCCTAAACCCAATACCCTCAACCATGTACCCAATATCCTAAATCCTAATCCCTATACCCTATTCAACCGTCATCCCTATAGCCTATACCATCAACCTTATAACCTAAACCCTAAACATCATCCCTCAACCTATACTTAAACCCTAAAACCTACATTTAACCTTGTACACTAAACCCTAAAACCTCAATCCTAAACCCAATACCCTCAGCCCTATTCCCAATATTCTAAACCCTAATCCCTATACCCTATACACTTAGCCTTATACCTTCAACCTTTAAAACTATCCTTCAACCCTCAACCCTAAACCTTAAACCCTAAACCCTACACCCTTAACCCTC
The DNA here is from genome assembly GCA_007258455.2 of Sequoia sempervirens. Classification (NCBI taxonomy): domain Eukaryota; kingdom Viridiplantae; phylum Streptophyta; class Pinopsida; order Cupressales; family Cupressaceae; genus Sequoia; species Sequoia sempervirens. The sequence goes on from VDFB02379711.1 coordinate 185,017,846, forward strand.
ATCCATATACCCTATACCCTCAACCTTATACCCTAAACCCTAAATATTATCCATCAATGAGTAAGTGCACAAAGATGGTTCCCAAAAAGGGAGCTTAAGTGGCCACTTTTTTATTCTGAAATTAGAAAATATTGACCTTGGACATGAAATTGAGGATAGTTGCACTCAAAATTTTGAGATGGAACAAAAATAAGGATCGAAGTGCTCCGAGTCTACTTTCTAAACTACTAATTCATTTTGAAAATGGTTGAGATTAAGGGTTACAAACGAGGGACGTACACAAATTGGTGTTGTTTTTATCAAAAAAACATATCAACTATTGTACGACCCTAGCACGGTGAAACTTTTTTAAGTATTTCTAAAATCGCTATGGTCAGAAGTTAGCTAATAGTATGTAGTTGATGCACAATTTTTTTGATAATTTTTTGATGAATATTTGATTTTGTCCTAATTTTCGAAGTGGAAACTTCCTAAAAAATAGAATTTTGGCCGTGCTACCCCTACAAATTTTGGAAACTAATTGATTTTTTTTTAAAAATATTTGTAGAATGGATTCTAGTTTCTAAAAATACTATTTATTTAAAATTTCAATGAATGGTGAACTTATAATGAAAAAAACACCAAACACTATTTTTTTCCAAAAAAGAGACACACAAACAAAATAAATTATGGATGAAAGGCTTAAAATTTTCATAAAGTGAAAAAAATTTACATTGTTGGATAGCTAAGAGAGAACCTAACATTACCCAGATGTTTGATTTGTTTGATATTGAACCATGTGCAATCCTAACGGTGAGCACGAACCTGATTATGTGAAATATTGTAGAATTTGCAAAAACATGTCTCTAGTCGTTGGAAATTCCCTCCAAGCCTTTGGGTTGGTATTCCAAGGTAAATACCAATCCCAAGGCTTGGGGATTACCAAAGAAAGATATAATGTGAGCATGCTATAATGCACTAGTGTTATATCTTAGTTTTGACAGTTTTTTGCATTTGTGGGGAACATGTCTAGCAAGACATAATGTGAGCACGGTATAACGTGCTCACATTATGTCTTGATTTATGTTAAATGCTACTCTATTGGATGTATTTTTATATATATATGTGTGTTTCTATGTACATGTATTCTTGTATGTCATGTATGCCATGTATGTATGTATTCCTATATGTATCAATGCATGTATATTGCATGTATGCGTATGTGTATGTAAGATTGTATCTACACATGTACATGTATGCTTGTATGTATGTAGGATGTATGTACATATGTATTATGCTTGTATGTATGTATTTATGTATGTATTTAAAGGGAGA
>VDFB02379711.1:185021005-185197633 GCA_007258455.2 Sequoia sempervirens
TTAAGGGTTGAGGGTTGAGGGTTGAGGGTTTAAGGTTGAGGGTAGAGGGTTGAGGGTTAGGGTTGAGGGATTAGGGTTGAGGGTCCAATGTATAGGATAGAGGGTATAGGGATTGAGGTTTGAGGTTTGAGGGGTTGAGGGTTGAGGGTAGGGTTGAGGGGTTTAAGGGGTTGAGGATTAAAGTTTGAGGGTTTGAAGGTAGTGAGGGTTGATAATTTTCTTGGTTAGGGTTAGGGTTGAGGTTTGGGGTTTATATGGTTGGGGTGGGGCATGGGGATGGGGAGCAAAAAATCGAGAAAATCGAAATCGACAAAATCGAGCAAGGCTCATCCGGATCCGGGATCCAGATCAGGATCATCAAAATCGGAGAAATCATCCGATCAAAATCGACAAAATCAAAAACAAAATCAAAAAATCGCGCGCATCGTCAAATCAGCATCAAATCAGGATCCAGGATCAGGATCAAATCAAGACAAAATAAATCGCGATCCGCGCATCAATCCGGCATCAAAATCCGTAAAATCAAACAAGGATCAAAATCAGGATCAAATCCATCATCCTGCTGCCATCAAATCCGAGATCAAATCGGGATCCAGAAATCAAATCGAAATCCGGAAATCCGAAATCCGTCGGAAATCCGGAAATCAAAATCAAAATCAAAAAAAAAAAAATCATCACGCATCATAAAGTCATCAAAATCGAAAAATCAAGATCCAGATCAAAATCAGGATCAAAATCAAAATCAAAACTCGTTCGGATAAAATCCCTCCGGGATCCGGAAATCAAAAAATCGAGAAAAAGAAATGAGTGAGGGTATAAGGGTTATGGGTAGAGGGGTGAGGGGAGAGAGATAGAATTAGGGTTTAAGGGTAAAGGGGAGAGAGATAGAATTAGGGTATAGAGGGTACAGACAAAGAGAGAAAATAAATCTATTAAAAAACCAACTTTCTCATAACGCGAGTGCATTTTGAAGTAGAGATATGAAAATTTTAGCAATAAATAACATGAGCGCATTATAATGCGAGCGTGTTTTGGATTGCTCTAAAAATGATAAAAAAAACTTAATATACCCATGATCTCAAGGCCCACATTCTGCATATTCTCCTGGTTCTGCACATGCTTCGACAAAAAGTAGCTTTTTGATGATGTTGTGAAGTGTGCATGCATGTTTTTAACATTCCACCACCTTTTTCATGATCTTTCCACCACCTTTGCATGAAATAGCAGAGTTTTCACATTGAAAGGAATATAATATCAATTCAAGTTTGAATTCCAATGAAAAATGATATACAATTGAAGTTTGGAGGGGAACAAGCTTTTGAAAAAGTCAAATTGTTGAGTTTGAAGAAAGAAGCAAAGGCTACATAATTGGGTAGAACTCCTCCATTTGAAACTCTGGTTTTTTAGGTATGTGAAGTATTTACACATTTTCTTTCATTCTATTATGGCTTGTTTTCATTTTTGTTATTTTGCATATTCCATGTTGATCATTGTTTGTTTGTCATTATAACCTTAGGTTGTCAATGCACATTTTAAATTACACAATTCTATACACTTGCCAATTACATTTTTAAAACACATCTCTTTGAGGCATTTTGTTTTTTAACAATTGACTTACCTCATGTATGCTTCCACATTTTTTATATGCATATATATGAAGACAACAAAGAGGGAACAAAATATTACTTGTGTTTTGTTGAGGCCAAAAATAAATTAGAGGCCCCAGTTATAGATGGAGAAAACATTGAATACCCTACCAGCTTAGTTGTTTTTACTAGAATGTGGCTTAGAAGGTACCTGTGAATACAAAATTCACCATTCTCCCTTTGGGTTTTTTTTTTGGCTAAGTACGGACCCATTCCTTCAAATGAATATCATCGGCCCCTTTTTGATAATCACCGCAGCCTCTACCACTTGTTCGCCCATTGCTCTTCGAAGGAATTTTCTCCTTGCTCTTCTATCGAGCCATGAAATTCTTTCACGTGTCTTCATCGTGGGTTATTTTGATTTCTTCCTTTCACTTCCTTGTTGGTCCCTGCCTACGTGCCACGTAGCTCCCATTCGCATAAATATTTGGTGGACCCCACAGGCAACATCTATAGTAAAATTTTTTGCCACACGTCTCTTTAGCGCATGCTTCTTCAACGCAAGGGATGAATCGAACTATGGGCTGCGATATGCTGCCACATGTTCTAACTGCCTATACAAGGAGGTGACGCTTGTTTGCATAGGACCACTTCCATCATTTATAGGGGATGCACCTAAATAGGGAGCGACCAAATTCTATGGCACAAACCTTTTCTATTGCAACGGTGGAGGGTAATCATTGCCACTACATCATTACTCAAGATTCTAAATCTTTTCAATTGTTGTCTCACCAATGGTGGGAGGCTTTCTATATATACTTCTCTCTACTTCTAAAGAGGCGTTCAGAGTTTGAGATTACATGCTATATGTTTTTCAAGTTTCACTAGTTTTAGAATTACAAGATTTTTAGAGAGACCAACTCATTTTATTGTTTAGATTATTGCAAGAACTCACAGATTGTGCCATTGTTTAGCCTTTCTATTTTCTTATGCTATTGATAAAATTTACACTGTGCCATTATTGTTTGAATGGTTTATTTGTCGTACTTCTATAATTTGAATGCAATTTTACTAGTTTAGATCATGTCTTTTGACTCTTCTTTTCAGTAAATGGGTGTGATAATTATTTTATGTCATCGAATGAGTTGTTCATGCTGCAATCCCTAATTTTTGTTATTCTAGGACATGGTAAATTGCTAAGCGGGCCCTTAGATCATATCTAAAAGATAAGTTTATCATGCCTTTTATCTAAATTCTAGCGCATCGCCTTAGTTAGATTCTTTATTTTTATATCTGCTTCATTTTCCCATTCCAAAACCTCATTTATAGAAGAAGCCAACTTCTTTAAAAATTTGGAGGTCACTTAGTTTAGTGCAATAAGTCCCCCATAAATTGAGTTTCCCACAAAGGGTTATTACCTTTCCAATTTTTGGCATCAACAATTTTTCTTCTTCCTAGCACACCCGGTGGGACTAAGCTTAAATGAATCTAATTTTTAGAAGGGTGTATGAGCCATCAGCCTATTACTAGGTCCCAAAGAGAAAATAATCCTGGTTTATTAGTACCACCATTAGGGACAGTACAACCTGCAACCCAATTAGTGAACATTTCACTTCCTCCTCCCTTTCTGCTAGCCATGTTTCCTGCCACTAAAAAAAATTATATGGCATGGGACATGGAAGCCCTCTTGTTGCACCAGTAGCACCTACCATTTCGACCGCTATCCCATTTTCTTCCCTAAAGGCTATACCTAAATTCACCAGAGATAGCTCAAGAACACCATCTGAACATCTACAAAATGTTGCAGACATATGTATGGTACATGGCATTATAGACCAAAATATAGCGCTAAGGTTGCTCGCCACCTCTTTCAGAGGCAAGGCACTAGATTGGTACTGGACTCTGCAAGAAAACACTATTAGGACCTATGATGAGCTCAGGGATCCTTTTTACCAAAGATTCTCAAATGAAGGAGACCAATCCTTGCTATATTATCAGTTGTTGGTCATAAAATGAGCCCCACACAAAGTCATGGCTAACTTCAATGAATAGTTCCATATGAGTTGGCAGAGGATTCAAGTTGATATCCACCCATTGCCCGATCTGGAATGTATGTTCTATTTGAAATCTATCAACCTTGAAATTTCCATGATGATCCAGTCTCTTGGTGGAACCACACTACCAGGTGCATATAGCGTTGTTGTTAAAGCGAAGTACAATTTTTTAGACCTCGGGAAATTGCCACCTCGGCCCATCATTCCTATATTCCTAGAAATATCGCTTCCTGCTCAAGAGACGCCTTCTACCAATGCACCAACTCCTTCTCAATCCATGTACATGTATTTGAGCGTTCCACAAAATTTTGCCTCTACATCTAGCTCTTCAAAGGAGGAGATGAGAGAGTTCAAGGAAATGTTGCAGACTATTTTTAATGAGATAATCATTATCAAGCATAACCAGGTTGTACCTCTAAAGCCTACCTACTAGAATTATCAAGGTAGAAGGTCCTCTTACCAACAAAACCAATTCCAAGGAAGCGCCCACACAAATCTGTAGGCACAAACAACAAATCAGATAGTGTCAGTACCCACTCTACTACAAAGCACTAACCTAAGCTTGAGTAGAGAGTTGACCGTGGGGCAAAAAAATTAGTGGATGACACCAACCCTTGGTGCTTCCCTTGCGGTGATTCACACATGCCCCAAAACTGTCCATGTGGCAACCTACAACAAAAGGTGGTGGAGTAGTGTAGCCAAGCCACAACGTCAAACCATGAAAGCTATGTGTATAACTCTTCACAAATGGACAACGCGACGCTCACCACACAAATGCAAGGAATGTCACTAGAGAAAAAAGCAGAAATTGCTCCTGACCACACACTCTTCTCATGGATGGAAGAAGAAGCGATGTTTTCTAGCGATACATCCACATCTAAAACATCGCAAGTTCAGTTCAATTACAACACCCGCTCGAAGAGGATATTCATGAGTGAGCCAGTTGTCTCGCAACTAGTTAGCCTGCAACCTAAAAGTGCTTCCGACTCAATGCCTAGTGCCTCTGCCATGGTGCCACAATGTCAACCACGAAGGGAGTTGTTATAACAAGAGCAAATGAGCAAAATTTTTTGAATCTGCCACCCTTCAACATGGTGGAACAATTAAAGAAATCATTTGCTAATGTGTCTCTTTGGGATATATTAGCTATCCTAGAACAAAAAACATTACTATAGAAGGCACTTTGGGAGGATCTAATCATGGAACCAAAGGAGAAATTTCTCAAAGGAAAGGTTATTGATCAATCACCTCCAACCAAAGTTCTCACAAATAGTGTAGTGGAAGCTCCCATAGAGGTAAGAGATAACCTAAATCCTAAACCCTTCTTCCTAACACTTATTATGGGAGAGAAGTTATTGCACAATGCCATGATTGACTCTAGTGCTAGCACCATAATTATTCCTAAATAGATAGCTGAAGCTTTAGGGCTCAGTTATGAACCTTTAAAAAAGGGAGTGATGCAGCTTGATGGAAATAGAGTCGAGACTCTTGGTCTCATCAAGGATCTTCCCTTGACTCTATTTTCCTTCCCTAGCATCACAGTGCCACAAGATACTGTGATCATTGATGTTCCCCCCATGTTTGGCCTCTGTCTATCTCAAGAGTTTAATTCAAAGGTGGGTGGATACTTATCCTTGGATTGGTCGCACATGATTCTCAGGACCAAGTACAGTGCAAAAATGAAGATAGAATCTGAAGCTCTACATTCAAAACATGTGGCCAATGAGGCCATGATCAACTTTGAGGTTGCTCATACTTCTATCACCAAGCAAGAAATGTATTGCGCTGAGCTACTGTAAGATGAAAAGGTGACTGAAGATCAGACTGATCAAGAAGACATTATGTTAAGTGAACATATGGATACTAATCCTTTTGAAAACTACTATGATACCGGGTTGGGAACCTATGTCATCTATGATGAAGATCTAGTGCTCTCAAAGGTCATCAGAAAACCAAAGAATGGTCAAGCCTCAAAGTTATGGATGCTGCATTTTGACGAAGCAAGAAGTAAAAATGGTGTAGGAGCTGGGATATGTTTAATGTCCCCACAAAATGAAAAGACACTGAGGTCTTTCCCCTTCTAGCTCACTTGCTCAAACAATGAAGCTGAATACGAAGGACTTGTGCAAGGTATCATCCTTGCAGAATGGATGGGCATTAAGCAATTAATGGTGTTTGGAAATTCTGAACTAGTAGTCAATCAAGTCTAAGCAATTTCTGTAGCCAAGAATGTCTGTATGCGATCCTATAGACACCAAGTTTGGGACCTGATTGAGGGTTTTGAAGCCTTCAACATTCAGATGGTGCCCCAAGAACAGAATATGGATACGAATCACATGACATCAATCGGATCCTAGTTTGATCCTGCCTCTGATCTAATTCACAACAAACACTCTATACAAGTAATAGTCTAACTGACGATTCTAGACAATGACTAAAGTTGGCAAGTGTTTGACAGTGATGAAAAAATTGCCTCGTTCATCTGGAAATCAGGAGAATTTGCTGACTAGCTCCAACTGAAGATTGCTTAAGCTTATGAAGGAAAAATTATTCAGCTAAAATCCAACAAGCTTCCAAAGGGATTGGTCACTCTCGAGAATATTTTTGATTGTGACAATGCAATAAATGACAAACAAAAGTTTGTAGCAAACAAAAGTGACTATGAGGACCTTCAGGTCGGAGATGGAAGAAAGCTCATAGTCAAGAAGGATGTACCACATCATGATAAAGAAAGGCTTATCAACTTTTGCAAAAAATATGGAGTGGTGGCCTCGTCATACGATGACCTTAGGGGATATGATCCTGATATCATTCAACACACAATAGAGTTGGTAGAAGACAAAAGACCAGTCTGCCAAAAAAAGAGGCCAGTGAATCCCAAGATTGAAGCGCTAATGGTGCAAGAATTAACGAGCTAATCTAGTCGCAGATTGTCTTCTCAATCAAGCATAGCATATGGGTATACAATTTGATCTTAGTTTGAAAGAAGAATGGAGATATTCACCTATGTGTGGACTTTCAGAACCTAAACAGAGCATCCTTGAAGGATCATTACCTGCTACCTTCAATGGAGTCAATCTTACAAATAGTGGTAGGATCAGAGATGTTCTCCCTATTAGATGGATTCTCCAGTTACAATAAAATCCGGGTTAAATAAGAGGATCAACATAAGATGATGTTCACTACCAAGTGGGGAACTTTTTGTATACGCTAAGATGCCATTTGACCTCTCAAACGTAGGAGCTACCTTCCAGCGGGCAATGGATATCGCTTTTAGCGAACTAATTAATAAGATTATCCTAATCTATTTGGATGATTTGATGGTGTTCTCCAAATCCAAAGATGATCATTTTGATCACCTTGAGATGGTTTTCAAGAAATTCTAGGAGTTCGGGATATCCCTGATCCCAAAAAAATGTGTCTTTGGAGTTCTGCAAGGCAAGCTATTGGGGCATGTGGTGTCCAAAGAAGGATTTTCAATTGATCCTAAGTGGGTGAAAGTAATGAAAGAGCTTCCCCTTCCGATCAACAAGAAAGGCCTCCAGCCCTTATTGGGAAAAGTGAATTTTGTTAGCAAATTTAATTTTGATTTTGTAAGAATAATTAGGCCAATTACCCTGATGCTGAAAAGGATCAAACATTTAAATGGACAAAGGAAGCCAGAGAAGCATTTGAGAGAGTCAAGGATGCTATTTCCTCCACTCCTATTCTGGTCAATCCAGACTTATCAAAGGACTTCATAATGTATGTATTAAGTAGCAAGTCAAGCATTGCTACTGTCTTAACTTAGAAAGATGATGAAAGCAAGGGAGAACATCTGATAGCATTTCACTCCTGGACCCTAAAGGAATATGAGACAAACTAAAAATTTGTAGAGAGACAAGTGTTTGCAATAGTTAAGGGGCTTAAGAATTTCTGACACTTAATATCTTGCAATAAGGTGATTGTCTATGTTGCGCATTCTAGCATGCGCGAATACATTATGGAAGGAGAGATCATTGAGAAAAGGGCCAATTGGATCACCAAGATCCTCGAATATGACATTGAGGTTAACCCTACCAAGATCGTTCGAGGAAGAGGGTTGTGCGAATACCTTGCCCACGATGAAGAAATGGCCATTGAAGAAGACTAGCCAAAGCTAGTCCTAATGAATTAGTCAGAGTCCAAAGGTTGTTGGTTGGTAGATAGAATAAGATTTATGCATACAGGAAAGTATCCGTCGGGCCTTCCTTCTCAGAAGACAAGATTCTACCAACTGCAAACCAGTGGATACACACACATTAAAGGGATCCTATTCAAGAGAAATTTTAACTGCATTCTGTTGTGATGTGTTATGATAGAGCAAGCAAAAAGGATCCTCGACACTTACCACAACAGTTTTGCGGGAGGGCATTTCTCCGCAAAGACAACTGCCATCAAAATCATGTGCGTGGGCTACTTTTGGCCGACACTATTCAATGATTCCTAGTCCTTGGTGAAAATTTGCAAGGAATGTTAGTTCTTCACAAGAAGAAGAAAGAATTTCGCAATGCCTCTCAATTTGATAGTGGTTGATGAGCCATTTGCGCAATGGGGTTTGGACTTCATTAGGATGATCAACCCAGCCTCTAGCACAGGACATAAATGGATCTTGATGGCCACTAACTACTTCACAAGATGGACCGAAGTCGTGCCACTAAAAAATGCGACAGAGGAAAAGATAGTGGATTTCCTAGAAGAAATGGTGATACGATTTGGCCCAGACAAAACTATCATCTCCGACAATGCTAAAGCTTTCTTAGGCTCTAAGGTAAGTCAATTCGCACTTACACATGGCATATTCATTAAAACATCATCAAACTACTACCTGAAGGGGAATGGCTTAGCCGAGTTGACAAACAAGAATTTGGTCTGACTCCTTAAAAGAATCAGGTCAGAATACCAAAGGGAATGGCATAAAAACCTCTAAACAGTGCTCTAGGCGGACCGCATCACTCCTAAGCAAGTCCTCAAGACTTCACCGTTCGAGCTAGTCTATGGAAAAGAGGAATTATTGTCTATCTCTATGGAGATTCCGACACCACAATTGTTAAAATCTCTCAAGGTGGAGCAAAATGGCGTAATGGAGGTACGGTTAGCTGAGTTGCTAGAAGTACAAGGGAAAAGGGGAAAGTCCTTAACAACCATGACTAACCACCAATAAGTGGTTAAAAGTTGGTTTGACAAGAAAGCGTTTGATAAAGGTCTAAACTGTGGATATTTAGTGCTAAAATTTAATGAGAGGGCTACAAAGTCGGGTCAACACGGGAAGTTTGACAACCTTTGGGAAGGCCTATTCAGAATAATTCAATGCAAAGAGCATAATGCATAAGAGTTAAAAACTATGGAAAAAGAAGCGTTGGGAATATTTTTCCCTTCTTTCCTTTTTTGTTTTGTTGGCCGATCTTTTTTATTTATTCTGTGGTTCAAGGCAGAAAAGAGCAGGTAACCCATTGATTGCAGAAAGTAAGGAAATAAACTCATAGTTGAAAGGAGAAAAAAATTAAACACCCACATGTGAAATTGAATCCATACCTACATGTTGAAAAAGAAAAGAAAACCCAATTGTAGAAGCCAAAGGAAACAATAAGATGGTTATATAAAGATATATTTTCATTATATATGTGCTTTGGTATTTACATTGTCAAAATGGCTCAAGGGCCACGCTTCTATAAAGTATATAATTCTATTTTTCTTATTTTATATATTATGAAAGGCCTTTTTCAGGAATGTATACAAACAATAGACTAATTGCTATGAGTTTTTAAAAGGGAAAAAAGAAAAACGTAGAAGTCTTCAACCCACAACATGGGAAGCAACAATGGACACATCAAGAACAACATCCATGATATCTTCATCCACAAGGATATCATTATCAGCAACAACATCATTAGCAGGAGCAACAGCTAGAGGCGAAGGGAACACAAGGTTCCTGAAGTCCGTGTACCAGTCAATGTCATAAAATGACACCACGTTGTAGATGCAAAATAGGAAATGGCAGGCTTGAGTGACCTTTTGGTGGTGATCATCTTGCGACTGGAGGTGAAAGCAACGTAGAAATGGTAGCCATGACACAACTACGTACTCTTCTATGAACCTTTGTAGGTCGCTTGTGGTCGGTATGCCTCTATCATATGCAACATTTTCTAGTACCTCTCTGAGGCCATTCAGGTACTTCTGAGGAAATATTTCTTTGACAAGATGAAGAATCAAAGGCTTGGGAATTCCTATATCCAGCATGGAGGCAACAAAGTGTGAGCACACATTAGTGTTAACTCGATACTTGTCCTTCTATTCAAGGCAATCATGTCCCAAAACCCATTTCATGGGTATAATATCCAAGGAGTGCTTATTTTTCGTCATCCTCTTCAAACACTTAGTACAAATCTTACCTAGGAAGATAGTCTGAAACTTGTGACACACTAGCCTAATTGGGGTATTCATGCTGACAATTTCTCTGCAACTAGCCTAGAACTATCTCTGCAAAGTGCCTAAGCCTAAACTATGAAAACACTATCCGCTACAAATACCAAACTACTAAACCAATTACCTACTACCAAATTTTCTCTAATCACTAAGTGTGATTTCGCTATTGCTTAGATGCCTATTTATAGAAAAATTGAGCAAGTGCGTGGTAATTTTCTTACCATAAACGTGATGCTAATCAAGTACCAACTTGAAATTTGTGCTTGAGCTTGCTCGAATTTCCCACCTAGTTGCATCTGCTGAGTACGATTTGTTGCGTGCAAAACAAATAAGGGCTAATTAATTAGCCTAAGCTGGTAGCAACAATCAATAGTGTTTTGTACGACTAAGGACTGAGGTGTCATTCTCTAGGTGTTTTGCATATTCCAAGGCAGAGCTTATATCTTTTCAAATGTTGATCACATATTTGGCTTAATCATTCCTTTTGGGATATTAATTTCCAACACATATGAATGCTTAAGCTGCTAGCAAAGTGTCGGCTCAAGTTCCAAGAAAATTGAGCTGTACAATATGGTTGCTAATTGCAATTATGAATTCTTGTCACATCAAAATGGCAAGTGATTCATCTCACACAAGCCAAGGGTTGGTAGTACATACCGAATTAAATGCAAAATGGTAACTCTCGTCTACCACCTTGAGAGAAAATAGCTAAGTGTTGCATGTGAAATCTTTGAGCACTTAAGAGGTCTTTTCAAATACGCTGCCTAGAACAAAAGAAATTTCTAGTGCACAACCAGAGCCAAGATTGCAGAAAAATTCAAGCTAGCAATAGCTTCCTGCAAAGAAAAATGGCAGAAAGTTCAAGCCAAGAATTACAGGGAGGGGAAACAAAAATCTTATTTAGAGCCATGTGAGGGTCACCAGTTGTCGATAATTTTGAAAACATTTCTTACGCCACACCAGGTATTCCTGACAAGCCAAGGTGGGAAAACACAAAAGAGATGGACAGGACCAAAGGCTACAGAGACCAGAGCTTAATTCAGGAAGACTGGGATAATATTCATGATCCCTTTCTTGCAAAGAACCCTAAAGGTTTGAGGGAAGCAACTTGTGAAAGAATGAAGGTGTCTAGAAAGGAAATGTCGATGGCAGAAAAAGGTATGGTCCAACGGGCTCCCTCAATATATGGTCTCATTTGTGCACTACTGCCCAAAATTGGTTGATGCGGCCATTAAGTATTTTAACCCAAGCACTAACACCATCGAGGGCCAAACCTTGTCGATTAACATCACTTCAGTAGCCATCTAGAATATGTTGTGTATTCCTGATTCTAAGAATAGAGGGATACCAATGGATGCATTCACTCCTACATAAGGGAATCATATATGGAGCACCAGGAATAAGGTTGTGGAGTTTTATAACGAAGAAACTCAAAGGATTGAAGCAGAGCAAAGGAAACCACCAAAAATTCTAGTGCAACACGGTGATTTCCCAAAAGACCTGAAAGATTCCTTTTCAATGATGGCATTTCTTTTCAATCTAGACACCAACAAGGAGGTGCACACGTTTCAATTGGGCCCAGATTTCTAGTTTCACAGGAAACAATCTTATTTCTGGTATGATTTTGCAAAGTACCTTGCAAAGAAAATGATAGAGAAAATCAACAATTACTAGGTTGAATGGAAGTTCAGATTTCTTTCCTATCTCGCCCATATGCTTTTGCATCAAAACCCAGATTTCTTTGATAAACAGGTGAAATTTTCTATTTTTGAGAAAAAGAACAGAAGAAAGCTAGTTTCTATCTAGACTCCTCTCCTCTCTTCCACTTTTTATTATTATGAATTTTTTAGATTGTTTCTTGACTCCGATTTTGGAATATTAGCAAGGAGAGGATAGTATTAATCGGCTCACTCTGATGTAGACTGAGTATATGCAAAACTTCACTCCTAGACATGATTGGTTCTTCAAAGTGGATTTCACATTCATTTGGATGTGAGGCTTCATCGATCAACCATTTCACCTTTTGACATGTGTGATTAATTGAGTGTTGGCCCTTGAATTGTTCCGGTAGGCATGCATTATTGATTTTACCTTCTGTAGCGGGAAAAAGGTCAAGAGGAAGGGATTTTTCACCTATCCGCAAAGTTTCAAAATAGTAACTCATTGTTGTAGGATAAGCTGGCTCATTTAGGGTTGGTAATGATCTGTGACAAGTGGGATTACAACCCTTTCAATGATCTGCCATATGAACATCTCAAGGTAACTCATAGCCCTCAGCCTTACTGGGAGAGGAGGCACAACCCACTAGAGGATGAAGATGAATTATTGGTTGATCTAATTCAAATTCCCACAGAATATAATAGGCTGCCATGGCATAAATTCTATTTCATCGAGGCGGATTATGATGAGAATTGAAAAATGGGAAAAGCCATGTATAATAAGCTGAGAAATGAAGAGGAATGGACTAATGAAAGGATCAGAGCCTTCTTTATATATTTCTAGGAGACAAAACAACTTGATGCACCTTATGAAAGCATGGGGGATGATGAAGAGTTTGATAGGCTATGGGATGAGGAGCATCTTGCTTCCAACTCAAGCGCTAGCAGAGGAAATGACCACGATGAAGAAGAAGAGCAAGCGAAGGAGGAAGTTGATACATCAACATCCTCCACTCAGTAAAAGAGGAAGTCTACAGGGAATTCTACCTATGTTGCTTCAAATTTGCGAGTAAATATATTGAGGGCTTTGCAGATGCTTACTTGGGCCTCAAAAGCAACAAGGGGGTCCCAACCGCAACAGTCAAAAACTATGGAGATGGAAGACTCCCCAACCCCTAAATGGCAACACATTGATGCTATTGTGGGAAAAGGATCACAAGAAGCCATTGCAAGCCAAGTGCTCATAGTGAGCCAATAGTTTGAAGTGAGTGAGCAGCCAATGACAAGCAAAGCACCACCAACATCCAGTCAGTAGGTAACGTTCACTTCTCCTTTTCTCATTTCTCAATCTTTAGTGTCCTCTGCCATTCCCGTAGCACCCATTACTACAAGTGTCAGCCATACCTTCTCTACGCCTACCACAATGTTTGTGGGAGGTTTCTCTCAATTTTCCCAAACAACGCCATCTATCTTAATGCCTCTGCGAACCTTAACACTAGCCACCACTGCTCAATCTCTCCTCGCCTCTCTTTCTGAAGGCTTAGGCACCATGGGTACCCCTATTGCTACTACTACCTTAGGTTTGACCCAATTTTCCTAGAAAATAGACTCGATTATGACTACCCCACTGATGAGCCCTTCTACCAGTTCTCAAAATGAACTATAGCAGGTTCCCTTTTTCTCCATGAAAATTGTCAATCTCCCACCAAAGAAAATGCAAGGGCCTGCCACACTTGTATTCCCTTTTCCCCTGCCTCTTGGTGTGCCTATTGTAGGTGGGCTAGTTCAATCACCTGGACAATTCATTGCATAGGGTGATGCTATGAAGGAAGCGTGGGCCCTCAAGATCCAAAAGTGAAAAGTGAAGGATGACAAAAGGGAGGTGGAATCTAAGGTGTATACAATTTACAATGAAGCACAAAAAATGCTGAATTTTGCCACCATGTACCCCGAATGTTGTCAAACCATAGGGGGAGATGTTGTTGGACAATTATGACATGTATGCCATGGGGCTTGATTTGGTTGCAGCCCGACCATAGGATAAAGTAGAACTCATGGAGGAATCACAACGGGTAGTAACAACTAATTTCCTTCGCTCTAGCCATCAATTGAAGAGAAAAGAGGAGCAACTAAAGCTTGTAAAGGAAAGTGTCAGTTTTTTGGAAATGAAGGAGAAATCACTGGAAGTAGAAGTTGTGCGCTTGTCTAAGAAAGTGCAAGCAAAAGAGTTGGAGCAGAGAAAAATCCAAGAGGAACTCAATAAGTCCCAATCCGTTGACCCCACACTAATCAACAAGCTATGGGCAAGGAACCAAAGATATCAGAGCCAATTGACCCTGGTAGAGAAAAATTTGCAACAAAATGATAAAGAGTTAGTAGCTCAACGCGCTCTATATGAGCAAGAATTAGAAAAGAATTATATGGATTTTGAAGATCAAAAGGCCCAGTTAGAAAGGGAGCTCCAAGAGACAAAGTCCTCTCTTGACACAGAATTAGAAAATCGCGCCCGAGCTGAGGAGAACTAGTATAGAGAGCTAAGTAGCTTCCGGGAGCAACTGACATCTGCAAAAAAGAGAATTGCATAATTAACAAAGAATGTCAATTCAAAGCATACGAAGATCGCCTCTCTAAAGAGCTCTCTCCAAGCCTCTGTTGCGCAGTCGGACCTCATCCCATTAGCTCAGCAGCTATATATTTCTTATTGGGAAAAGGGTAAAGCCTTCTTCCTAACACTATAGCCAATGCTCTAGTTCATTTGGAAGGCAACAAAATTGAGCTAGGAGGTTCACAGAACAATCAAGCAATTCCCAAGGTTCATCATAGAGAAGGTTCCTAAAGCAAAGAGTTTTCCTAGCAAAATATATATGGTCTCTGATGAAGACCTAGCCAAGGTAGGAATTGAAGATCAAGAGATTGCTACCTAGACGACAAACAAGTTCATCCATTGCCACTTGGACTTCCACTGAACTAAAGTCGCCACAGCTACTTTGAACCAGATAATTGATGGCATGCGAGAAAATTTCTCCTAGTTGAGCGACATGGGTCTGCCATCCCCGTTTCTTGAAGATGGGTCAATCGCCATAGTCGAGCAGATTGCAGAAAGCATTGAAGAAAAGGAGCAAGACCCAACCGCTTTCCAGAGTTTTGACCATCCTCCTACCATGAAAGACATTCAAGGTGTTAATCATCCTCTTGTGCAACTACTTTTCCATTGCGAGGGAGGGATCGGTTTACCTGAGGTACTGCCTTATAAAGAAAAGCTCGACCTAGATGGAGCACAGGAAAATTTGCACAATATAGCAAGACCATCCAAAGATGACTGACCGCCCCTATAGAAAGCCCTTTCCAAGCTCTAATTCTATTGCCAATGGATGGCACTCTGGTCTGCAAACCTAAGAAAATTTTGGGTTCCACGTTCCTCAAAGCGAAATGCCCCTGATAGTCACCATAAGCTGTGAATACGAAATTCACCATGCTCCTTTCAAGTTTATTTTTGGCTAAGTACTGGCCCATGCTTTCAAATGAATATCATCAGCCCCTTTTTGATAATCACCATAGCCTCTACCACTTGTCCACTCATCGCTCTCTGAAGGAAATATCTCCTTGCTCTTCTATCGGGTTCCAAAATTATCCCACGTGTCTTCACCACAGGTTATTTTGATTTCTTTTTTTCACTTCCTCGTCAGTCCCTTTCTGTGTGCCACGTAGCTCCCATTCATATAAATATTTGGCGGATCCCATAGGCGGCATCTATAGTGAAATTTTTTTCCACGCGTCTCTTTAGCGCATGCTTCTTCAACACAAGGGATAAAGTGAACTATGGGTTGCAATATACTGCCACGTGTTCTAACTGCCTATATGAGGAGGCGACACTTGTTTGCATGGGACCACTTCCATCATTCGCAGGGGATGCACCTAAATGGGGAGTGACCAAATGCTATGGCCTAAACCTTTTCTCTTATAATGATCAAGGGTAATCATTGCTGCTACATAATTACTCAAGATTCTGAATATTTTCAGTTGTTGCCTCGCCAGTGGTGGGATGCTTGCTATAAATACTGCTCTCTACTTCTAAAGAGGAGTTTAGAGTTCGAAGATTACAGGCTACATGTTTTTCAAGTTTCACTAGTTTTAGAATTACAAGATTTTTGGAGAGACCGAGCCTTTTTATTGTTTAGATTATTCGAAGAACTCACAGACTGTGCCATTTTTTAGCCTTTCTATTTTCTTATGCTATTGATAAAATTCACACTATGCCATTATTGTTTAAATGGTTTATTTGTTGTACTTCTATAATTTGAATGCAAGTTTACTGGTTTAGATAATGTCTTTTGACTCTTCTTTTTAGTAAATGGGTGTGATATTTATTTTATGTCATTGAATGAGTTGTTCATGCAGAAATCCCTATTTTTTGTTATTCTAGGACATGGTAAATTGCTAAGTGGGCCCTTAGATCATATCCAAAAGATAGGTTTATCATGCCTTTTATCTAAATTTTTGTGCATCGCCTTAGTTAGATTCTTTATTTTTATATAATCTACTTCCTTTTCCCATTCCAAAACCTCATTTATAGAAGAATCCAACTTCTTTAAAAATCCAGAAGTCACTCATTTTAGTGCAATAAGTCCCCCATAAACTAAGTTTCCCACAAAGGATTGTTACCTTGCCAATTTTTGGCATCAACAATACTCACATAAGAGTGTTAAACATTGGTTGTTTCAGGACTTTGACACACATCATAAGATTCTTCATTACTCGAACCTTGTCATGGCATCCAATGTTTGTTTGAACAAATATGGGGGTAGACCTTTGAACAAGACCTTGTGGAAGGTCCGTGAGTCTGACCATGAGGCAATACTTGACACAATAAAGAGTAGAGAATACCCAGATGGTTCATTGGATTAATTTGTAAGTATGCACATTGGTTCTTATGAATTTATACTTATATTCACATTAATTTTTTTTCTGCCAATGCTATCATCTTTTTTTACTTTTCCTATTTGTAAGTAACCTACTAAAAATTGATTGGTGTCCCCTTGCAGAAAATGCAGATTTATGAGCCATCCAAGAGAATCTCAGCTAGAAAATCAATTCAACATCCTTATTTTGATAATCTTGACAAATCTCAATTATGATTTTAAGCCATTACAAAAGTGTGTGTGAATCTTGGTGAGGGAATTTCAAGCTATTCATTTGAAGTTAACCTTATCATGAGCACGTATGATGTATACATTATAAGAGCATCTCGAATTTCAAGTTGTTCTATTCATGAGAGTTGTGTGCAATAGTTATCTTGGAACTCCCAGTGAAGATGTATGACCCGGAGTGACTAAGTTGAGAGACTAGCATGCCTATCCTCAATGGAAGCATCAAGATTTATGCCTTGTTGTTCCCAAGTTGGAACCAAATGGTGTGGATTTGTTGTTTGTAAGTGCCTTCCATCTATTTTCATTTCATTTCCATTTTGGATTCTCTTTCGTTTTCTTCTTTTACTTTGTGTATTTGTAAGTAAACTACTAAAAATTGATTGGTCTCTCCTTGCAAAAAATGTTGATTTATGAGCCATCGAAGAGAATCTCAGCCAAAAAATCAATGAAACATCCTCATTTTGATGATCTTGATAAATCTCAATTATGATTTGAAGCCATTATAAAAGAGTGTGTGAAGCTTAGCGAGGGACTCTCAAGTTATTCATTTGAAGTTAACCTCATAATGAGCACCTATGATGTAGACATTATAAGAGAATATCAAATATATGAGTGACATTGTAAAATATCTATGAGAATGGAGTACCTAAGGAATTGTAATGAGATTTACTTGTAATGATATTTATTTGTAATGAGATTTACTCAAATATTGAAATTTGGTGAAGGGGCACCAAGGTTATTGAGCAAATTTGGTTCATGGAAGTCTTAAGTTAGTTTTTTGTTTTGAGTTTTTCCAATTGAATAAGGTCATATTAGACCAATTTATAACGTAATAAGTCATGTTAGTTGATTTTGGGGTCATTTTGGAGTTCATGTTGCATATTTTTCAAAATGATGTAAAATTGCAAAAATTGAAAAGTTGTCAATGTGAATAAAGTGCAAAAAATGTAAACTTGAAGAAGCCCAACGGTCATGGGAAATAAAAGGGTAGTTAGAGCCATTTTCATAGGCTGGTTAAGGTTTAAATATGTTGGGAACTCGAAGGAATAGGTTGTTGAAGGTTTTTGTGAAGGAAAAACAATAAAAATCCCTTGATTTCTCAAGTAATTGTGTTTCATTGAATTTTTTTGTTGCAGACTATTATACTTGGTCGTACAGAAGTATTATGTCCTAAAAGTTTTTCCAATTGGTAGAGATAGGTGTTAGTTAAATTTTGGATTTGGAGTGACAAAAATCCATTGAGTTATAAGAATTTTATTGTCAAATTATTGACTACAGGTTTGTATAGCCAACCATAAGGGTTTGAAGACTAAAAATGAATAAATGACTCATTCCACCTATTGTTTCTCTCTTTGGCTTAGTGGAATGAGTCCAAAATATAGGATTAGATGTAGGAATAAGATTTAGAAGTAGGGAAAATGTATAGGAATGTTTTTGGTTGTTGTCCCAAAAGAAATTGGGTGAATTTTGGCTTAAAAATGGAGTTTAGATGTTGGGTTTTGGTGAAATTGTCTTAGGAAAGATTGGGAGATGATTGATTTGGAATGAGAAATCATATATTGAAGTGTTTGAAGCTTTGGAAGGGAAGGGAAGGTGAGTTGAGTGCCTAGGCATGATGCCCTAATTTTCAAACTGTGTATTTTGAGTGAAATTTGATGGTTAGAGAAGGGAAGTTGTAGAAATTCTATGGGCAATAGATTTTGATGAACCTTCAAGCATTTGGAGACATAACTAAAGGTTTTTGAGGCCTTTCTTGGCTATGTAGAAGCTTGGAATAGTGTTTTTCAATAAACCCCTTTGGAATGGCATAAAGTGAGGGTTTCATGTTTTAGTGTCATAGGAAGTGATTCTTTCATCAAAAGTTGTGGATTTATGCTAGGAATGGTGCACTTACGCTAGGCATGGTCCTCTTCACACCCAAACATGCAGAATCACTCTAAGCTACATTCAACTGACTCGACCCCTTAAGGGTCCAAAATGCAAAAGGGCAACAATCTTTGACAGGGTATTACTTGAAAATTGTGGCATTTACAAAATCTCCATCTGAGCCTACAAAATCATGTTGGGCCCCTCTACAATAAACTCTCTCAGTTTTTGTTATCTCAGAGTGGTTTCCCCATGGTGTCCAGTTTTCACTTAATGGAAAAAGTGTCAAATGCAAGCAGTGCAAAGTTGCAAAGTGGTGCAAATTTCATTCTACAACTTGTAGAACCAAACAGACTGCTCCAACACATTTGAATAGGTATGTTTACGCTAGGCATGGTCCTCTTTCACACCCAAACACACTAAATCTCTCTAAGCTACGTTCAACTAGATCGATCCCTAAAAAGTCCAAAGTGCAAAATGGTTGCAAACTCTAGCATGATGTTACTCGGATATTGTGACACTTAGAAACTTCTTGCCTAATCCTATGGGATCATGTTGGGCCCCTCTACAATAACCTCTCTTAGGTTTTCTCTATCTCAGAGGCATTTTTCCGTGGTGACAAATTTTCACTTGGGGAAAAAGTTGTCAAATGCAAGTAGTTGAAAGTTGCAAAGTGGTGCAATTTTTATTATGCAACTTGTATGACCAAACAGACTGTTCCAACGCGTTTGAATAGGTATTTTTATGCTAGGAATGATCCTCTTTTGCACCTAAACATGTGAAATCACTCTGAGCTACGTTCAACTGGATTGATCCCTTAAGAGTCCAAAGTGTAAAATGGTTGCAAACTTCAGCATGTTTTTACTCAGACACCGTGACACTTAGAAACTTCTTGTCTAATCCTATGGGATCATGTTGGGCCCCTCTACAATAACCTCTCTCAATTTTCACTATCTTGAAGGTATTTTTCCGTGGTGTAAAATTTTCACTTGGAGAAAAAGTTGTCAAATGCAAGTAATTGAAAGTTGCAAAGTGGTGCAAATTTTGTTATGCAACTTGTGTTACCAAACAAACAATTCCAACACATCTGAATAGGTATGTTTATGCTAGGAATGGTCCTATTTTGTACCCAAACACACAGAATCACTTCGAGCTACATTCAACTGGATCGATCCCTTAAGAGTCCAAACTGCAAAATGGTTGTAAACTTCAACATGTTGTTACTCGGATACCATGACGCTTAAAAAATTATTGTATGATCCTATAGGATTGTGTTGGGCCCCTCTACAATAGTTCTCTTGATTTTCGCTATCTTAGAGGCATTTTCCTGTGGTAGCGAATTTTCACTTGAGGAAAAAGTTGTCAAATCAAAGTAGTTGAAAGTTGTAAAGTGGTACAACTTTCATTTTGCAACTCGTGTGACCAAAAAAAATGTTCCAATGTATTTGAATAGGTATGTTTACACTAGAAATGGTCATCTTTCACACCCAAACATGCAAAATCACTTCGAGCTACATTTAACCCAGAATGATCCCTTAAGGGTCCAAAGTGCAAAATGGCTACAAACTTTAGCATGTTGTTACTTAGATACCATGATGCTTAGAAACCTCTTATCTGATCCTATAGGATCACATTGGGCCCCTCTACAATAACCTCTCTCAATTTTTTCTATCTTAGAGGCATTTTCCCATGGTGGCAAATTTTCACTTGAAGAAAAAGTTATCAAATGCAAGTAGTTGAAAGTTGCAAAGTGGTGCAACTTTCGTTCTGCAACTCATGTGACCGAACAGATTGTTCCAACACGTTCAAATAGGTATGTGTACGCTAGAAATGGTCCTCTTTTACACCCAAACATGCGGAATTTCTCTGAGCTACGTTCAACCGGATTGATCCCTTATGGGTCCTCTTGTCTAAGCCTATAGGATCGCGTTGGGCCCTTCTACAATAACCTCTCTCATTTTTTGTTATCTCAAAGTTGTTTTCTCATGGTGTCCAATTTTCACTTGATGGAAAAAGTGTCAAATGCAAGCAGTGTAGTGGCCCCTCAATTGAATATTGTTGTTGTAGAGTAGTTGCACAGCCTATATGACCTGATGGTGACTTCAAATTGATTTGAATTTTTTTTTCAGTGTCATATCTATCATTTTGATTGAGTTTGAGGCATTCCCATTTGGGTTGTAGAATCTTATTGAGTTTTCCTTGTAGGCAGGGTCTGAAACTCCAATTTTAAGGTTTTGAAGATATAAAAATGTGATTATGGCCCATTCCACTGACTTTAATTCATGCAGTTGAGTGGAATGGGCCTAATATGGTAGTATTTAGTTGATTGAATGGTTTTGGGAGTAGAAGAGGTCATTTTGGGGTTTGGGCACAATGCCCTAGTTGTCAAATTTGAATGTTTTGAGTGAAATTTGACGGTTTTAAAGGTGGGTAGGTGAGGAAAACTCTTGGGGCAGAAAATTTTGGTGATAGATGAAGCATGTGTAGGCCATTTGAAGCATTTTTGATGCATTGGTGAAGTGTAAATAAGTTGGAAAGTGGGATTTTCAGTAAACCCCTTCGTAACTTGCTAAAAATGAGGGTTTTGTATAAAAAGGACTTAGTGAGTGGTTCACTAGCTAAAAGTTGTAGATTTGATGTTTTATAGACAAGTAAATGACTATCCATAGGTATTTTGGGTTGGAAAATTGTTTAGAGGACAGTTGCTTTGTAAACTAGGCCTATTTGGCTTAAGGGGACAACATAGAAGCATTAGTTTGAGGGATTTGTTCCAAAAGAGTTATATGATATTTTGAGATATGTTTTGGTATGCTTTAAAGGGTGTTTGAAAATATAATTTGTTAATGGGTTTGAGAGTGGAGTTGTGAGATAGGTCTAAGAAACTAGGTCTACAGACCTACAAGGCAAATAGTGAAGTTGTGAAGGGAATCACCCTAGTTAGGGTTTTGAAGATTGAAGGCTTGTTGAAATTAGTTGAATTTATGATTGATAATTAAAGGCCTCCCTACTCTACATCACTTCTCTCACGTTGCAATTTTGGGTGGATTATTACTTTCAAAGTATTAGGAATGCTCTGCCTATTTTCTAGTTGGAATTTTCAATTCTAGAAGGCTCATCTCTTGATATATTTTATACTCATTTTTAATCAATTATCAAGTTAATAATCAATGCATTTATTTACAGTTGATCTTTTCTTTTCAATTTATGCAATTTTGGAATTTGTAACTCTACTAGTATTCCTAGAAATATTGAAGTTGTTTAACATCGACTAATAAAGTTGTTTAGCATCAATCAATTAATATTCAAGACAAACCATGAAGGAAAATAATGATCAATGCTAGGGCTAACCAGTTAATAAGTATACATGTGAATAATTCAAGCATGTACATGTGAATAAAGGAAGCACAAGTACTCAAAAACACATAAGCCTTGAAGTATACACACGAATACATAGTATACACAAATTAATACAAAGTATATGCATGAATACAAGGAATATGCATGAAAACATGTAAGTCGCAAAGTATACATTGGAATACATGTAAGTCACAAAGTATACACGTAAGTTGTAAAACATACACTTGAATACACGTAACTCATATCTATTGAACCATGGATTTATAATGCAAATATGGACACCATCGATAATATAGATTTTTACTAACCAAATATCCATGTAGACATACATCAATATATATCGATATAAGTATAAAATATAGGTACAAAATAGCCATATAGGTTTATGAGAATGCCATATAGGCATACAATTTCAAATATATCCAATACAAAATATGTATAAAAATGCCATATAGGCATACAACAAAGGGCTCTAGAATCAAAAGTCATCACTCTCCAAGATCTTGAAAGAAACTTTTTCCCTTTGCTTATCGATTGGATGGTGATACGTTTGTCACTCGTTTATGTTGTGGTCAAGGAGTGCTCCTATTTCTCCTCCTAGTGTTTAGTTCTTGGTGAAGTCTTATCTATTACAATAAGAAGTAAAGACATTAATATATAGAAATTATATTAAAAATTGATATATTTAACAAAATAATCACTTACCGCCATCTGATCATCACTCTCCATAAGGGAAATATTTGAATGCCCATGTTGAGGGGTGTTGAAGCCTTGTATAAACCATCCAAATAGAAATTAAACTATGAATAAATAATGGTTTGATTTTTCACTAACATCTATAACAATGAATGTAAATGTAAATTTAGTAATTTTCTTCATACCTACCCTGTCAGAGCCATCGAAGATTCTATAGCAGATGAAACACCAATGTCCATTGCCATCTAAACATTTAGAGGTGTCTCTACTTGCAACATCTAAAAATTAAACAACAAATTATTCAATCACGAAAAACTACAATAGTGATCCACGTCATGACTTATAATGTATGAGATAATGAAAAAAATTTAAGTACTTATTAAACTATATATTTTTTACTATCATGCTTACTATTTTCCCTATCCATATCTTGTTCGAAAGCACGTGTTTTTAGGCTTTTACCCATAGCAGCAATTCGGCGAACCGTTTGATAAAATGCTTTCATAGACATGCATGATAACTATGGTGGCATAGAGAAGGTAGTGAATTGTTTGCAAAAATGTATCAACGAAATGGGGTCTCATGGTGATGGAATTCCATTACAAACACATGCATGTCATGGCATTCCATCACCATAAGACAACATTTCTTTCAACCATTTTTTCAAATAGTTCATTTCCTTCTCTATGGTATTATTGCTTACTATTATGCTTTGATAGAAAATTTTTCAAGAATCCATAGTTTGTTGGAAAGCACCTATTTTAGGCTTTTAGCCGTAGCAACAAGGAAGTGAGTAGTTTGATAAAATTCTTTGGTAAACATGTATGGAAAATGTGGTATCATAGAAAAGGTGGTGAGTTGTTTGAAGAAATTCCTTGAAGAAATGTAGTCTCATGGTGATGGAATGGCATTCCATCACCATGAGACCACATTTCTTCAAGGAATTTTTTCAAACTACTAACTTCCTTGTCATGCTATTGCTTACTATTATGCTTTGATAGATTTTTTCCAAGCATCCATAGTTTGTTGGAAAGCACCTTTTTTAAGCTTTTAGCCATAGCAGTGAGGAAATGAGTTGTTTGATAAAATGCTTTGGTAGACATGTATGGAAAATGTGGTAGCATAGAAAAGGCGGTGAGCTATTTGAAAAAGTACCTCAAAGAAATTGGGTCTCATGGTGATGGACATCACCATGAGACCGCATTTCTTTGAGGCAATTTTTTAAAATAACTCATTGCCTTGTCTATGCTATTGCTTACTATTATTCTTTCATATATTCCTTCCAAGCATCCATAACATAGAAAATGAAATGAACTATTTGAAAAGATTCCTTAGTAAAAAGTTGTCTCATGGAATGCCATGACAAGCAAATGCAATTGGAAGCTGCTCTTGGACTTATTACTTATGCTATGTGAAGTAATTGCATCATTGGTTATGTTAACTTTTAAACAACTATATTGTAGTTGAAATTTTGTCATCTATCAACATCTAGTTACTAGTTATGGAATGTGAAGTAATGCTTTGAGTTTGAAAGATGTGCAATGCAATGTAATCAATGATATGAATATAAACTACACAAATCTATTAAGTACAATTCATTAGTTAAACTCTTTATTCTATTACCTATGTGTAGGTTTGACTCAATCTGCTAACACTGGGAGGTGTTCCCTCGAAACCTCCAATATTAGCCTATTCAACATCCAAAATCACATATTAAAATACCATTCATAAAAAAATGCTATTAACATGCAATAAATTTATAATTATTTACTAGTTACATACCTCAATGGTAGGTGCAGTGGAGAAATAAGCAGGTGTAGTGCTGGTGTATCCAGTATCAACATTGTGACCCTGCAATTTTATTAAAATCATAAAACTAAATTAGTTAATCTTCCATTTCAAAATTGAAATTTAATAAATTAAATTCAATGAACATGCTAAATTTTACCTAAGTATCAATTCCATAGGCCTCATGCAAAATTTCAACTTCCCTTTCCATCTCCATAGCTGCAGACGGATCCTACATAGCAGTCTCCTAAGTGTCGGTGGGGTCATATGAACAAGTCACCCCACAAGATTGAAACAAATGGGATCGAAGCCCACCACTCGAAGACTCCCCTGGATGGCACTATAGAATAGGGATGGCATGTTGGATGACACTCTAGGTCAAAGAGTTGGTGGCTTGCAAAGTTTCTACATCAGCACTCTCCTTCATGATGGAAGGAATGACGATGTGCTCATGAAGTGACCTAGCGATAGGTTGTCTCCCTTGCTACATAGGATCTTGTTGTGCACCGGGTCTATCTTGAGCCAACCCCCACCTCTCCCCTAGAAGTCCCTCATATCAAAATAATTTGGGATTTTTCTCAAGATGAACTCATAGTATAGTTTCCTAAGGAAATACTGCGGGACTTCACAATTGTTGCATGGTGGGTAATCAAAAACCATGTACCACCTATCCCAAAAAAAGTTCCTAATATGTTGGTGGTGGCACCAATGAATAGGAAACTTTTTTGCATTGAGGCTAAGATTTTCATTTGACCGTGGGTTAGTGAATAATGAGCACAAATCACCTTTTGTAATTTTTAAATATTTTACATCTTTATATGTTAATTTATCTTGGTAATAAGCCCTAGCCACCTGCCTCCTATCCTGCCAACCAATTACTTGTTTTTTGATTGAATCTACATGTTTTAACATTTCTTTCAGTGAATTTTCCAGGGTCATTCTTTCTGCGGTTGAACCGTTTGGATCATTCAACCTCCTGATTAAATCCTCAATTTGTTTTTTATTGTTCTCAATTTCACTCATTAAGTTTTGCTGAGTGCTAGGAGGATGTTGAGGGATTGGTGGAGGAGATTGAGGTTGTGGTTGATTAACTCGAGGATTTTGTTATTATTGTTCTTGTTCAAGATTTTGTTCCTCTTGTTGTTGTGCTTCTTGAGCATTTTGAGGAGGGTTTGCAGGTTGATTAACATCTCTTACACATTCAAAAAATAAATATAAAAAAAACCTAAAACTAACAAATTCAAAACAAAAACAAACAATCATTACCTCTCACACCTCCTCGTCGATGTGCCAACATCCTCGCAATGAAACAACAACCGTTGATGAAGAATTTTGCTAAATACCTAAATTCCCAGAATGTGAGTGTGGAAAATTGGGGTTTTGGCTGCGGGCAAGAAAAAAACACAGTCAAATGTAAGAATGAGTTCAATTTTTTTTCTTTAATAGGTCATAACATGAGTGTGTTATGGGCTCATTGTGGTCGAGCCTCAGGATCGACACACCAAGCCATAACGTGAGCGTGTTATAATGTGCTCACATTATGAGTTTTCAAATCTTTTTAAAAAAGTTGGCCACAAATTGGATACCCATCTTCATGCACGCACCCCAACCCTATACTTAAATGGAAAACCCTACACTCTCAAGCCTTAACTCTATAACTTATACCTTAAACCCTGCACCCTAAATCTTATACATAATATCCTAAACCCTAATCCCTATACCCTATACACTTAACCTTATACCCTCAACCCTCAAACTTATACATAATTGATAAACCCTAAACCCTCAACCCTAAACCTAATATCCTCAACCCAATACCCTCAACCATATACCCAATATCCTAAATCTTAATCCATATACCCTATACACTTAACCTTATACCCTCAACCCTAAACACTATCCCTCAACCCTATACCTTAAACCATAAACCCTAAACCCTCATCCCTCATCCCTATACCCTATACCCTCAACTTTATACCTAATATCCTAAACCCTAATCCCTATACCCTTTACACTTAATCCTATAACCTCAACCCTATACCTTAAACACTAAACCTTACACCCTCAACCCTCATAGGGGGAGAGAGAAAGAGGGGGAGGGATGGATTAGGGAGAGAGAGGGAGAGGGGAGATCAAGATAAGTAGAGAGGGAAGGAGAGGTAGAGAGACATGAGAATTAAAGAGTAGATAAAGAAGGATAAATGGAGGGAGAGAGAGGGAGGTGAGAGAGAGTTGAGATAGAGAGCAATAGAGAGAGTGTGGTAGGGAGTGATGGAGGGATATGCGGGTAGAGAGGGATAGGTGAGATATAGAAAAGTATAGAGATAGAGATAGAGATAGAGGGAAGGAGGGAGGGTGGGCGAGAGAGGGGAGGAAGGGAGAGGTAAAGAGGGACAGGTGAGATAAAGATAAGTAGAGAGAGAATGGCGATATATAGAGAAGGATAGAGTTATAGAGAGGGAAAGGGAGAATGGTGAGATAGAGAGGAGAGAGTGGGAGATAAAAAGGGTGAGGGAGGAGGGAGAGAGAGTGAGAGAGAGAGGTGGAGGGAGGGAGAGGAGACATAAAGAGTAGATAGGGGAAAAGGTAGGGAGGGAGACATCTAGTGAGAAAGAGAGAGAGATGGAGGGAGAGGTAGATAGAGAGAGGGAAAGGGGAGATAAATAAAATTAGAGAGGGAAGGAGAGGTAGAGAGAGAAGTAGAGAGGGAATGCAGGAGTGAGGGAGAGAAGAGAGATAGAGAGGTGTAGAGAGAGTGGTAGGAAGTGATGGATGGAGAGGTAGGTAGAGAGGGACTAGGGAGATAGAGTGTAGAGAGAGAAGGAGAGGAAGAGGTATGGATGGAGAGAGTGGGAGGTGAGATAGAGAGTAATAGAGAGAGAGTGGTAGGTTGTGATGGATGGAGAGGTAGGTAGAGAGGGAGAGGGGAGATATAGATAAGTAGAGAGGGAGGGAGATGAAGTGAGGGAGAGAGAGGTGAGATAGAGAGAAATAGAGTGGTGGAAGGAGAGGTAGGTAGAGAGGGAGAGAGGAGATAAAGAGAAGAAGAGAGGGAAGGAGAGGTAGAGAGAGGAGAGATAGAGAGAAGTAGAGAGGGAATGGGGAAGGGAGAGGTAGGGATGGAGAGAAAGGTGAGATAGAGAGGTGTAGAGAGAATGATAGGGTGTGATGGATACAGAGGTAGGTAGAGAGAGGGATTGGGAGATACATAGTAGATAGGGAAGAAGAGAGGGAGAGAGAGGGAGGTGAGAGGGAGGTGAGGTAGAGAGAAATAGAGAGTGGTAGGGAGTGATGGAGAAAGAGGTAGGTAGAGAGAGATATAGAGACAAGTATGGAGGGAGGGAGATAGAGATAAGTAGAGAGGGAATGAGGGAGAAGTGATAGAGAGAATTAGAGGGCAAAGGAGAGAGAGTCAGATAAATGGATGGAGATAGTGAGAGAGAGGTATAGAGTGTAAGGGATAAAAAATAAGTGAGATAGATAGAGAGAGAGAGAAATAATACTTGACTACTAAAATTCAACATCCTGATTACTGAAATTTGACTAAGTCTGAAATTTGTGAGATCTTCCAAAAACTAGAATTTGCATTATAACTCCTAGAGATCCAAAACCATTCTCAAGCATCGTGAAACTATATACTTAAATTTTTATTTCATGCATATAGTTTCCCTAAAAGATAACAAGAAGAAATAAAAAAAGAAGAAAAATAAATTCAATGTAGACCAAAACGAGAGTGTGTTATAACACACTTGTGTTTTTTCAATGCATTCACAAAACATGAGCACATTATAACACACTCGTGTTTTGTCAATGCATTCAAATAATGAAATCATGTTATATCTTCCTTTGGGAATCCCCAATCCTTGGGCTTGGTATTTTCCTTGGTGTAGACAAAGATTTTGGCACCCTAATGCTCTCTAACACTTCTAGGGTTTTTCACCTAAAAGGAGAGAGATGGGCCAAAATGGGAAATGTCTACATTCAAGATTAATGTGAATAGGAATGTAATGTGTTTAACTATGATGTATGCAAACATGTGATAAATGACCTATAAATGTAAACAAAATAGAAAAAAAGGTTACAATATAGAATGTGTACATCTAGAGGCTGAAAAAAGATGGCATGAGGGTTTGGAATCCTGATAAAACTAATGTAGAAGTCAACTAGGACACTTGTGCCAATCTAGATGACTTAGTCCCAGATCTAGAAAAATTGCTCCAAAGCCTGTTTTGGCCAAATGGGTATCCAAATCTACAGAAACCTCCAGAAAATAGGTTAAGTGGGACTAAGATTCCCCTATTGGTGACTTAGTCCACTTCTGAATTTTTTAAAATATGAAAGTGGAAACAGAAGCCCTCGACCTACACTTCAGTTCCTGACAAGTGTCCACTTATGAAACTTTTATTTTCGACACTGGAAGTGACTTTTTGTTGATGTCTTGACTTGGTCAAGAAGTAGATGTCTTCAAAAAAATTTCAAATTATCCTTCAATGATTTTCAAGTCATCAAGAAACCTAAATTTGCAAATACACAAGACAAAAGAGAGAAATGTTGAATGTTAAGGAATGGGAGTTTGCCTTGGTTAAACCCCTTTTTAGGTAATTAAACCAAAATGAGGAAACAATGTAATGAAGCATGAAGCAATGGAGTTAATACCTTTCCATGATGTTTTATCTTGAATTTCTATAGCAAAACATGAAGAATCTACCCTTGAATTTCCTTGGAAGCTATCTTGATGACTTATAATGATAAAACCCTAGCTTGCTTGAGAAGAATAATGAATGATGAGTTAAGAATGAATGATTTGGTTATGAATTAGGGTTTAGAGACTTATATTTATAGGAAAATTACAATATTTTCCCATTAATTTGATCCCGAAGACCAACATGAAAGAAAAATAAGCTTAAATTCCAAAATTTCCCACTCAAACCTCGAAAATAGACCAAATTTGATTAAGTCACCATGCTGGGTGACTTAGTTCCACCTAGAAGGGACTCATTTTCCCAAATGGTAGAATTAGTCCCAGAGGAGCCCTTTTGATAGATGGAATGTTGGGGAATGAGGAATTTTAGTTCTTATGTTGATTTCATTAGGTATTTGATCAAATTATGCCTTGGGATGCACAATATGGGGCAATAAGGGCCTATTAATGGTAATGTAAAGGTTGATTAGGGATTGGGACACAAAATTCAATGTGAAAGTGTGATTAAATACACTTTACAACACTAAAAAGAGGTCCACAGAGCCTAGAAACACTACAACAAAATAGGCAATTAGCGCCAGATTTTAGTGTATTTGAGTTCATGAATTGAGAAATTTTGCTAGTACAAAACTCGGCACAAAATGGTATGTTCACTTCGGCGCTAGATGTAGCATTGGATTTAGCATTGGGTTTAGTGCCGGATTTAGCATTGGGTTTAGTGTCGGGTTGAGCGTCAGATTTAGTGTTGGGTTTAGTGCCAGATTTAGCATCAGGTTTAGCATCGGGTTGAGCATCGGATTTAATGCCAATTTTTTGCTACTTCTAGTTTGGCTTTTGATTTTGCTTCTTGTGTTGCTTCCACATTTGCTTCTAGTTTTTCTTCCAGTTTTGCTTCTAGGTTTTCTTTCAATTTTGCTTCCAGTTTTGCTTCCAGATTTGCTTCTGGTTTTGCTTCTAATTTTTCTTCTAGTTTTTCTTCCAATTTTGCTTATGATTTTACTTCTAGGTTTGCTTCCAAGATTGCTTCTGGTTTTCTTCTAGTTTTGCTTCCATTGTTGCTTCCTTTTTTTCTTCTAAAAATGCTTCTTGTTTTGCTTCCATTTATTAATTTAGTATATTTTATTTCAATTTAATTAGTTAAATATATCATGCCTCTTAAATAACTCATATGATTATAGGGTAAGTAAATTAAATAATATGTTTTATTTCAATTTAATTAATTAAATATATACCATGCCTCTTAAATAACTCATATGATTAAATAACAAGATAATTATTAATAACATGATCATCATTTATAATTAAAACAAGTGAGTCAAATATCTATATAAGTAGATCAAAACAAGTGACTAAAACAAGTGAGTCAAATACGCCACTAGATTAATAACATGTGTCAAAATGATACGTGTCCAAAAGTTGACAAAAGTCAAAATGACACATGGACAAATGATATAAGTAAAAATGATAAATTATATAACTCAAAATGATACATGTCCAAATGATATATTTCAAAATGATACATGTAAAAATGATACAACTCAATAATATGGTATTGCAAGCTGTGAAAATGATACATATGATAGTAACCATGAAAAGAGGCATCATAACGATATATCAACAATTATCCATGATGCAGTATATATGATCATGAATGTCACTAGCTACTACAAAAACTACCTCATCATCATCATCGTCATCAGCCTCGGTGTCTTTTGTATCTGTGTCATCATCATCCTCTGCCATGTGATTTGTACCAGAACCAACATATTCTGGATCTATATATCATGAGGATCATCTTGATCTTCTAGAAGACCTGTGTTCTGCAAAAAAAACCTTTAAAATAAAAATTTATTATTTATTTCATACAATAATTTATTTTTCTATTATATATCTAATATTACAACATGTGAAATGAAACCATAATCATATTACATCATATCAAAGTGCACATACCATAATAAAATTTCATAAAAGTTATAGATAATATGTCATTCCAGTGATGTAAAACATGCAACAATTCTAATAAATGTTAGTAAAATATGCCAGCATTTGGTGGAAGAGGAAGAAAGATGATTGGAACTCTAGAGGCCCACCATAATGGATTTCAGTATTCAACCATGAGAGTAGAAGAGATCTAATATCATGTATCCAAACATTAAGCATACATTCTTCCAGCCAGCAGAGAAGGAGATGACTACTTTGCTTCATTTTCATTTGCATAACCATATCATGGTGTGAACCAAGAAGACCAAGGATGTCCAGTTTTATGTGGAGGTAATGGATGTGGTCCAAACTTTAGGAGGGGAAAGAAGGTCAATGTATGATCCTGATGAAATTGAGGAAGAACAACAAGAGAGGGACATGAAAAATAAAATCAATGGAGAGTTTCAAGGATTTTTCAAGCGAGTAACAGAGCTATCGGAGCAGCCTCATCTAAAATATTTTGAATTAGAGTTTGATATACCATTTAGAGAGCTTGGTTTTCATGGAGTTCCTTTCAAAGCGTCTGCTTTTATTGTTCCTACGGTAAATTTTTTGATAGAGTTGGTGGAATTACCTTTCTTAGTAATCACTATTAGTGAGATTGAGATTTTTAACCTTGAGAGAGTAGGACTTGGGAAAAAGGCATTTGATATGGCTATTGTTTTCATCCTATACAACCATTGCAAGAAAAGTTAAGCTAGCATCAAATAACAAACAATTTTGAAAATAACATAAAAAATTTTAGTTGCTTCTATGTTAGGAATAAAATAAAAGGAAACAATGTTCCTTCTAATGGATTGATGATTGCAAATGGGGATTCATGATGAAATTCAATCTTATTGGGTTAAAATATTTTTTTTGATGAAATAGATCAATATATAGAACTTAAATGGAAATAGATACAACCTATCATCATGTTGGTACCCATATGAAATTCATCTCTTGTGCTCCCTTTTGTCATCATTTGACTTTTGATCTTGTATCCATCCAATCAATTGTGGTTCTCGTAGTCAATTTTTTGGGTATGTGCAGGATCATGATGGGCCAAAAAGTGGCAATATGATGGGTATGTGGCTGATGACTATTTTTTAACCCAAAATTGATGAAATGAAAAGAGTTTTAAAAGGAGATTCTTAGCTTTCCACCAATATAAATTATGCTTTACTTTGAATTTAATAAGTAATTATTATTCATTTTCTATTCAAATTGTGACTAAAGTCCTGATTGATAGGTTAATTGAAAAAGATCTATAGCTTTTAAATGGTATTACATTTTTTGAATCCAAAACATGTGTCACATTCTATGCTTTGCATACTATAGGATTAAAAAAAGAAAAAAATAATTTGATGAAGTTTTGACCAAGTTAAGGTGGTTAGACATACAATTTTTCTATTTTTAAAAAGTTGTAATAAAAATTCATAATTAATTATTTACTTGGAAAAATTACAAAAAAATATGCATCACATCGGGCATGAGTCCTCTACTTATATCTAAAATCTTATAAGAAAATATTATTATTTTGTGGTTAGGGTGGTTAGACAAACACTTAGTTCTTATTTTTTTCCTGAAATATAAGTACCATTGCATTGAAATTTCAAATTTTCACCAAATAGTTTTTTTTTTTTTAAAACCTAGTAGTTTAGAAAATACATTCAATTTGCTACAGGTTCTATTCTTACATATTTTTTAAATAATATAGATAACTTATTCAAATTTTTACGTCAAGTTTCCTAACTCTGATTTTTCTAAATTTTTTGCCACTTAAGGGCTTGTTTTTTCCATGATGATCCTGCACATACCCTTTTAAGTCATCTTGTCATTGTATTTTCTTTGCTAAGATAGAGATAAGTGATCATCAACAAGTCTGATAAAAGATGACATTTAAATAATAGTATGCAAGAGTAGAAAACAATGAAGTTCTTCGTTGGTGTTGACTACGACGAAAGAAAGAGGACTATGGAATTGATAAGGCATGAGGTTTGAATCAAAAATACTCTTTTCCCTTGGCACATATTTTTTTTGGCCCAACCATCATGAACCAAGAAGACCAAGGATGTCCATTTTTATGTCGAGGTAATGGATGTGGTCCAAAATTTAGGAGGGGCAAGAAGGTCAATGTATGATCCTGATGAAATTGAGAAAGAACAACAAGAGAGGAACATGAAAAATAAAATCAATGTAGAGTTTCAAAGATTTGTCAAGTGAGTAACAAAGCTATGGGAGCAGCCTCATCTAAAATATTTTGAACTATAGTTTGATATACCATTTAGGATAAAACATCAATAATGAGAAAATTAACAAAAAATCAAAAGTGAATAATACATAATCTATGTTGTAAAGTTAAAAAGTCTTACAAAAATACATCTAAAACTCCAAAACATTTTCCATTTGTTCTCTAAAGTTTAGTCCAATCAACCAAAGCAAGAAACATATATCGTATTACTATTTAAATCAAAAGAAGATATATGATATACAATTCAAAACATTGGCATATGAGCTAATTTGTTAAAGTACCTATTCTCCTTCAAGTACCGATTCCTTGATAAACTCAATTTGGTCCTAAAATACATACCTGTCACAAGTTTCAAAGGAATCTATCATGAGAATATGACCATGACTATATGTAACAATTTAAAACATTCATAATCAGAGACAAGTGCTTTACAAATTCTACTACACATTGATGCATTCTTCATGCTGAAATGAATTTTTAGAGCTATGATAACCACATTCATGTCTTGACGGAATCTCACTATCTAAGGAAGAAGTCAAATTGCCTTGGAGCAGCAATAGCATTCAGCATTGACCATATTTGAGATAAAATTGCATTCATTTTTGTGGCATGACATGTCTGAAGTCATTAACAGTGTTTTGAGGGCTTTTCTAAATTTATGCGATGACTTCTTCTCTTTGAGAATATTTGAAATGGTTTTAGATTTCTATCTTTGGCTTGAATGTTTGAATTTGGAGCAAAATTTTTGGAGTTATGCGTCCTTTGAAGAATTGAGCATGTGTAAAGGTGTGTAGTGTTGAGTGAGTCGTGATGCTATAGGTGCTAATTACTTAAAAGGAAAAATGAAAAAAAAAACATTTGTTTTACATAGGTAGGCTATTTACTTATAAAATATGGGAATGGAAGATGTGCTAATTGCTATTTCTCCAGCCATATTCATTAAAAACCATGATCAAATTCTAGGTAAGCTATTATCGTAAGTATAGAAAGGAAAAATGAAAAAAAAACATTTTTTTTACATACCAACTGCCCCTTGCTTGATTTTCCGTGAAAACAAATGTGAAAATGAATTTCTCTGTAGATATAAAAGTAATGTCATGGTAACTATTTGAATCCACAACATAATAAAGTTGTTTGAAAAGCTTTCTCAGCCACATAATGTTCACGAGTTCCAAAATTAGAAATCTAATACAAAACTGTTCACTTGACCTTGAAGTTTCAATTAGTATGCTTATAGGATTTTATGTTGTAAAAATATATTCTAGTGGCTTAAATAAAATAGTGAATAGCTGAAAGAATTTTTGTTGATCCATTTTTCCAACACAAACCTATACAAAACATATTAATATCTTGTTAAGATTATTCCACCCAACACAAGAAAGCTTGGATTCCTCTTTTCACCAAGAAAAAATTATTGTCAACCACTCAATTACTTAATAATAACTCACTTTCTAGCAACACGTAAACATAAGAAATGTATAACTTCATAAAAAGATTATTTATGGGGAAATTTCAAATTAAAAGAGGTGTACTTTCTGCTATTGCAAGGAGCTTGATGGAATTATATGGTTAAGATTCTAAACATATTTGATCGAGGAGGATGTAGCACTATGATTGTTTCATAATACAATGACAATGCACTGTGCCATACTACCACCTTTACTACAAGCTTCAAGAAAATGTTTACCATAAAGCTCTATACTACACAACTCCAACAGTGTCAACTCTATTCCATATAGATATTCTACAAAGTTTCTGAAAAATGGAAAAAGGAATATGAACCAACAATAGGCAAGAAAATGTATTTATTGTAACTAACATGACATCCTTTTCTCTACCGCATTGGTATATTGTTGTATTCTACTAAAGAGCAGATAGACATGAATAAGCATTACGTCCAACCTATCAAAGATTGCATAGAACTTTGCATTTAATACAACTTTGAGATTACATTTCAAGCCTCTAGCGTGGCATCAAATTATTCTTGTAATTTATTTGTTTAAGCACTTTGATTTGATATTCACATTAGTCATTCTACATCTGCTTCTATCTATAACATATTTGATTCCATTTGAAAATCTTGTCCCTTGGATATGAAGGGCCCCAAATCAGTGGTATCAAAGCTCACATCAACTTCTATCTATAATACATTTTATTCCATTTGAATATCATGTCCCTTAGATATGAAAGGCCCCTGGAAATTAGTGGTATCAAAGCTCGCATCAATTCTCAATGATATCAAGCATTCACTATATATCATAACCTAGTGGTAGTGGAGTTTTTCATTCAAAACCTTTGTTGCATTTTGTATGCCCACTGACACAAGGAATAACAACAAGAAGCTTGGTCTCTAAATTCATGACCCTTCACCCTACGTTCCTTCATGATCTCAACAAATTGAAAACAAATCCATATCAGAGATGTTGACCTCAAAGATGTTTCAGATGATGAAATCAAGTGCTTTACAACAACAGAGTGGTGATTTGGATAAACATTACACATAGGAAATTGTCAAGATAATTGATCACTTCAGTCAATTTCTAAAGCATGTTCAATCCCATTCATTCATGTTGACTTACCAATGCATATATATTTTGGAGACCAAACACCATACATGGTACAAGTAAATGTAGATATCCCTATTCTTTAAGGTAAAAAAGATGATGATACTCTAGATAACTGTCTAAAACCTCATTTTCTCATAAAAGGTGGTCATTAAGGTTTTCATAAGAAATATCACCTTTGCAATTTAAAGGAGTTTCCTTTTCTATAAATAAATGACAAAATAAATATTGTGCTACCCATTAGGTTGGCCTTTCACCTATATATACCAATAATGGTTTTGTCGAAGCCTCAAAAGAAACCTATTATCCCATTGAAACATATGATGGACCAATATATCAAGCATTCTTGGCTTCATTGAGGTAATGACCAATCTATTCAAGAATATTTTGATATATTCCATACTTTGACTTGTTAAATAGTCAAGAGTAGGAACAAAATATCATCAGAGGTTTTGAATTATTTTGTGATCCTTGAATTTAGCAATACAATGTGCAAAAAATAACAAAGAATAAATTGTTGTTGAACATAGAAGATATGTCTAGTTTCAATCCTTGCTCACATATGTTCCTAGAAAACTAGTTCAAAAATGTATCCCTCTCCTCCATGAACATGCCACATGTTCCTTTTGACTTGTCAACTTAGTGAAATGATGATTTTTCTTATAAGACTTATCAAGAAGATGCTATTTCATCTTAATTGTATAAGGTTTAGAATTGTAATTTTGTATTTTTCCTAAAATACAAAAGCAAAATTTTGTTTGTAACAACTCAACCACAAAGATTAAATGTTGTTAAATTCAAGCCTTTGGTGATGGATTAATCCTCACCCTTTATTGTAAACTCAATGCACTTGACTCTCTATATAAATGCAATCACTTTCTCTTGTAAAAGATAAGGAAGGACTAAAAAGAAAAAGAATTGTTGAAACAATGCCAATTTTTCTAAATCAATACAAATAGAAGTTCATTTGTTGCTACTGTATGAGTTTGTTTTATTGGTTGGATGTGGTTTTCATGGTTCATTTTACCCTTCTAATTATTTAAGTTTCATTTATGATTAATTATTCAGATTGAGAATGCAGATCAACAAGAAGACTCTTTCCACATGTTTAGGTTTCATTTTGCTAAGACAAAAGTGTAATTTTTTTTTGTTTTAGTCTACTATTGATTATGAGCTTGAATTCAGGGGTCAACAATAGCTAAATCAGTCTAATTTGATGGAAAAACAAGAAAATATCAACTCAACAAGTAACGAAAAATCATGGATAGTGAAGAAGGAAGTTATTCCAATTGATATGAAAGAGTTACAATCTAATTTTCTGTAGGTAAATGATCAAACTCTTGATTGTACCATTCCAATACATCACCATGATCAGTCATATCAGGCTTGTACTATTGTTTTAAAGGAGTCTCAAGATTATCTAAATAGTGAAAATCAAGGTGATACAATGTTATGAGGTGATATTAACAACATAGGTCTAGTAATACAAGTGGAAGAAGACCAACCCATAAGATGAAGAAGGTATTGTGAATGGCCGCAGCCATGAAAGGTTTTCAAAACCCCAAAAATAGTAAACAAAATGAAGGAAAGTTCTCCATTCCATAAGTATTATAATTTGCTATCATGGGTTGAGCCTGAAACTAGGTTATCTTCTACAGAAAGTGAGGAAATAAAATGGTATGGCTGCGACCTAGGTAGAGGAGCACACTTTTTCTTTTGTTTCCACATAGAGGAAAAACTTTTTCTTTCAAATCATGCTCAAATCGAGCTCATTTAAGAAGAGAATACATAGGATGAAAGCATAGAAACTCACCCAATTTTTGTGTGAAGAGATGAACCATCAAAACCCGTGTGCCTGTGGCCTTCAAAACTCAAGCCAAGTGCGTTCATGGTGGCTCGAGGTAATGAGATATCAACAGAGGAAATGAACAAAGAAAAATGCATCAAAAATTCACTCATGGCCACGACCTAGAGGCCCTAAATCCTTCAAAAATGGAGTCAAAATGACCTAGAACAAAGAAGAAACAACTTACCATTAAGTTCCTAAAGGAAATCAACACCAAATCAACATAGGAGTGCATAAAATGTTTGATTTTCAAGCTCGAACCCTAAGTTTTCATGGCGGTTGTGTGCCAAGTTCTCCAGAAATGGCAAAGTGCCGATGAGGCAAGAAATGTGGAAGTTCAATGTTTTGTGGTTAGGGTTTCATGTTGCCCTAGCTTAGCCTTATCTTTTTATCACATTGATTTACAATTAAAGTTCCTTGACTAATACTTTAGCTCATCATTCCTAGGTTGTTCTATGCCTTAGGTTTTCCTATGGTTTTGAATAAAAACCATATAATTTCATGCCTTAGTTTCTTTATGATTTTTATAGAAAATCAAGATAGGTATTATACTTGGTCGATTTCCTGGGTGAGTCTAGTCAGCAGGACTTGGTAGGGAGGGTTTGAAAAGTGCAAAAAATTACATGAAATTTAAAGGTAAAACTTTTTTTTTTTTTACTTATTGCGTATGCAAAATGATGTACGTGTTGCCCCAAACCCCCACAAGGGGCATTTTACCTTGACCCCACTGGGGGCACTGCCCCCAAACCCCCGCGAGGGGCACTACCCCTCAACCCCGCTCAGGGCACTGCCCCCAAACCCCCGCAAGGGGCATTTCCCCTTAACCCCATTGGGTGAACTACCCCTTGAGCCCACTAAGGGCATTGTCCCCTAACCCCCACAAGGGGTGCTACCCCCAAACCCATGTGAGGGGTGTTTCCCCTTGACCCCACTAGAGGCATTGTGCCTAGACCCCCACAAAGGGCACTGCCCCTCAAACCCATTAGGGAAATCGCTCTGATACTTGACATTATGGATACTGCATCATCTAGGACCTATCTTAGACACATTCCTAGGAGGATGCAGGCTCCTTTGAGCCATAGATTTCTAGTTATTATTTTGAATCTTTTGATATTTCATATTTGTTTGGAACATTTTATGTCATGGATTTCATATTCGATGATTTTTGTATACATTCGGGTCTTTGAATATATATCTAAGTGTGATATTTCCTTGAGAAGATCAACTACAATTTTTGTTTATAACTTTATACTTATATGATCAATATATACTTGTGTTAGTGATGAGGACCTTGATTGGGTTGACTAGGCAGATAGAGAGATTAAGGCTATAGCCATGGCAGAGGAGGAGGCTAATGCATAATCAAACAAATCCACAACTAATGTTGGTGAGCGTGGCATGGAGTCACAAGCGGAGACTATGGTTGTAGTTGCTACATCATCTAGGACCCACCTTATATGCCTTCGTATGAAGGATGTAGACTTCTTTGAGCCATACTAGAATTGTAGTTATTGTTTTGATATTTCATATTTTTTTGGAACATTCAATGCCATGGATTTCATATTCCATGAGTTTTGTATACATTTGACTATATTTATATATCTAAGTGTGTTATTTCCTTCAACAACTCATCTACAATTTGTGTACTTTATACTTATGTGATCGATGCATACTTGTGTATGTGATCAAATTTGCTTCTATTTAATGATGTTATTGTGTCTTTCAGGTTTATTCAATAAAGCGTGCTTGAAACAAGTTTTAAATCCTTAAAAATCTCTAAATTTCTAGTGTTATTTCATTTTGTTGAGTCTGAGCCGAGTCTGGGCACCGAGTCCCGAGTCCCAATTCAAGTCACCCTAGCCGAGTTCGAGCCAAGTCCAAGTCTCGTTACTATGATTTAAATAAAACTAAAATGAATATGAATTAAATATATAATTTGATCATTAAATTATTATTTTAATTATTATAATTTTAAAAAATGGTGTGATTGTGATTGTGACATTACATTAGATTCCTTACATCCTAAGATTTTTTTTAATTAAAATAGATTTTCCTCTTGCATTTCTTCCAAACCATTCATATTATTATTGTGAAAAATAAATTCTAAATAATGATTTATATTCAACATATAAATTTTATTATTATTTATTTATTTTATAACATTTTTTTTATCTTTTAATCAAAAATCTTAAACATGGGAAAATTTGTAGATGATTGAATGTAGAAATGAGGTGTATTATGCCATAAAATGTACAAAAGGAATATAGTTAATTTTTTATTCCCTTGCAGTCACACCAAGGGTATAGGGTTGAGGGTCCAATGTATAGGATCATAGAGGCTAGTATAGGGGTTGAGGGATTCGGGTTTAAGGGTAGAGGGTTGAGGGTGAGGGTTTAAGGGTTGGGGGATTAAGGGTTGAGGGATTAGGGTAGAAATTTTACTTGGGTTTAAGGGTTGAGGGTTGAAGGTAGAGGGTAGAGGGTAGAGGTCGGTTTAAGGGTTTAGGGTTTAAAAGATGAGGGACATTGAGGGTTTAGGGTTTAAAAGATGAGGGACATTGAGGGTTTAGGGTTTAAGGTTGAGTGTTTAAGGGTTGATGGTTTAGGGTGGAGGGATTAGGGTAGAGAGGGAGGGTTGATGGATGAGCGAGGGATGGAGGGAGAAGTGACATAGAGACAAGGAGAGAAGAGGAAGGAGGGGTAGAGATATATGAGGGTTTAGGATCTAATATATAGGGTAGAGGGTTGAGAATTGAGGGTATAGAGTTGAGGACCTATAGGGTTGATGGTTTAGGGTATTGGGTTGAGGGTATAGGGTTGAGGGATTAGGGTTGAGGGTAGAGGGTAGAAGGTTTAAGGGTTTAGGGTTGATGGTTAAGGGTTGAGGGTAGAGCATTTAGGGTATAGGTTTGAGGGTATATAGTTGAAGGATTATGGTTGAGGGTCCAATGTATAGGGTATAGGGTATAGGGGTTGAGGGTTTAGGGTTTAAGGTTGAGGGTTGAGGATTGAAGGATTAGGGTTGAGGGTTGAGGGTTGAGGGATCTTTTGATGCAAGTGAAATGTAGGCAAGCAATTGAAGGCCAGTGAATATTGGGGAAGGATTTTTCATTCTAACACCCCTAATCCCTTAACCCTTGATTCCTACTAGATCAAAAAAATTAGGCACTAAACCCAGTGCCAAACTTGATGCTAAACCCGATGCTAAACTCAGTGCTAAACCCAGTGCTAAACTCAACACTAAACCTAATGCTAAAATTAGCGCTAAATTGGGTGCTAATTAGAGCCTAATTTAGCGTTGACTTGGTGATAAATCTGGCACTAAACTTGACGCTAAACCCAACGCTAAACCCGATGCTAAACCTTGCACTGAACTCAACACTAAACCCGATGCTAAACTTGGTGCTAAACTCAGTGCTAAATCTAGTGCTAAACTCGATGCTAAACCTAGCACTAAACCCAATGCTAAACCTAATGCTAAACTCGATGCTAAATTTGACGGTAAACTGGGTGCTAATTAGTGCCTAATTTAGTGCCTACTTGTTTTTTTTAGTGCAAAAAATGCCAAAAATAGCGTCATCCTAATAAATAGTGCCAACTTTTTCAAAAAATTAGAGAAAACTACATTAAAATAGTGGGTGGAAGCAAAAAAGGGAGCTAATCATAGGGATTTGTTTTAGTGATAGGCACAACATCCATTGTGAATGTGTAAGAAATATTACAACACTAGATTAAAGTAAAATTTTAGTTTACAAGGCTTCTAGATTGATGTGATAATGCATTTAAATACATTTTATAATGTTGAATTAGGGGGAAAATGGGTTCATCAAGTCTAGAGAAATGTGAAATATTTTTACAACACTTTACAACACCTTCACAAGACCTCGATAAATGCATTTGCAAGGGTCCAAGACCTAATGTGGATGTGTAAAACACTTCACAACACCAAATCAAGGCCTCATCAAGTCCAATTTATCATCAATTAATGCCAAATCAAGCAAGCAAAAAGGGATACTTTTTTCATGTCCACACTTGGAATACCAACCCAAAGGCTTGGAGGGCCTTCCCAATGACTAGAGACTTGTTTTTACAAATTCTACAATATTTCACATAATCAGGTTCATGCTCACCATCAGCATTACACATGTTTCAATGTAGAACAAATTAAACACCTAGGTAATGTTAGGCTCTCTCTTAGCTATCCAACGATGTAATTTTTTTCACTTTTTGACAATGTTAAGCCTTTGATCTATAATTTCTTTTATTTGTGTCTCTTTTTTGGAAAAAGCTAGTGTTTGGTGTTTTTTCGTTATAAATTAACCATTTATTGAAATTTTAAATAAATTACATTTTTAGAAACTAGACTCCATTCTACAAATATTTAAAAAAAAAAAAATTCAATTAGTTTCCAAAATTTGTAGGGGTAGCATGGCCAAAATTTTGTTTTTAAGAAAGTGTCCACTTTGAAAATTAGTAAAAAAAAAATATTCATTAAAAAATTATCAAAAAAATCATGCATCAACTACATACTGTTAGCTAATTTCTCATTGAAAAAATTTAAAAAATACTAAATAAAAGTTCACCATGCTACGTTCCCACGAAAGTTGTTATGTTATGTTTCTCTAACAAAAACAACATCAATTTTTGTGGGTCTCTCTTTTGAACCCCTTAATCTCAACCATTTTCAAAATAAATTAGTAATCTAGAAAGTAGACTCGGAGCACTACAATCCTTGTTTTTGTTGCATCTCAAAATTTTAAGTCTAACTATCCTCAATTTCACGTCCAAAGTCAATATTTCCTAATTTTAGAAAAAAAAGTGGCCACTTAAGCCCCATTTTTGGCCCTCTATCTTTTCATACTTACCCCTATTTGTTATCATAATCATACATTAAAATATTTCCACAAAATAATAAAATGTAAAATAACCCAAAAAAGTGTTAATTTCACCATTATACTTGAATCAATAACCATTCTTATTAGTACTTTCCAACCATTCTTATGGGTCAATGCAGGATCAAGGGGTCCAAACTAGGCCTTTCAGTGACAATGAAAATTTAGAAAATTAGAATTAAGAAACTTGACATAAAAATTTGAATAAGTTATTAAAATAATTTGAAAAATATTTAAGAAGAAATTTGTAGTAAATTGAACGTAGTTTCTAAGATAATATTCATTTTTTGGAAAAAAGTAATTCTATTTGGTGAAAATTTAAAATTTCAATGTAGTAGTACTAAATTTTCAGGAAAAAATAAAAAGAAAGTGTATGTCTGACCAACCTAAGTAAGAAAAAAGTAATTTATATTTATTTGAAACTTTCAATATAATTAGATGACAAATGTCTGAATGTGCCACAATTTTTTTGTTTTTTTTCAAGTAAATAATTAGTTATGAATTTTTAACTAAAACTTTTTAAAAATATTAAAACTCATTTTTCTGACCACATAACTTGGTCGAGAATTTAACACTATCGTACCAACAACCCAACAAACCAATAAATTTTTTTTGATGG
This sequence comes from Sequoia sempervirens, assembly GCA_007258455.2. Taxonomy (NCBI): domain Eukaryota; kingdom Viridiplantae; phylum Streptophyta; class Pinopsida; order Cupressales; family Cupressaceae; genus Sequoia; species Sequoia sempervirens. The sequence continues at coordinate 185,064,440 of VDFB02379711.1, forward strand.
GAGACTACTCTGGTGGGGTGGTGTTCGTTCAAAATTTTGGAAAGGCGGGAAATGGTGGTGCGATCTTTGGTGGTAATGGTGGTAGGTTAGATGTTGTTGTCGGTGTTGGTGAAGATTTTTCAGCTTGCAGTGGCACTGTGGGCTTTGTTGGTGGGTCTTCTTTCCTGTCGTTTGTTCCAAATTCTTTTGGTTTGGATGGTGGACATCTCAATCTTGGTGTGGGGGCCTTTCCTCATAATGTGAGCCTATCCTCTTCCCCTTGTCTGAAGAATCCTAGAAAAGTTGATGATGAAGAACATAAGCATGTGGAGGTCTCATAAAATGGCCCTAGCTAGTCTAGTCTTTTGGGTGCCATGCCTAAAGGAAAAAGATCTTTGATTTGGGTTAGATTTAAGGAAAATCCGGTTACTGCAGAATACTCGGTGTCTGTTCCCAACAACATTATTGATAATAGGTTTGTTTTGATGGACCTTACTTTGGTTGGGAAATTTATGGGGCCTCGCCCTAATGTGGAGTTGGTTCGAAACCTTGCTTCTAACAGGTAGAGAACAAAAGGGCAGGTGGAGGTTGCCACAATGGTGAAAGTTTTTTTCTCTTTCACCTTCACATGTAATGAGGATATGGTATTTGTTCTCACTAGTGAACCATGGTTAATCGATAATTCATCCTTGGTTCTAAAGAAATGGGAGTTGGGTTTTAACCCCATCTCTTGTTCTTTCTCTTTGGCCCCTATTTGGGTGAGATTACCTGCTCTTCCTCTGGAGTTTTTGGATGAACAAGTAGTTATGGGTATTGCGAGTATGTTTGGTAAACTTTTGTGCATTGATCAAATGATGACTTCAATGAAAAGATTAGTTTATGCCAGGTTTTGTGTGATTGTTGACCAAATTGTGGACCTACCTAAAAAGATGACTATTAACTCGAAGTTGGGTGATTGGTTTCAAGCGATTGAGTATGAATCGATCCCCTTTGCTTGCTTCCATTGTAAAAAGGTGTGTCACTAGGCCAAGAAGTTCTCGTCAAAGGTTAAGCCTATCCCTCCCAAATAGTGGGTGGAATGGAGAGAGAAACAAAATGTGGAGTTGGGGGATGAGACTTTGAAACCTGAGGAAGTTTTGAAGGTTTTGGTTTCTTCTGTTAAGGAGGATGGTGTTATTGAGGAAGCAGGCATCATTACCCCTCGGGTTCTACATTCTTCTGAAGTTGTTCTAGAGATTGAGGAAGGGGGGGTGGCTACTGGTGTTGAGGACCATGTTATGGGGCCTAATGGTGGTGAGGCTACTTCTGATATGGCCCCTCTTGTGGGGTCGGATGGTGTAGGTGGTGAGGATTTGGTTATGGACCCTCTCTCGGGGGAGATTGAAGTGAAGGGTAAGGACCCATCTCTAGTGGTATCCTCTCCCAATAATGGGGAGAAAGGTGGTGGGGAGGTGACTCTTTAGGACCTGTCAAGGGATCTTTCAAATTTGGTGCTCACCTCTTTTGTCAGTGACTACAGGTTGAGTTTCCCGCAACAAGTAAAGGACCCTCATTTTTCTCCGGTCAAGACTCGAAATAGGAAGAAGAATGGTTCCTCTCAAGGGATTCCCACCAGGAATCGCTCTAAGGCTGATTGTGGGTTTGAACCAAGGGGAAGACGTAGACCCACTTTGTTGTAGAGTAGGGAGAAAGAAAGCAAAGCTAATATTGTGGATGGCTCCCAAAAAACCCTTTTTGAGATGTCTCCCAAGGGAGCATCTCATACCCCTCAATGAAGATTCTCTGATGGAATATGTGAGGGTTAAATCACCCTCACAAAACAAGATCTCCTTGTGAATTTAGTGAGGGATATGAAACCTGATGTTATTTTGATTCAAGAGACAAAAATGCCTGTGGAAAGGTTGGAAGGTCTAAAGAAAAGGCTCTTTAAAGATTGTGGTCTTCATGGTTTTGATGTGGATGGGGAATCTAGAGGTGTGGCTACCTTCTAGAATATGAAATTTGTGGTTGGTAAGGCCGTTTACAGGGTTCCCAATCACAGTGCCACTTCCTTTTATCACTCTTATGGTGATTTCTCTTAGATTGCTTCTAATATTTATGCTCCTAATGTTAGAAGTGCTCGTAAGAATTTTTGGGGGAGTTTGTGTTCCTTTAGGACTTTGTTTCCTTCTGATAACTAGCTAGTTATGGGGGACTTCAACACCCCTCTAAGTGTTGATGATAAACCAGGAGGCTCTCAAATTGATGAGGAAAGTAGGTTTGACTTGATGAATTTTTTCAATGATAATGCTTTATTTGATGTGGATCTGCAGGGTGCTTCTTTTACTTGGTCAAACCAGAGGATGGGGGATGATCTTATTCAAGTCAAGTTGGATAGGGCCCTTCTCTCTCATGAGTGGTTGGCTCATTTTTCTTGCTCCTTTTTTTCCTTGACTAGGTTGGGATCGGATCATTTTCCTATCTCCCTATCAGCAGATGTGGCGGGTCGAAGGAGATCTTTCCCTTTTTGTTTTGAAAAAATGTGGACCTCTCATCCATATTTTAAATCCAAGTTGGTTTAATGGTGGGACATTAGAGTGGATGGTTTGTCTATGTATAGGGTGGAGAAGAAATTGGCGGTTGTTAAGGCTAATGTGAGGAATTGGAACAAAGCCTCCTTTGGTAATATTTTCCATGAGAATGCTCACATCAAGGTAGATATTGATTGTGTTCAAAAAAATATTCAATCATGGGGTTATGATGCTACCTTGGCTTCTAAGGAGAGTGTGTTATTGTCCCATCTTCATAATATTGTGGCCAGAGAGGAAGATTTTTGGAAACAAAGATCTTGCGTGGTGTGGTTGAATTGTGGTGATAGGAACACCAAATTTTTTCTCCTCACCACTCTTAAGCATAGGGCTTCTAATCACATTAATTGTATCTGTTTGGATGGTAGGGTGATTGAGAATGAGGCTGATATTAGAAGGGAGGATATCTCTTTTTTCTCTAATCTCTTGTTGGTTGATTAGGATTGGTTGTTGGAGGTTATCCCTAGTCTGGTGACTGGGGATCTCAAAAGTATGCTTTGTTGTATTCCTTTAACTGAGGAAGTCAAAAGTGTGGTTTTCTCCTTTATTGGTAATAAGGACCCTAGGCCTAACAGGTTTCCTATGTTCTTCTTTCAGAATTTTTGGCCAATTGTTTCTAAAGATGTTGTGGATGCAACAAAATATCTTTTTGGTAGTCAGAATTTGCTTAAAGAATTAAATGCTACCTTTTTGGTGTTGATTCCAAAGACCCCTAAGGGCTTCAGCTTTTAATAAGTTCAAGCTAATCAACTTATGTAATTCTATTTACAAGATCTTCTCTAGGGCACTTGGTTTGAGGCTGCAAAAGGTTATTCCTTTGATCATCTCTCCCAATCAGAGTGGTTTTGTCATGGGGAGAAAAATTCTTGACCCCATCATCACTGTGCATGAGAACATCCATTCGTTGATGGTTAATAAAAGGCCTAGATTCTTGCTTAAAATGGATCTGGTTAAATCCTATAACAGAGTTAATTGGGCCTTCTTGTTTAGAATTCTTAGGGATTTTGGATTTTCAAAGACTTTTGTTCAGTTGGTTAAGAGCCTCGTTTCTTTGGTGACTTTTTTTGTGCTTGTGAATGGTTCCCCTTCTGATTTCTTTAAAATTTCTAGAGAGGTGTGGCAAGGGGATCCTATTTCTCCCTTTCTTTTTATCATTTTTATAGAGAATTTAGGTAGAGTGTTACAACTTAAACTTTCCTCGGGCGCTCTAAAGGGTTTAAGACCTTCTTCTTCACCGTCTTGTGGGCACCAACAATTTTTTGATGACGCTCTAATTCTAGGTGAAGCCTCTATTGTGGAAGCTACAAATATTAAGGAAACTCTTCAGAGGTATGAGGCAACTTTGGGCCAGTTGGTTAGCCTCCCCAAAAGTATGATCTTCTTTCTTAACACTCCTAAAAGAAGGGTGCAAAGAATTGTTGGCATTCTTCAATGTTCGGTTGGGAACCTTCCTTCCACCTACCTTGGGTTACCACTTGGAACAATTCTTCTCATGATTCCTTCTGGAATCGTCTGATTGATAAGTTCAATTCGAAGCTGGCGAGATGGGAATGTGCATTACTTAACCAAGCAGGTAAATTGGTGCTCATCAAGTCTACCCTTTAGAATTTTCCTATGTATGCTCTTAGTCTCTTTCAGATGCCTCATATGTATTGGGAGAAAATTGAATCCAGCCAGAGGAATTTCCTCTGCTCGAGGGTGGAAGACAAAAATAGGTTGAGTTTAGTCTCCTAGGAGGAGGTGTGTAGGTCAAAGTCTCATGGGGGATTGGGCCTGTGCAGGATTAGGCCCTTTAGTTTTTCTCTTGTTGCTAAGAAGTTGTGGCATCTCCTTTGCAGGGAGGAGTGGGGACAAATTCTAACCTCTAAATATCTACCTAAGGTGGACAAATTTTGGGAATTTTTGAATAAGGACTTCTCTCCTCCTTCAAGATCTTTCTTTTGGAACTTGGTGTTCAAAGCCAGAGGATTGTTATCTGCTGGCCTATTCTGGATGGTTGGGGATGGCCGAGATATTCCTTTTTGGGATGATTGGTGGTTTGGGAATTTTCCTCTACGTGAATCTTAGTGGGAAAACCCCTGGAGGGAAGTGTGCTCTCGTGAGTTTTGGAATTATGTGGTTGATTAGATCATTAATCAGGAATGGAGGAAGATTCATGAGGTGTTCCTTGAGTTGGAGGACCTTTTTATTGAATTCTGTAGAGTTCATATCCCTACATCTCCTCGTAGGGATAAGGTGATTTGGAATGGACTCCCGAGTGGAGCTTTCTTGATGGCTTCTACTTTTAAGTCTTTCACTAATATTGTGGGTCCAAGGTTGTCCTAGGGCCTATTTTGGTCTCTGTAGCTTATACCCAAGATTAACATGTTTCTTTGGTTGCTTGTTCAAGATAAGATTCTTACCATTAATAACCTATGGAAACAAGGGTTCTCCATGCCGAAAAGATGTTATATTTGTATGATGGATGTGGAGGATTCTTCTCATTTGTTCATTGGGTACAATTATGATTGGGAAGTGTGGTCCCTCTTTCTCAAACTCTGGTATGTGGAATGGATTTTTCCTACCCTTTTTTAGGATTTATGGCTCCAGTGGAAGTTTCCTTCATCTAATCCTACTTTGAAGCTTCTTTGGTATCTTGATTTTCTGCATTTTCTTTGGGGGTTGTGGAAGGATTAGAACAATAGGATTTTCAGAGATATTGCTATTCCTCCTCTCTCCCTGTTATTCAAAATTGTTTCTGCTATCAAGGAGAATTTGACAATGGTGGTTGATAAGATTGATGTTCCTAGAAAAGTGCAAGTGTCTAATTATGATGTCGAGGTAAAGTCTAATTGGAAACTCTCCCTTGACATTGATAAGCCCTTGAGGAAGGCTAACCTTGTGAGGGAAGGGGTGAAGTGGTATCCCCCCCTCCTTGCTGGTTCAAAATCAACTTTGATGGTTTAGTGAAAGGTAATCTGGGTCCTACCGGTTATTGGGGAGTGTTGGGAGATCACAATGGTAGGTTTGTTTCAGTGGTGGAACTCCCTTTAGGAATATAGACAAACCACCTTGCTGAAGCAACTGCGGCCTATCATAGCATCAAGATGGCTAGGGATTTGAGGATCTCTAAACTTTGGATCCAAGGTGATTCATTGAATATTATCAATTTCGTTGAATATTAATAATTTTATAGTGAATGTTATTTCCTTTTATGGGGAATTTGAAGAAATTTATATTTCCCATGCCTATAGGGAAGTGAATGTCATGGCTGATTGGTTGGCGAATTATGGTGTGTGTTCAGCCAAAACATGGGGGGAGGATAAAGTCCTTCCCATTGATTTAAGCATGCTTATTATTAATGATTGACATTATTTTTTCTTCATTTCCCACCTCCTTGTTCTTTGGTTTGCATGGGTATTATGAATTTAGTTGTATGATGGGACTTATCGCACAAATTATGATAATTGGAATTTGTGGCTTCTTACAGCAGATTTGTTTTATAGTCCTTCGCATTATTTCCTTCTAGACTATTTTGGATTACTTCACATGCTTTTTGGGTAGCTCTGTGGTTATTGTTTTTGCCTTGGCCTAGAGGTGTTCTACAAGTTTCTCGATGATGGGTGGGGATAGGTGTTGAACGAAGCCATTCTCTTGCAATGATACCAGGGCTAACCCTAGAGTTTGGGAAATTTTGCAAAGAGGGGAAGTTACTCCTTACATGGAGATATTGAAGGGTTTTAAATCCTCGTTCTCTAACGAATATATGGAAGTCTGGCATGGTCATGTGGTGAGTCTATATGGTAGGGATATTACCATTCATGAAGACCTTATTGTAGAGGTGACTAGCCTATCAATGGAAGGTAGGAAATTTTATTGGGACAAGAATATTTTGCAATCCGCTAGGTAGAATTTTCTCTGTGCTAGGGAAAGGGCTAAAATGGTTTGCTTGGATTGTGGTGGCTATGACCGAACTAAGAACAAAATAATTTGGAAAGTGGTTGTTGTGGTGTTAATGCACTACTTTACTCTGGATGGAAGATTTATGGCACTCTATGGTCATCACTTTATTCTTCTCAAACATTTTTGCCATGGTAAGCTAGTTTCTTTTCCCTTCTATTTGTTGTTGTCTATGGAAGAAAGTATCTCGAATCACATAAAAAACCCTAGGAATCCCTTTCTTCATGAAGGATTAATGCTTCTAATTGTTGAGTTTATCAAGGCTAATTGCATTGTTAGAACTCATTGGTCCCCTATTTCTAAGAAAATGGGGAAAGAAAGTGGGAAATGCAAAATTGATGAAATTTAAGAGTCTGCTAGTACAAATTCTAACGATGAGTTAGAGGGTTGGTCTAATGGCTTTGATACTAATCTGGATTATACTCTGTCTACAGGTGATGTTATCCCTTCTTCCTTGAAAGTTTCTCCATGTGTGAAATGTAAGTTGAAGATTCATGAGGGTGTTGTTGAGGGCTCTGTTGGTAAGAAGTGTAAGGTTCGTGCCAAGGAAGTGAATGTTAATATTGAGGAGGTGGTAGGAAATATTCAATGTGAGGTTTCAGGAAGTGGTGGATCCCCTGTGGCCTGTAAAAATAATTCGGTTGTAAATCTTGAAGATTCTACTCAGGGCTTTGCATCTAAGGATGGGGGAAAGGCCAAGCTTGGCTCTAAGGATGTTCATGTGGAGGAACCATGAAATATTCCGAGCCAATTTTTTCAATTTTTCAACTCAACAACAAGAATCCATTAGGGTGAGTTAAATCAAATCAGCAGTTACAAATAACTCGTTGCCAAGAATGCGCACTCAATCTCAACAAGAGAGAGGTTGTCATATGGCAAGAGGATCGTCAGTGCCTTAAAACAAAATGCAACTGAAGGTAACTCTAACCAAGAATGTGTCCAAGATGGATGACCATATGGTCAGATGATCTCAAAGCATGTTGAAAGGTAACTCTAACCAAGAATGTGTCCAAGATGGATGAACATATGGTTAGAGGATCTCTACCACTACAAGTGCTGAAAGCAAACTCAACACCAAGTATGTGCTACCCAATATAATACGAAAAATGAGGCGACCATATGGTGGAGATATAAGAAATACAATGCAACTTTAGAATGTAAGATAAGCATTACAAAACATGATAAAGCAAGATTAAGGGAAATGTTGACAGTACTATTGTGCAACTTACAATGAGCTATAGAATGCTTGCAAGATCAAGGAATTAGAGCTCTTCAAATGGCTGCAATAACAAAGATGTTTTTCATAAGGCCTTTTAAACTTCCTGATGCTAATCCATGAAGAAATATGCAGATTTCTCAAATCTGATCTGATAGACCAACAACATGAATATCATAACCAACAACACAAATCCCTATTAATATGCTCATAAATCTCTCATTTCTCACCCAAATGACTTCAAATTTGATGCAATAGACCTTCAAAATGATGGCGCCTAGTTTAGTAATAAGAAATGGCAACTAAAAGTGGTTATTAATTATTGGCACAAATCCCAAGGCACTCCAAAAAGTACGGCCTTCAAGGAATGACGAATTTGCTTTATAAAATCATAAACTTCATATTAAAATCTACAAATATTCATGAAGGGTCACCTCCAACAGGGGAACACAATGAGACAATACCCAAAATAAGAAAGTTTATGATTTGAGACTTGTGAACAGAAACATACATTCAACAGTCATGACCAGTGACTCTGGAATTGATATAAAATGATATAACCCAACTACAAAGGATAGAAAATCAACTATAACTGAAAAGATAAATCAATAACACTCAAACCTCTCAACTAGTTGTTGTCTTTCAAGCAAGAAGAAGAGCCAAGCTAGGAGGCTTACATTCCTTGAAGCAATCCCAAAGCCAATCTGGCAGCATAAGTTTGCAAATTCATAAGATACCAAAATGAAGACATAAGGCTTTCTTTTATAACTTTTGAGAAGACCCTCCAGAAGCTTCCAGAAGATGCACGCTAATTTCAAGATGCTTTTAGGGTTTGATTTAACCAAGCCTTCCTTCAAGATGACACACTTTTCACTTGATTGATTTAAATTAATTAAAATTTGACTTTCATAAAGGTTGGCGTCCCTTTTTACCACTTTATTTTTCAACCTTTGGAATATTAAAATCCATCTCCAAATGAGGCGCCACCCATCAAAGTCCCCCTTTTTAAAACAACATAAAGTTGTTTCACTAGGCCAAGGGATCATAACATTAAAATAAAACATTATTTTAATTAAAATACTTATCTCTCCAGGAAAAGCATCAAACGAACAAAACAATATTACCAACTGAACTGACAGAAGAGGAAAGCCTGTTGAGTTGATGCTGACTAGACCACTGCTAAAAATAGAATTTACTAAAAATAGTAAATTTGAGAAGTTGCTCAGAATGCAGTGCATGCAACACCATTGCGAAGCTTTCTAAAAAACCAGAAGAAATCCAGGATCCAAACACCCAAACTCCAACAAGCAAAACCTTGAATCTTCAAGAGAACCCATCAAACAGCCGAAAACCCTAATTCTGCCACTGACTAGCCGACATCACACTGGGAATAGGCTACCAATCACTGGAAAGTGAAGAGCTAAAAACGGGGACATTACAGTCTGCCCTTCCCAAAATTGCTTGTCCTCAAGCAATACCACCATAACTCTAGAAAAATTAGGACTAATCCATACCAAAACAAGTATGATCCCAGGTTCCCAAATCCATCTCAGGAAGGACCCACCATGCCATTGCTGCACCACTCTGATCACATCAGTGAAAACATCATGCCAACGCTACACTAACCTTCCTTGTAACTCCAAGGTACTACCATCCATGATACTCAAACTGAAAGATCTTAAAGGACTGAGATCAATATCGTGCAACGTCTCATGTCCAAGATGACCAGAGTCAATAGTAACAACCATACCACTATCAACCACAATTCTAGGCAAGAAGAAAGATAGGTTAATCAACTCATAATTAACCTCCTCAGCATACCTCCACATGGGAACGAACGAAGCCCTAAAAGCAAATGTGACATCTTCAAATCTTCTTGCAAAGAGGAAAGCAATCCTTTGCAAGAGCTCGACAAGCTCATACTCATGTCTCCTCATGGAGCTACTATGTAACAACTGAGTTATACTGACACCACCATGAAGACTTCTAATCACTCTTACGGTACCAACTCCAAGAGTCTCAGACTGAAAAGCTAAAGCATGTGGAAGTTTGCTATCCCAAACCAATATAGTAAAGAAACTATTAAAATTTGCTTCACAAACCTCTATAAGGTGAACTTTGAGAATGGGATAGGTGTGAAGGAACAAATAACCACTGTTGTTCAAGGCTGAAGTCAGTGAAGTGTAATATGATTTTAGTACTTCGCACAAGGAAAAACAACAGCACCAAAGAAATTCCCAAGTGTAAGTGTATGAGATGAGCATTGTGTTAAAGGATAACACCTCAAAATCGATAGGAAAAAACACTAGAGTAGTCTCCAACTGAAAAATACCACCTCTTTGACAAGTAGTAATGGATAAACTCTCCCAAACGAGAGTAACTCCATAAGTAAGGTGGCTGATCTGCCTCCAACCAACAAGCTCATGTCTCCAAATCTGCCCTTGTCCTGGCCAAAGATCAATACCAAGAGCAACCAACTGTTCATCTTTCCAACCCATACTCAAAATTTCTCTCCAATCCATTTGTTGATGAACAAACATAACCATTAGGTGGCTAGAAAAGAAGGAAACAATACCAACACAACTGGAAATTTGATCCTTATCCCTCCAAAAGTCCTTTCCATATACAATAAGCTCCATCAACCCCTATTGAGAATCCCAAGCATGGATACCCAACTGTAAATGTTTTTCAACATATTGGAAGTAAATCTCAATGCATCCCCAAGTGTTGGTGAGAACCAAGTGCATTCTCTTGAAACTGATGCCCCACCTAGTGAATCCTTGAAGCTTAACTACGCATGCTTCAACAACATTGGAGGATGACACAAAGAGTGGCTTCAAATTCCACTCCCAGAACTGACTAGTATGAGCCAAAACATTTTTACACCTGGAGGATGGTTTGTCAAGAGTGCAAACACCAAGCTCTAGATCATCATTCTCCCCTTCTTCATGAGTAATTAAACTAAATCCTTTGCTCCTTGCTGCTGTAATGAAGTTACCAACAACTACCAAGTCTTGCTTTGATAAAACCTTGGTGTCGAAGATGTTGAAATCTCCTTGAACCAACACCTCCCATGTAGAGACTCCATCCCCAAACCCACTTGTGCATTCATTACCAAAAAGCCTCAAAAGACTACTAATCACCAAATGTGGCAACTCCTCATGTAATGATATCAAAGCACCCATTGATTGGGATTCATACTCTTCCTCATGCTTGGTCGCTTCACCACATGACTCATTTCTCAAATCAAAGAGAGGATTGTCATAAGTTGCTTCAACATTCACTTCAAAGAAAGGATTGTCAAGAACTTGGAAGTCCTTCTTTACGTCTTGCTGATCCAAATCTGCACATGGAACTTCTGATTTCCTGGTGAAACCTCCAAGATCAAACTCCTCTCGAAGACTATCAAGCTCGTCAATTACTTTCTTGATTTCTTCAACTCTTTGCTCATTCTCTTGCTCCTTTAGAAGTTTGAAATCAGCAAATTGGTCTTCAACCTCTATTAAAGCCAACTGAGTTTCTTTTAACTTTTCCTTTGTTGATTTGAGCTCCAGAGTGAGCTCATCAACCAAACTCTCCTTTTCTTGGAAAACACCAATGGTCTTCTTTTTAACCTCAATGGTGTGATCACGATCTTCAATCAAATGTAAGTACTCTAATTTCAATGTCTCCAAGGAGTCTTTGACATGTTGCAAATTAGGGAGAGTAACATCATCCTTAATCCCTTTCAGTCTCTTGTCAAATTGAGCCTTCCAGTAGAGATCTTCAACCAAGCTATGAGTGTGATCAAACATGGATAGAGCTTGCACTTCCTTGTCAATGGACACCTTGAATTGTCTCTCCCACTCATATGAGTGTGAAGACGATGAACTGCTAATAGGCTGCAACTAAAAATCAGAACCTTGTTCCTTCCAACCTTCTTGTACTTCACCATTGACTAGTGGAGAATGATCATTGGCATAAAAAGCATCATACCTCACAAATTCTTCAACCCAATGCTTGCAATCAGCTTTATGCATGGAAAAATTAGATTTGTGCTTGGTAACACCTTCAAACTCTACATCTTCAAGAGCCATATGGTCTTTTAGCTCTTCTTCTTCATCACTGCCTCCTTGATCAAACATTATGCCAGCATCCAACCTGCTCAAGGAATCATATTTGTCCGCTGTTCGAAAAGTTTTTGTAACCACATATTCCTCTTTAGTGGCTGCAACTACTTCAAAGAGATCATTATGGAGCTTTGCTAGATAGTCTTCTTCTTCAAAGGAAACTCCTCCTCCAAGGGCTACCTCATAGTTTGCAATGCAATTTGTTTTTTGATCTTCATCTGGATGAAAGGGGAATTCATCCCACACTGGTTCCTTATCTTTGCTAGACGACTCCACACCTGGATCCCAAATAGTAAGAGGCTGATTGTTTTGATCAAAAGGAAAGAGTTATTCATGCTTCTTTTGGAGTGTTGACTCTTTGAATAGGTCACCACCCAATTCACTTAAATTGTCATCCTCATAAATATTTATTTCCAATGGTTTGGTTTGATGATCAAACCCAAAACCACCCTTGACACCAACACTGTAATGAAGTAAAGAATCTCTAGTGCTAGCTGTTTGGAAAACTTTATCATTCTTATCTTCAATAAACCCCTCATCTATAGGTGTATTTCTGATCTCATCACGAACAGTCATATGCATGCCAAAAAGGTCTTCTTGATCACTTGTCATAAATTCATCTTGTGAAAACTCTTAAGGAGTTTGAACAGCAACAAGAGGAAAATTATCCATCACCAAATCTTCAACAAGAGGAGGTACAAACACATTGGAATCATTACCATCATCATCACTTTGGTAACAGTCATAAGCTGATTCAAATACACCAATAGTATTTCCTTCAACTTGCTCTTCTTCACTTGCTATCACATGCAAGTCAAGGGAAGTATTATGGGGCTTTACCCTTAACTCCTCATTTGTCGAGCTATATTTATCAAACTCACTATCATTTTGATGTGACATGTGCACCTTTCTATCCCGACTTTCAGACTTAGCATAAGGGTATGTGCAGGATCATGGTGCGCCAAAAAGTGGCAATATTATGGGGGTATGTGGCTGATGACTTTTTTTTCACCCAAAATCAATGAAACAAAAAGGGTTTTTAGAGGAGATTCTCAGCTTTCCAAAAATATAAATTATTATTTAATTTGAATTTAATAAATAATTATTATTCATTTTCTATTAGAATTACGACTAAAGTCCTAATCGATAGGCTGATTGAAAAACATCTATAACTTTCAAACGGTATACATTTTAAATTTGAAACATGTGTCACATTCTATGCTTCAGATACTATAGGATTAAAAAAAGAAAAATTAAATTTCATGAAGTTTTGACCAAGTTAAGGTGGTTAAACAGTTTTTATATTTTCTAAAAGTTGTAATAAAAAATTCATAATTATTTATTTAAAAAAATTACAAAAAAATATGCATCACATCCGGACATGAGTCCTCTACTTATATATAAAATCTTACAAAAAAATATTATCATTTTATTATGGTTAGGGTGGTCGGTGACACCTACTTCTTATTTTTCCCAGAAATTTAAGTACTCTGCATTGAAATTTCAAATTTTCACCAAATAGATTTTATTTATTTTTAAATAAACCTAGTATTTTAGAAACTACATTCAATTTTCTACAAATTCTATTCTTACATATTTTTGAAATAATATAGATAACTTATTCAAATATTCACGTCAAGTTTCCTAACACTGATTTTTCTGAATTTTTTGCCACTTAAGGGCCTGTTTTTTGCACGATGATCCTGCACATACCCATAAATCTTTCTAATTCCCCACCTTATGTCAAGATCCTTCATTAGTGTAAACACTTCCTGCATTAACTCAAGTCAAGACTTCTCTATAGTCATCTCTCTCTGTACGTAGTGTCTGGTATCTCTGTCACTCATCTGAAAATTAAATCATTGACTACTTTCATAGGATGGCAGGATCTTGGCTCTGATACCACTAAAATATTCTGAGCCAATTTTTTAAAATTTTCAACTCAACAACAAGAACTTGTTAGGGCAAGTTAAATCAAATCAGCGGTTACAAATTGTAAGAATTGGCTATGAAGGTAGCCACCCAAGATCTAGAGGCCTAATAGAAAGCACAAAATAGAGAGAAAATAATATGACAAGAATAAACTGTATTCAATGTCAATAATATGATATGCAATACAATGCTCAATACACAATACAATGCATAGGAGACCCCTTGGATATATAGCCAAGGTGAGAACATAGGAGGGCATAAGATTATGACAAGTGTCCTAATCTTATGACATGTGACAACAATGAAGAGTTATCACTCCATCTAAAGTGGAAAAAGATAATGTGATAATCTCCACAAAAGGTGGATCACCCACAAAAGGTGGAAAGATAATCACATGATGTGTCCACAAAAGGTGGAAGTGATGAGGAATGAGATGTCAACTCCACCAAAGGTGGAAAATCTCCAACAACCTCCTATGTGGTCCCTAAGTAAACTTAAGTAAGGTGTAATTATGACCTAGGACAAGGTACAAGACATTTAATTACACCAACACAAATAACTCATTGCCAAGAATGCGCACTCAATCTCAACAAGAGAGAGGTTTTCATATGGCAAGAGGATCGTCAGTGCCTTAAAACAAAATGCAACTGAAGGTAACTCTAACCAAGAATGTGTCCAAGATGGACGAACATATGGTCAGAGGATCTCTACCACTACAAGTGCTGAAAGCAAACTCAACACCAAGTATGTGCTACCCAATCCAATACAGAAATGAGGCGACCATATGGCGAAGATATAAGAAATACAATGCAACTTCAGAATGTAAGATAAGCATTACAAAACATGATAAAGCAAGATTAAGGGAAATGCTGACAATACTACTGTGCAGCTTACAATGAGCTATAGAATGCCTGCAAGATCAAGGAATTAGAGCTCTTCAAATGGCTGCAATAACAAAGATGTTTTCAATAAGGCCTTTTAAACTTCTTGACGCTAATCCATGAAGAAATATGCAGATTTCTCAAATCTGATCTGACAGACCAGCAACATGAATATCATAACCAGCAACACAGATCCCTATCAATATACTCATAACTCTCTCATTTCTCACCCAAATGACTTCAAATTTGATGCAATAGACCTTCAAAATGATGGCACCTAGTTTAGTAATAAGAAATGGCAACTAAAAGTGGTTATTAATTATTGGCACAAATCCCAAGGCACTCCAAAAAGTACGGCCTTCAAGGAATGACGAATTTTCTTTATAAAATCATAAACTTCATATTAAAATCTACAAATATTTAAGGGTCACCTCCAACAGGGAAACACAATGAGACAATACCCAGAACAAGAATGTTTATGATTTGAGACTTGTGAACAGAAACATACATTCAATAATCATGACCAACAACTCTGGAATTGATAGAAAATGATATAACCCAACTACAAAGGATAGGAAATCAACTATAGCTGAAAAGACAAATCAATAACACTCAAACCTCTCAACTAGTTGTTGTCTTTCAAGCAAGAAGAAGAGCCAAGTTAGGAGGCTTACATTCCTCGAAGTAATCCCAAAGCCATTTCGGCAGCATAAGTTTGCAAATTCATAAGATACCAAAATGAAGACCCAAGGCTTTCTTTTATAACTTTTGAGAAGACCCTCCAGAAGCTTCCGGAAGGTGCGCCCTAATTTCAAGATGCTTTTAGGGTTTGATTTAACCAAGCCTTCCTTCAAGATGGCGCACTTTTCACTTGATTGGTTTAAATTAATTAAAATTTGACTTTCATAAAGGTTGGCGTCCTTTTTTACCACTTTATTTTTTAACCTTTGGAATATTTAAAATCCATCTCCAAATGAGGTGCCACCCATCAAAGTCCCCCTTTTTAAAACAACATAAATTTGTTTCACTAGGCCAAGGGGTCATAACATTAAAATAAAACATTATTTTAATTAAAATACTTATCTCTCCAGGAAAAGAATCAAACGGCCAAAATGATATTACCAACTGAACTGACAGAAGAGGAAAGCTTGCTGAGTTGATGTTGACTGGACCGCTGCTAAAAATAGAATTTACTAAAAATAGTAAATTCAAGAAGTTGCTCAGAATGCAATGCATGCGACACCATTGCGAAGCTTTATGAAAACCCAAAAGAAATCCAGAATCCAAACACCCAAACTCCAACAAGCAAAACCTTGAATCTTCAAGAGAACCCATCAAATAGCTAAAAACCCTAATTCTGCCACTAACTGGCCGACAACACACTAGGAATAGGCTACCAATCATTGGAAAGTGAAGAGCTAAAAACGGGGACATTACAAACCACTGGGTGGTTTGCATCAGGGTAGGGATTTTTTCTGGGGTGCTATGGATTTTTCTCACGTGTCGGGCCTTGTTAAGGAAGGGGCAGATATTTCTTTCAATCTGCTTATGTGGCTTGTTCAAGAGATTCAAGATCTCCATAACAAGCATGATACCATTGCCAGGTTGAACATCTCTACTTTGTGAAGTCTAAAAGAGCAGAATTTTATTTTTTCTCTTTCTCAATCTTTGAATTTGAGCATTGGTTGCATGGTGGATGAGCTTGTTGCTTTGAAGAATGACTATGGGCCGAGAGTGGTGATGCTAGAGAGATAGAACATGCAACTCCAAAGGGATATCGATATGCTCATAAACATAAGCAAGGAGAAATTGGAGGCATCGACTGAGGGGATGATTTTCCTTAATTAGAAGGCCATGGAGCTGACTGGGAAGGGTCTGTTCGGTGACCAAGAAAACTTGGATAGTGGAGAGGAAGTTGGAATGGATGTGCATTCAACTAATTTGGCTGCTAGCCTGAGTGTTTGCACTCGAAGCAAAACTAAGAAAGGTAAGAAGGATGTTGCTCATGATGTGGAAGAAATTATGGAAGTGCATGATAGGTTGGAGGCCAAGGATTTGGGGGCTGCAAAAATTCTTAAAGAACTACTTTAAGGGTCATTTGGCTTGTCTTTATGTTGTTTTTTTTCTGGTTGATGTTACTTTGGATGGTAGACTGATGGACTATTAATCAACTGGTGTTTTTTGTGGTTTTTTCTGGGTGGGCAGTCAATTGTCTTATCTTTACTACCACTTCCTTTTTTGTTCAGGGTTTATGGTCCTTTGAAAACCTATTTTTCATTAATCAAAAACTTCGTCAAGAATTTATGAAATTCATTTTTTCTTTTCTAATCCTATAGTATGAGAAGCATAGAATGTGTTGCACCTTTCAGATTAAAAAAATGTGAAATCATTTAAGAATTATAGATGTTTTTCAATCAACCTATTAATCAAAACTTTAGTTAGAATGTATGTATTAAAAAAAAAAATATCTATTTAATTCCAAATAAGACACATTTTATATTTTTGGAAAGTGATAATTTTCTCAATAAACCCTTTCATTTCATCAAATTTAGATAAAAAAAGTTGGCAGCCACTTTTTGTCATATCGTGACTTTTTGATCCCCAATCCTACACTCACCCTTAAGTACTTGTCATTCTTTAACTCATTTTGTTAATTAGTTATTAATAAGTTGGTTTTGAACCAATTAAAAACTAGAATTTTATATTCTTTAAATATATATATATTAAAGTGAACATGTTAAATACATAACCTTAAAATTATAAAAATTATCTCTTGAACATAATTGGCTAAGAAGTTTGGGGTGTTATGGAAAAATTTGTAGGGTAACATTTTTTTTAGAATGATTTTTTTAATGTATATAATTTTTATTTTTTTATTAAATAAAATCTCACAAAAATCAATTAGCTATTTTATAGAGATTTAGATTCACACTATTAACATAATAAAATAAAACATAAATTAAAGCACAATTAAAATAAAAATAAAAATTAAATCATAAATTATTTGACTTTGTCACTTTTTTATTTTCTAAATTAGCTATTTTATAGATATTTGGATTCATACTATTAAAATAATCAAATAAAACATAAATTAAAGCAAAATAAAAATTTAAATTTAAATTAAACATTGTCACTTTTTTATTTTCTGAATTTGTATAATTATTAATTAAATTATAATTCTAATCCTATTGTTATTAATTAATTATTATAATCCTAAAACATTATAATTAAAATTAGAATTAGAATTAAGAATATTGTAAAAATGATGGTTACAACTATTCAATTTAAATTAAAAAAATGTTATGTAGTGGCTAGTACTTGTCTTAATAGTATTGTAATTATTGTTTTTGTGAATTTGATAAAAAATAAATGTAAGTTTTATTAATGTGAATAAAAAGAAATGTAAGTTGTGTTAATTATAGTGTTTCATATTGTTAATTAGTTATTTTAATTACCTAACCCTAACCCTAACCCTAACTCTAATTCTATCTCTATCCCTAACCCTAACCCTATCCTAACTCTAACCTTAATAATAAATTCTAAACCATTATCTTAATCCTAGACCTAACCATAACCCTAACTCATACCCTAACACTAATTCTATCCCTAACTATAAACTTAATTTTTATCACCAACTTTTAAATAAATAACATATTTAATAAATGTTATATTACGAATTATTATATATTAAAAAAAATTATATAAATAAAATAAATTTAATATATACTAAAAATAATTAATTTAAGTTAGATATTACATGTTGAAAATGTTTCTTCTCTTATTATTAATATAAAATTGTTCATTATTTATTACAAGTTGTTTAATTTTAATATTACAATATATAAACTATAATATATATTAATATAAATAAATAAAATCATAATAATTTATATAATATATATTAATATATATAAATATAGATTAAAGGAGAACCTACAAAAACAAAAAACCTATCATATATATTAATATAAATGTATAATATAAATTAATATACTACCTACACAATATAGATTAACTTATTTACCTACAAAATATTACCTTAATAAAATAAGATATAAATATAAATAATATATAAAAATTCTACGTCAATATAGGTTATGTATATAAATTAATATTATCTATATTCAAATAGGTTGTTATTATATATAATAAAGACCTAAAAGAAGGAGAGCATATAATAATTAAATTATACCATAAAAAGATAACAAAGATATTAGTTTAATAGAAGAAATAATACAACTTTTTTTTTTGTTTTATTATTTTAATAGTGTAAATCCAAATCTCTATAAAATAGTTAATTGATTTTTGTGAGATTTTTTAATAAAAAACAACAATTACATTTTTTAAAAAGTCAAAATAAGTAACATTTATTTATCTTAGAAAGATTTGATGAAATGACTTTGTAAAGTAAAAATAAAAAAATCATTCTTTAAAAAAAATTACCTTGCTTTCATACCTTCTTTCCCTACAAATAACTTTTTAACCAATCATATGCACAATAAATAATTTTTATAATTTGTAAAGTTAAATATTTTACAAGTTGACTTTGCAAAATTAAATTTTATTTTAATTTTTTAAATGTTATTTTTAATTTTTTTTTAAATGTTATTTTTAATTGGTTGAAAACTAAATTATTAATAACTAATTAACTAAAAAAATCCAAACTCATTACAAGTAATAATAAATTAAAAATAAAATATTACTAACAAAAATCACTAAATTTGTTTTTTTTTTTAATTTTGAAAGATGAAGAGGAGCGGGAAGAGGTGAGGAGGGGGGAATTTAAATTTTGGAGATGATTCAATCGGAGAAGGAGAGGATGCAGAGGATGTAGATGGATCACTATTGGGAGGCGTTGGTGACAGAGAAAGAGAGGGTGTAGAGGACGTGGATGGATCACTATTGGGAAGCGATGGCGACTTGTGGCTAGAATGGTTGTTGTTGGGTTGCAATGACTTCATGATGTTTGCTTCCTTCTTCCAGTTGAGTAGTGGTGGTGTTGAGAAAGTTGTTGTCATCCAGTTGAGAGGCGACAAATTTGCTTCTTCGTCAAAACGAGATGGAGGATGTTGCTATTCCTCTAGTTTCTATCTACTTTTTGGCCTGCCCTTTGCATTTCTTCTTGAGGGTTCTGGTTGTGGCCTTTGTGGGGAGTGCTTGTTTTTCCTTATAGTTGGTGTATGTGTGCTTTGGGTTTTCTGAGGAGGTTTGGTTGGAGGATGGGCTTATTTCTAATGCTATTGGGCATAATGAGATGGCTTGGGTACTCTTTTTGCTGGTGTACTCTCTTTTTGGTTTCTTCTTGGCTTCCCTCCCCTCTCTACTATCTATTTGGTGGTGCCTTTTAGTGGTTCTCACTCTTGGGTTGCGACAGCTTTGTGTTGTTTGCTTCTTTCTTCCAGTCGAGTGGTGGTGGTGTAGAGCAAGTTGTTGTTGTCTAGTTGGGAGGTGACTTATTTGCTTCTTCGTCAGGACAGAATGGAGGATGTTGTTGTTCCTCTAGTTTCTATCTACTTTTTGGCCTACCCTTTTCTTCTTAAAGGTTATAGTTGTGGCCTTTCTGAGGAGCGCTTGTTTTTCCTTATAGTTGGTGAGTGTGTGCTTTGGGTTTTCTGAGGAAGTTTGGTTGGAGGATGGGCTTATTTCTGGTCCAATTTGGTGTAATGGGATGGATTGGGTGCTCTTTTTGTTGGCCTACTCTCTTTTTGGTTTCTTCTTGGCTTCCCTTTTCCCCTCTCTGCTGTCTGTTTGGTGGCACCTTTTTAGCGGCTCTTGCCCTGGGTGTTTCGTGGTTGCTACTAGTTTCCCTCTTATGATTTGGCAGTGCTTCCCATTGGTTGGAATTGTGGAGTTTTGGCCTATCTTTGGCTCTAACCAGTGTGTTGGGTTTGCTTGGGTGTTTAATGGTTTGGTTGTCTCTCAATTTCCTCCTTGTATGGATTGTTCCCTTTTCCCTCTTGGGACTTGTTTGCTTCTGCTCTCTTTGGGCTTGGATCTTATCAGTAGCTACTATTATGGTTCTTTATTTGGGTTGTTTCCAAATTGTGTTCTCTTGGCTAGGTATTTTTCTACCATTTTTCCCAAATCTCAGATGTTGTTTCCTCTTGTTATTTATCAGCTTATGGCTAGGTTATTCTTCAAGATTTTATTGAAAACCTAGATGAGTTTTAGCCTGAAAGTTGGTATGGTGGCTCTGTGGTTGTTATTCGATCTTCTTCTCTTGGTCCACAGTATGGTCTTGGTGCTACATTTACCAAAGGATGTTCTAATTGCTTGTTTGGTTATTGTGTCAGTTTTCTTCTTGGATCCTATGGAGGTGGATTCCTCTCCTTTTGAGGTGGAGATGAGAGGTGATGGGTTTTGGTTTCCTTAGTTGCTTATCCTATTGAGGTGGATGACTCTCCTATGGAGGTGGAGGTTGAGGGGGCTGGAGATCTCAGTTGTTGGTGAATTAGCTAGTCATGGCATCCTCTCCATTAAAGGGGAGCTCTCTCCTTTATAGGTGGAGAATGAGTTGGTTTTCTGGTACTAGGTGTTTTGTGTTGTAGGGAAGTTGTGTTCTTGCAATTTTCTATTGTGTATCACAAAGCCCCTATTGAGGTGGGGTGTGGGGATATTTTGGTTTTATTAAGAAAAAGGGTCCAATTTGTGTTTTACACCATTTTGTTCTCTCTTTTTTTCTTGGATCTGAAATGGATATTTTGAGTATTTGATTTGTTGACGCCTAGCTAAGTCAAGTGATGCTTTCTATTTTTCTAGGATCAGAAATGGATGTTCTAAGCAGTTGGTTTATTGACACTTGGCTGAGTTAGGTGAGGCTCATGTTTATATATGGGTTTAAGGCTCATGTCAAGACTTGCTTGTAAAAGGGTTTAAGGCCCCTTCTCTTTGCTTCTTGTTGTTTGCAGCCTGAGTTGTATTGTTGATCTTTGATTGTTGTTGATGTTTGGTTGCCGATGATTTGTTGATTATTTTCTGTTAGCATTTTTTCCTCTTTGGATTGGGTTGCAGATCCCATCAAAACTACTTGTATTGGGTTTCGGGGCCCCATCAAAACCTATTTTTTACCTTAATTAAAAACAAAAATAGAATGCTCTTATTTAATCTCTTTATTCCAAATCTTATTCTCAATATTAATTAATAGATTTCTTTTTGGTAATGTCACTCTACAATGCTTTATTATTAGGGTTAGGGTTACAACCATAGTTATGGATAGTGTTATGACCATAGTTAAAGTTAGAGATAAGTCTAGAATTAGGATAATGGTTTAGATATTGTTAAGGTTAAAGTTGGAGTTAGGGTTGAGTTAGGGTGTGAGTTAACATTAGGATTAGATCATTCAAAGAACTAATTAACAATACTAAAACATTATAATTAACAAAACTTACATTTATTTTTATTCACATTAATAAAATTTACATTTTTTTTTCAATAATTACAATACTACAAAAGCAAGTACTAGCCATTGTGTGGCACTTGTTAATATTACAAATAACTATTGATATTAATAAATTACATCATATTAAAACTTAATTTTTATTTTTTTTCAATAATCACAATACTACAAAAGCAAGTACTAGCCATTGTGTGGCACTTGTTAATATTACAAATAACTACTGATATTAATAAATTATATCATATTAAAACTTATTTTTTTAAATGCATTCATCGCCTAAAACTATATAATCCATTAATCCATTTCCGCTTTGAACAAGTACGACTTTAGAAGCAGGCTTGTAAGGCACCGCTTTGGTAGAAATAGCCATTATCTTTTTGACAATCTACAAAATAAGAAACATGACTTAATTAGTGTTGAGATTTTTGGATTGTAATTGTGTGAATTTTTTTTGCATTAACATTTCAGATCATACTCCATGACGTTTTGTTACAACCCAGAAATCTCAATACTAATTGATCTTCAAAAGTAGAAATCTTATGCTATTGAAAAAACCATACGAAAGATGTACATATTCACAAGCCAAAACATTGATATCGAGCCTAACACAGAAAAATAAACAAAATTGATTCGTTGAAATCAAAACATTTAATTAAGCGTTAAAAACCGCATCGCGGATTTAATTCCATAACAAAAACTACTAAAAAGGCTTAGAACTAATAAGCATCTCGAACAGTTCTATCTCCAAATCCTTCATATTTAATTTTTATTATATCTTACAAATCATTAAATACTATACAAAAAATTAACATATTTTGTATATTTGATCATACTCAAACAGACGTGCCTCTTGCATGCACCTGTTTTCGTTTCCTTCACTGACCAACATTGCATGGCATTATATATACGTAAACCGGTCAAGACATACTGTAGCGATTTCTCTCTGAAGGATCATTATACCGATGGAAAAGGAGAAAATGCAAACTGGTCACAAACAGAACGAAGAGGAACAGTGTGAAGAGAGAAAGGGACGTAGTCATGGCGATGGTGATAGCACCAGTCTCAGTCGAAGCAGAAGCAGGAGCCGAAGCCGGAGTCGGAGCAGAATGAAGAGTGTCATGGGCTCTCTTTGTACGCCCTTGAAAAGCTTGGGCAATGAATTGAAAAATGCTCTAATAAAGTCAGCTCACAAACTAAAGGAAGAGGAGCAGTGCGAAGAGATGAAGGGGCGTAGTCATGGTGATGGTGACAGCACCAACCTCGCTAGAAGAAGGAGCAGGATCAGGAGTAGAATTAAGACTCTCATCGGCTCTCTTTGCCCGCCCTTGAAATGCTTGGGCAAAGAGTTGAAAAGTGCTCTATTAACGTCAGCTCAAATATACTGCTACACATCGGCCTTTTACTACCATTTCCTTCTCCATTTATTGGGAAGCGCCTTACCAGCACCACCAATATCTATCACTGAGATCAACGAGCTCGTGCTCAATGTCCATGGTGGGCCTGATACGCCAGTGGATCATGACCCTTGCTCGAGTGGTAAGGAAGAATTTCAATCAAATAAGGAAATGGGCAAGATGGTGCCTTGTGGACACAGATTACATTGTCACTGTATTTCAAAATGGTTAGAGAATAATAATTGCTGCCCACTGTGTAGATTCGTCTTAGACAACGCTAATGCGGCAATGTCACCAAATGAAAACCAGCCAGAGCAATGATGAAGGCACAAAGTATTGAAACCTTCAGTGTAGTAAGGACACAGCATAATACAATTGGATTTCTACCCAGAAGATTATAACGGTTTAAGTAAAAGAAGCTCTTAAATAGAGACTTTTCTGAAAATTTGAATGATATACTATAAGATGAATATAAATTTAAATGTTCATGTTGGAAAACAGAGTCTTTTATATACACAATTCTAGTAATGTACAAGTAATAGATGTAAATAATAAATCATAATTATTTAATTTGTTTATATTAAATAAATTTAAAGAATGTATTTTTATTTAAATATATAATTTAGAATTTGTATTATGTATTATTATTTGTGTGTACAATCAAATGTAAAACAATTTGTAAATTTATCTTAGATTGATAAATTATGTGATTTATTATTAAAAAGTCTACACTTGTTAACTAGTATTCCAAAAATGAGGTGGGGGCCTAGCTCGATTGGCTAAAGCATCCTGTTGCAGGCAAGAGGTCACGAGGTCTAGTCTCCCCCCAAACTCATGGTACTAGAGGCCATGTTGTGCCAGTGCCACCAGTCACATGAAAAAAGTTTATCAAATGCAAATACTCAATTGATTCTTGCAGTCTTTAAAAAAAAAAAAACTAATATTCCAAAATGATATGGTATAAGTGATGTGATGCTCAATTCTTTTTTCTACTAATTATACTTATCTTTTATACTTTATGCTTTGACTACATAGGTTTCAAATGTGGAGCCCACATAATCTATATTAATTGTTATAATTACAATCAATTTCTTTGTTTTTGTTCATATACCAAGGCTTTTTTAGTGGCCAATAGCTCATTTTTGCCAATTTAACTTTGGTAAACGTATTACAACCAATGGGGGGAAAATAACCATAATTTTATGAATAAGCACTTAAATGCATGTTAATAATTTGTAATCATTTTATTTATAAGGAATTTTTAATTAATGTTTTTCACCACGATAACCTATGCACTTATAATGGAAAATCCACTAAAATTTTAGAGGCATGTTTTAGTTTACTAACATATGTTTCAGTAAAATTAAAAGTTCATTGCATATGAGGACCATTTTTCAACACTAATATAATTCTATGATATCATAGGTCTATAATCACCTTAAGAATTACAACATATATTTTTTTCTATTGTGATTTAATTTACCCAAATCATATATGGATCATTTTACAATCACATTTGATTCACAAAAATTTTAATCCATAATTTTACAATCGCGTCAAATATTCATCAAATTTGTACTTTATTTTATAATCAAATTGTAAGATTTTCTAAATATGAATTAATATGTAAATATAATTGATGTTCTAAATTAATCTTCAATACATTATTTTTTTTCTCTCAATTTGGATCTTAGACAAGTTAAAACTACTAGAATTAGAAGCATATTAAAGCCAAGTGGTAATTTCTTTATTATTTTAAAATATAATGTTCCTCA
Source organism: Sequoia sempervirens (assembly GCA_007258455.2). Taxonomy (NCBI): domain Eukaryota; kingdom Viridiplantae; phylum Streptophyta; class Pinopsida; order Cupressales; family Cupressaceae; genus Sequoia; species Sequoia sempervirens. The sequence continues at coordinate 185,089,628 of VDFB02379711.1, forward strand.
TGTTTATATGTTTCTTTGTTGGTTTAGTTTCATTGTTATAGATGATGTTGAGTAGGGAGACCCTTAGGTACTAAGAATCTATGTTCTATGATTCCTTGTTAATTTTTTATGTTTACTATTTATTTTCATTATTACATAATACATATGATATGAAAAAGTGTTAGTGTTTGAGTCTTTGATGGTGAATTGCGAGATTAAATAGAATATTATTTTATAACTTCTAATTTATGAAAGGTGTTGAGAAAGAGTGTTTCTTGAAAATATAGTAAATGCAACTCATCAAAAAATAGAAATATAATTTCATACATTGGCAATGTGTTATCCATTAAATGAAGATCAAGTTACAACATTGCAATTTGTATCATGTATTAATAAAAAAAGATAATACATTAGAGGACATTTGGAATGATTTGGATGTTAGAGATAAAGATAATGATCTAGAGGAGTTCTAAGGTAAAATGAATGCTAATATTAATAAATCAACTTCAACAAGGGGTGATAAAAGTTTGGATCTTACATGAAAGGGGAAAAATGAAAAAAAAAAGGGATATGAATGTGATATGACAAGGATTTTTTTAGATTGATTAGATGTCAAAGTATCCATTCATTGAACTAGTGGAGATTGGAAAAAAGATGAACCTCCAATAGAATATAGGTGTAATATTTGTAGTTGGAAATATGGTAGAGACAAGAATTTGTATCTAGAATTTGACACCATAGAAAAATATTTAGGTAAATTTTATGAAAAAAATCATAGATGGAAATGAATAATCGATGATAAGATGGAAAACTAAGGGGAAATTTTCATATTAAGAATGCCTTGGAACATGATGCACAAATAAAAAGAAATTAAATTTTTGTTGCATATATTTTCAACTGAAGCTTAGTGTGGAAAGTCTATAGGAGAAGAAAAATATAAAAAATTGATTAGGTGAGCATTGGTTTTTGTAATTCAATTGGAGGGCATCCTATGAAAAACTATGCAGAATACAATAGTTTATTATCTTTTATAGGTGTTTCTAAATTTTCAAACACATTAGATAGATAATAGTGGAAAGGAATGGTAACAATTATCTTATTTATGTTAAAAAATGATGTATAAGAAAAAATAAGATAATTAATTTTTTTTCCATTATCTTTAGAGAAAATTAAAAATATGGATTATACTTCTTGGGTATGCATGCATGTTTATATTGTTGAAAAATATATCTACAAAATTCATATATTCCATAAATTATATGTAAATAAAAATATTTAAGATTTTTTTTAGTGTTGAATATTCCACTATATATTCTATTGTATGGATTTTTTCTTTTTGGGATATTTTCCTTTTCTAGAGATAAGCTTTTTGAGGTGGGCCTTTTAGCATTTTTCTTGCATGAAGTTTGGATTCTATTTTTCAAGGTACTGATTGCTCTCCTTTGTATTAAATATGTACATCTTGTCATGAGTTTGTATATTTTATATTATAGCGAGTTATTGATGGACGCCTTGCTGGTCAAAGAAATCAAACTCACAGGTTTTCAAATTCATGCAGACTCACACAACGGAAATTCAGAACTAAAATTTAAAACAATAGGTCGAGTCATCGAGCAATTCACAATCAAAGTCAAGAAGAGAAAAATCACCATTCCAATTACTCAATGGCTCCAGTCGACACAACCAAGATGATCTTTGTTCCAATATTCCATACATTCGACAGGGCTTACAAAACACCACAAATTTGGCATTCACTGGCGAGCCAGAACACGTTGCTTTTTTGAGACTAATCGACCTTCAATGGTCGCCAACATTGCAGACATATCAACACCCCATAGTCTCTACCGTCGGTTGCTCTATGAACAGGATCTATCTCTCTTCCTCCAACACTGAATCCAACCTCTATTTCAGCGTGTTCCTCTCTTCAAATACTCGGTCCTTCATACATTCGCTGCCTCCAACTGTCGACAACCAACTTTAAAGCAAACTGCCATTTCATCAATAGAAAGCCAAATTGCAACTGTCGATTTGTCAAGCCAAATTCGCCAAGGAAGCATTACAAGAGATCATGAAACAAATCACACTTAAACCAAAACAAAAGTTTACAAAGTAAACCAAGAAACAAAACAAAATAGAGAGAGAGATGAGGGCGATGCTATGCATCAAACTCTCTAGGCAAGAAAAAAATCCATGAGCTCTGTAACTGAATGACCCCTCTGATTGATCTCATCCTCTGTGAGCCAGGAAGCATCTTCAATGGGATGATTGCTCCACTTGATGAGATACTTAAAGTACTCATGTTTACGAATCTTCTTCAATAACTGCTTGTCCACAATGCATTCTATCTGGAGCAGAGACTGTTCTAGATTGTTTTTCAAGAGACGAAATTGTTGCTTCAATTCCATCTGCTTCTATATCCCCCTTATATGGATACAAATCTGCCACGTTGAAAATAGGAGATATATTCAAATCTGTAGGCGGGGAAATCTCATATGCATTGGCAGAGAACTTCCTAAGTATTTGGCAGGGGCCAATCTTCTTCATATTGAGTTTATTGTATGTTCTGATAGAAAATCTCTCCTTCCGAAGATGAGCCAATACAAGGTCTCCAATCTGGAACTACAATTGCCTCTGCTTTTGATCAACATACTTCTTCTATTGCAGATTGCTAGCTTCTATGTTTTGTTTCACCCTTTCTTGAATGTCATGAATGACTTGAGCAAAATCCTCTCCATCTGCACTCTTCTCCATTCCAGCAAGATCTCTAAGTTCAAACACACCACGTGGATGCATGCCATACATCACATAGAAAGGGCTGAAACCTGTACTTTTATTTGGAGAATCATTATAGGAAAATTCAGCCTGTGCCAACATCAAATCCCAATTTTTGGGTGAACCACCAACAAGACACTTTAACAAATTACCAAGGCTTCTATTCACAACCTCAATTTGACCATTTGTTTGTGGATGGTAAGCAGAATTAAAGTTAAGATTTGTGCCCAATTTCTTCCATAGGGTCCTCCAAAAATGACCCACAAACTCAATATCCCTATCAGAAATTATGCTTCTTGGAATACCATGCAACCTTACAACTTCTTTAAATAACAAATTAGCAATGTTAGTGGCATCACTAGTCTTCTTACAAGGTATGAAATGCAACTTTTTTGAAAATATATCTACTACAAGTTTAAGTACACAAAGTTGAGTCCATGACATGTGGAAGTTTTTTCCTTAGCCAAAAAAATGAAATTGGCATTGCAAAAATGGGATCCCAATTTTTATAAAAGGGATCTTGATTTTAATAAATGAGATCTTGATTTTTATAAATCGGGATCTCATTTAGCTTTGGGATCCCAAGCCTAAATGTCAAATGGGATCCCACTTTTTTAAAATTAGGATATCGTTTGTTAAAGGGTCCCAAACCGACGGACACATAACGAGATCCCAATTAGTACGAAACGGGATCCCAATTTATAAAAATCAAGATATTGTTTTGTAATAATTGGGATCATGTTTTGTAATGGTATTTATTTTTTAAAAATGAACAAAACTTCATTTTCATTACGCACAGGATCCCAATTTGGTGGGCAACAATGACTACAAAACTAACCTTTAGGTACGCCTCCACCCCCACTTTTTAGCATTTTTTATTTTTTTATTGAAATTGTTAATAGAAGAAAAGATTTTAGCATTTTTTTTAATTTATTTGATGATTTAAGCATTTTATTTCTTATAGTAGTAGAAATGAGGAATTGTAGAAATAGATGATATTTCTTTCAATTTGCTTATGTGGCTTGTTCAAGAGATTCAAGATCTCCATAACAAGCATGATACCATTGCTGGGTACAACATCTCTACTCTGCGAAGTCTAAAAGAGCAGGATTCTATTTTTGCTCTTATTCGGTCTTTGAATTCAAGTGTTGGCTGCATGGTGGATGAACTTGTTTCTCTAAAGAATGACTATGGGTCGAGAGTGGTGGTGTTGGAGAGACATAATAGGAAACTTTGAAGGGATATGGATACGCTCATAAACATAAGCAAGGAGAAGCTGGAGGCATCAACCGAGGGGATGATTTTCCTTAATCAGAAGGCCATGGAGTTGACTAGGAAGGGATTGTTCGGTGACCAAGCGAACTCAGATCATGGGGAGGAAGTTGGAATGGATGTGCATTCAACTGATTTGGTTGTTGGCCCGAGTGTTCGCACTTGAAGCAAAAATAAGAAAGGTAAAAAGGATGTTGCTCGTGATGTGAAAGAAATTATGGAAATGCATGACAGGTTGGTAGCCAAGGATTTGGGGGCTGCAAAAATGCTTAAAGAACTGCTTTAAGGGTCGTTTGGCTTGTTTTTCTGTTGTTTATTTTTTGGCTCATGTTACTTTAGATGGTAGGTTGATGGACTTTTAATTAGCTGGTGTTTTTTGTGGTTTTTTCTGGGTGGGCAGTCAATTGTCTTATCTTTACTGCCACTTCCTTTTTTGTTCAGTGTTTCTGGGCCCTTTAAAACCTGTTTTTCATTAATCAAAAACTTGGTCAAGAATTTATGAAATTATTTTTTTCTTTTCTAATCCTATAGTATGAGAAGCATAAAATGTGTTGCACCTTTCAGATTAAAAAAATGTGAAATCATTTAAGAATTATAGATGTTTTTCAATCAACCTGTCAATCAAGACTTTAGTTAGAATGTATGTATTAAAAAAATAATTATTATCTATTTAATTCCAAATAAGACACATTTTATATTTTTGGAAAGTGATAATTTTCTCAATAAACCCTTTCATTTCATCAAATTTGGATTAAAAAAGTTGCCAGCCACTTTTTTGTCATATCGCCACTTTTTGGACCCCCAATCCTACACTCACCCTTAATACTTGTCATTCTTCAACTCATTTTGTTAATTAGTTATTAATAAGTTGGTTTTGAACCAATTAAAAACTAGAATTTTATATTCTTTAAATATAATTTATTTATTTTTAAAGTGAACATGTTAAATACATAACTTTAAAAATTATAAAAATTATCTCTTGAACATAATTGGCTAAGAAGTTTGGAGTGTTATGGGAAAATTTGTAGGGTAACAATTTTTTTAGAATGATTTTTTGAAAGTATATAATTTTTATTTTTTTAGTAAAAAAAATCTCACAAAAATCAATTAGCTATTTTATAGAGATTTAGATTCACACTATTAAAATAATAAAATAAAACATAAATTAAAGCACAATTAAAATTAAAATTAAAATTAAATCGTAAATTATTTCACATTGTCACTTTTTTATTCTCTAAATTAGCTATTTTATAGATATTTGGATTCATACTATTAAAATAATAAAATAAAACATAAATCAAAGCAAAATTAAAATTAAAATTAAAAAAGTGTCACTTTTTTATTTTGTAAATTTTTATAATTATTAATTAAATTATAATTCTAATCCTATCGTTATTAATTATTATAATCCTAAAACATTATAATAAAGATTAAAATTAGAATTAAGAATAATGCAAAAATGATGGTTAGAACTATTCAAAAATTAAAAAAGTGTCACGTAGTGGCTAGTACTTGTCTTAATAGTATTGTAATTATTATTTTTTTGGGTTTGATAAAAAATAAATGTAAGTTTTATTAATGTGAATAAAAATAAATGTAAGTTGTGTTAATTATAGTGTTTTAGTATTTTTAATTAGTTATTTTAATGACCTAACCCTAACCCTAACTCTAATTCTATCTCTATTCCTAACCCTAACCCTATCCCTAACTCTAACCTTAATAATAAATTCTAAACCATTATCTTAATCCTAGACCTAACCATAACCCTAACTCATACCCTAACACTAATTCTATCCCTAACTATAAACTTAATTTTTATGACTAAATTTTAAATAAATAACATATTTAATAAATGTTATATTACGAATTATTATATGTTAAAAAAAATTAAAAATAAAATAAATATAATATATACTAAAAATAATTAAAAGTTGGATATTACATGTTGGCAATGTTTCTTCTCTTATTATTAATATAAAATTGTTGATTATTTATTACAAATTTTTTAATTTTAATTTTATAATATATAAACTATAATATATATTAATATAAATAGATAAAATAATAATAATTTATATAATATATATTAATATATAAAAATATAGATTAAAGGAGAATCTACAAAATAAAATAACCTATCATATATATATTAATATAAATGTATAATATAAATTAATATATTACCTACACAATATAGATTAACTTATTTAACTACAAAATATTACCTTAATAAAATAAGATATAAATAGAAATAATATATATATATTCTACATTAATACAGGTTATATATAAAAATTACTATTATCTATATTAAAATAGGTTGCATATTATATATAATAAAGACCTAAAATAATACAGGTTGTTTTATATATCTATATATTATAGGTTATAATTTTTTTGGAGAACCCATATATATATATATATTAATATAAAATATGTATAATAAAAAAAATTATTAATGAAAAGAAGGAGAGCATATAATAATTAAATTATACCATAAAAAGATAACAAAGATATTAATTTAATAGAAATAATAGTACAATTTTTAATAAAAAACAACAATCACATTTTTAAAAAAAGTCAAAAGAAGTAACATTTATTTATTTTAGAAAGATTTGATGAAATGACTTTGTAAAGTAAAAATAAAAAATCATTCTTTAAAAAAAAATTACCTTGCTTTCCTACCTTCTTTCCCTACAAATAACTTTTTAACCAATCATATGCACAAGAAATAATTTTTATAATTTGTAAACTTAAATATTTTACAAGTTGACTTTGCAAAATTGAATTTTATTTTAAATTTTTTAAAATGTTATTTTTACTTGGTTGAAAACTAAATTATTAATAACTAATTAACTAAAAAAAGTCAAACTCATTACAAGTACTAATAAATTAAAAATAAAATATTACTAATAAAAATCACTAAATTTGTAATTTTTTTTTAAAAATTTGAAAGATGAAGAGGAGCGGGAAGAGGTGAGGAGGGGGGAATTTGAATTTTGGAGATGATTTAGATGGAGAAGGAGAGAGTGTAGAGGATACATATGGATCACTATTGGGAGGTGTTGGTGACGGAGAAGGCGAGGGTGTAGAGGACGTGGATGGATCATTGTTGGGAGGCGATGGTGACTTGTGGCTAGAATGGTTGTTATTGGGTTGCGACGGCTTCATGATGTTTGTTTCCTTCTTCCACTCGAGTAGTGGTGGTGTTGACCAAGTTGTTGTCGTCCAGTTGGGAGGTGACATATTTGTTTCTTCGTCAGAATGAGATGGAGGATGTTATTCCTCTTATTTCTATTTGCTTTTTGGCCTGCCCTTTGCATTTCTTCTTGAGGGTTCTGGTTGTGGTCTTTGTGGGGAGCGCTTGTTTTTCCTTATAGCTAGTGTGTGTGTTCTTTGGGTTTTCTGAGGAGGTTTGGTTGGAGGACGGGATTATTTCTAGTCCTATGGGGCATAATGGGACGGCTTGGGTACTCTTTTTGTTGGCCTTCTCTCTTTCTGGTTTCTTCTTGGCTTCCCTCCCCTCTCTGTTGTCTGTTTGGTGGCGCCTTTTTAGCGACTCTCGTTGTTGGGTTGCGACATTTTTGTGTTGTTTGCTTCTTTCTTCCAGTCGGGTGGTGGTGGTGTAGAGAAAGTTGTTGTCATCTAGTTGGGAGGTGACAGATTTTCTTCTTCGTCGGGATGGGATGGAGGATATTGTTGTTCCTCTAGTATATGTCTGCTTTTTGGTCTACCCTTTACATTTCTTCTTAAGGTTTCTGGTTGTGGCCATTGTGAGGAGCACTTGTTTTTCCTTACAACTGGTGAGTGTGTGCTTTGGGTTTTCTGAGGAGGTTTGGTTGGAGGATGGGCTTATTTTTGGTCCTATTTGGCATAATGGGACAACTTGTGCTCTTTTTGTTGGCCTGCTCTCTTTCTAGTTTCTTCTTGGCTTCCCTCTGCCCCTCTCTACTATCTGTTTGGTGGCGCCTTTTTAGCAGCTCTTGCCCTGGGTGTTTCGTGGTTGCTGCTAGTTTCCCTCTTATGGTCTGGCGGCGCTTCCCATTGGTTGGAACTATGGAGTTTTGGCCTATCTTTGGCTCTGACCAGTGTGTTGGGGTTGCTTGGGTGTTTAATGGTTTGGTTGTCTCTTATTTTCCTTCTTGTATGGATTGTTCCCTTTTCCCTCTTGGGTCTTGTTTGCTTCTACTCTCTTTAGGCTCAGATCTTATGAGTAGCTACTAGTCTAGTTCTTTGTCTAGGTTGTTTCCAGATTGTGTTCTCTTGGCTAGGTATTTTTCTACCATTTTCCTAAATCTCAAATGTTGTTTCCTCTTGTTGTTGTTTATTGGCTTATGGCTAGACTGTTCTTCAAGATTTTATTGAAAACCCAAATGAGTTTTAGCCTGAAAGTTGGTATGTTGACTCTGTGGTTGTTATTCGATCTTCTTCTCTTAGTCCACAGTATGGTCCTAGTGTTGCATTTACTAAAGGATGCTCTAATCACTTGTTTCGTTGTTGTGTTGGTTTTCTCCTTGGATCCTATGGAGGTGGATTCCTCTCCTTTTTAGGTGGAGATGGGAGATGATGGGTTTTGGTTTCCTTAGTTGCTTATCCTATTGAGGTGGATGATTCTCCTATGGAGGTGGAGGTTGAGGGGGCTAGAGATCTCAGTTGCTAGTGAATTAGCTAGTCGTGACATCCTCTCCATTAGAGGGGATCTCTCTCCTTTAGAGGTGGAGAATGAGTTGGTTTTTTGGTACTACATGTTTTTGTGTTGTAGGGAAGTTGTGTTCTTGCAATTTTTTGCTGTGTACCCAAAGCCCCTATTGAGGTGGGGTGTGGAGATATTTTGATTTTATTAAGAAAAAGGGTCTACTTTGTGTTTTACACCATTTTGTTCTCTTTTTTTCTTGGATCTGAAATGGATATTCTAAGTATTTGATTTGTTGATGCCTAACTGATTCAGGCGATGCTCTCTATTTTCTGGAATTAGAAATGGATGTTCTGAGCAGTTGGTTTATTGACCCCTAACCGACTTAGGCGGGGCTCATTTTTATCTATGGGTTGAAGGCTCATGTCAAGACTTGCTTGTAAAAGGGTTTATGGCCCCTTCTCTTTGCTTCTTGTTGTTTGCAGCCGAAGTTGTTTTGTTGATCTTTGATGGTTGTTGATGTTTGGCTTTTGATGATTTGTTGATTGTTTTCTATTAGTAGTTTTCCCTCTTTGGATTGGATTTTGCATCCTGTCAAAACCACTTGTATTGGGTTTTAGGGCCCCATCAAAACCTATTGTTTACCTTAATCAAAAACAAAAATGACTAAAATATGATTATATAATGCTCTTATTTAATCTCTTTATTCCAAATCTTATTTCCAATATTAATTAATAGATTTATTTTTGGTAATGTCACTCTACAATGCTTTATTATTAGGGTTAGGGTTACAACCATAGTTATGGATAGTGTTATAACCATAGTTAAAGTTAGAGATAAGTCTAGAATTAGGATAATGGTTTAGATATTGTTAAGGTTAAAGTTGGAGTTAGGGTTGAGTTAGGGTGTGAGTTAACGTTAGGATTAGATCATTCAAAGAACTAATTAACAATACTAAAACATTATAATTAACAAAACTTACATTTATTTTTATTCACATTAATAAAATTTACATTTTTTTTTTCAATAATTACAATACTACAAAAGCAAGTACTAGCCATTGTGTGGCACTTGTTAATATTACAAATAACTATTGATATTAATAAATTATATCATATTAAAACTTAATTTTTTTAAATACATTTATCATCTAAAACTATAAAATCCATTAATCCATTGCCCCTTTGAACAAGTACGACTTTAGAAGCAGACTTGTAAGGCAATGCTTTGGTAGAAATAGCCATTATCTTTTTGACAATTTGCAAAATAAGAAACATGAATTAATTAGTCTTGAGATTTTTGGATTGTAATTCTGTGAAGTTTTTTTGCATTGACATTTCAGATCATACTCCATGACATTTTGTTACAATCCAGAAATCTCAATACTAATTTATCCTCAAAAGTGAACACCTTATGCTATTAAAAGAAACATACAAAAGATGGACATATTCACAGCCAAAACATTGATATCGAGCCTAACACAGAAAAATAAACAAAATTGATTCGTTGAAGTCAAAACATTTAATCAAGCGTTGAAAACCGCATCGCGGATTTAATTCCATAACAAATACTACTAAAAAGGCTTAGAACTAATAAGCATCTCGAACAGTTCTATCTCCAAATCCTTCATATTTAATTTTTATTATATCTTACAAATCATTAAATACTATACAAAAAATTAACATATTTTGTATATTTGATCATACTCAAACAGACGTGCCTCTTGCATGCACCTGTTTTCGTTGCCTTCACTGACCAACATTGCATGGCATTATATATACGTAAACCGGTCGAGACATACTGTAGCGATTTCTCTCTGAAGGATCATTATGCCGATGGAAGAGGAGAAAATGCAAACTGGTTACAAACAGAACGAAGAGGAACAGTGTGAAGAGAGAAAGGGACGTAGTCATGGCGCTGGTGATAGCACCAGTCTCAGTCGAAGCAGAAGCAGGAGCCGAAGCCCGAGTCGGAGCAGAATGAAGAGTGTCATGGGCTCTCTTTGTACGCCCTTGAAAAGCTTGGGCAATGAATTGAAATATGCTCTAATAAAGTCAGCTCACAAACTAAAGGAAGAGGAGCAGTGCGAAGAGATGAAGGGGCGTAGTCATGGTGATGGTGACAGCACCAACCTCGCTAGAAGAAGGAGCAAGATCAGGAGCAGAATAAAGAGTCTCATCGGCTCTCTTTGCCCGCCCTTGAAATGCTTGGGCAAAGAGTTGAAAAGTGCTCTATTAACGTCAGCTCAAATATACTGCTACACATCGGCCTTTTACTACCATTTCCTTCTCCACTTATTGGGAAGCGCCTTACCACCACCACCAATATCTATCACTGAGATCAACGAGCTCGTGCTCAATGTCCATGGTGGGCCTGATACGCCAGTGGATCATGACCCTTGCTCGAGTGGTAAGGAAGAATTTCAATCAAATAAGGAATTGGGCAAGATGGTGTCTTGTGGACACAGATTACATTGTCACTGTATTTCCAAATGGTTGGAGAATAATAATTGCTGCCCACTGTGTAGATTCGTCTTAGACAACTCTAATGCGACAATGTCACCAAATGAAAACCAGCCAGAGCAATGATGAAGGCACAAAGTATTGAAACCTTCAGTATAGAAAGGACACAGCATGGTTCAATTGGATTGATAAATTATGTGATTTATTATTGAAAAGTCTACACTTATTAAAATGTATTCCAAAATGATATGGTATAAGTGATGTGATACTCAATTTTTTTTTCTACTAGTTAGACTTATCCTTTATACTCTACCCTTTTACTACATGGGTGGCAAATGTGGAGCCCACATAATCTATCTCTTTCACCTATATTTTCTTCTATTTGCTTAAGTAGTCATTGTTATTGTTATAATTACCAATCAATTTCTTTGTCTTTATAAGTAGAGGTATTTTCCACGATGTGTCAAATTGTGATATTGTTATATTGCTATTAGGATTCAATCGTGTAGTTTTACGAGACATGCCTACTTAAGCAATATCACAATTCCTTGTTTTTGTTCATAAAACAAGGTCTTTTTAGTGGCAAATGGCTCATTTTTGTCAATTTAACTTTGAGAAACGTATTACAACCAATGGGGGTAGGAAAATAACCATGATTTTATGAATAAGCACTTAAATGTATGTTAATAATTTGTAATCATTTTATTTATAAGGAATTTAATGTTTTTCACGCAATAACCTATGCACGTGTAATGGAAAATTCACTAAAATTTGATGCATGTTTTAGTTTACTATCATATTTCTCAATTTTACATGAGGACCAATTTTTCAACACTAATATAATTCTATGATATCATAGGTCTATAATGACCTTAAGAATTACAACGTATATATTTTGTATTGTGATTTAATTTACCCAAATTTTATATGGATCATTTTACAATCACATTTGATTCACCAAAAGTTTAATCCATAATTTTACAATCATGTGAAATATTCATCGAATTTCTACTCCATTTTATAATCAAATTGTAAGATTTTCTAAATATGAATTAATATTTAAATACAAGTGATGTTCTAAATTAATCTTTGATGCATTATTTTTTTCTCTCAATTTGGATCTTAGACAAGTTAAAATTACTAGAATTAGAAGTATATTAAATCCAATTGATAATTTCTTTATTATTATAAAATATAATATTCCTCATGTTTATATATATTTTTGTTGGTTTAGTTTCATTGTTATAGATAATGTTGAGTAGGGAGACTCTTAGGTACTAAGAATCTATGTTCTATGATTCCTTGTTAATATTTTATGTTTACTATTTATTTTCATTATTACATAATACAAATGATATGAAAAAGTGCTAGTGTTGAGTCTTTGATGGTGAATTGTGAGATTAAATAGAATATTATTTTATAACTTTTAATTTATGAAAGGTGTAGAGAAAGAGTGTTTCTTGAAAATAGTAAAGGGAACTCATCAAAACATAGAAATATAATGTCATGCATTGACAATTTGTTGTCTATTAGATGAAGATCAAGTTACAACATTAGGATTTGTATCATGTATTAATAAAAAAGATAATACATTAGAGGACATTTGGAATGATTTGGATGTTAGAGATAAATATAATGATATAGAGGAGTCCTAAGGTAACATGAGTGCTAATATTAATAAATCAACTTCAAAAAGGGGTGATAAAAGTGTGGATCTTACATGAAAGGGGAAAAATGAAAAAACAAATGGGGTATGAGTGATATGACAAGGTTTTTTTTAGATTGATTAGATGCCAAAGTATCCATTCATTAAACTAGTGGAGATTGGAAAAAAGATGAACCTCCAATAGAATATAGGTGTAATATTTGTAGTTGGAAATATGGTAGAGACAAGAATTTGTATCTAAAATTTCACACCATAGAAAAATATGTTGGTAAATTTTATGAAAATAATCATATGGAAATGAAAAATCGGTGATAAGATGGAAAAATAAGGGGAAATTTTCATATTAAGAATGCCTTGGAACATGATGCACAAATAAAAAGAAATTTAATTTTTGTTGCACATAGATTTTTAACTGAAGCTCAGTGTGGAAAGATGATGGGAGAAGAAAAATATAAAAAATTAATTAGGTGAGTGTTGGTTTTTGTAATTTGGCTAGAGGGAATCCTATGCAAATCTATGCAAATACAATAGTTTATTATCTTTTATAGTTTTTTCTAGATTTTCAAACACATTAGATAAATAATAGTGGAAAAGAATAGTAATAATTATCTTATTCATGTTAAAAAATGATGTATACGAAAAAATAAGATAGTTGACTTTTATTCTATTATCTTTAGATAAAATTAAAAATATCGATTATACTTCATGGATATGCATGTATGCTTTCTTCTTACACAAATTACAATTATATCTTGTAACAATTAAAACATGTAATTCACTACAAAGTCCTAGTTTGAGCAATAATAACCAATATCTATTTCAATTAAATGAAAGAATAATCAAAGTGATATTAGTGAATGCTGGTAGCTAGAAAACCCACAAAAGCACAAATAATTTTGTTTCTTTCTATGATGATTTAAAAATAACATGAATGGTATATATTACAATCCAAAGTATATGACATATTCCACTAAAAGATCAAAAAAACATTGGTAAGAACCCACAATCCAAAGTCTCTAAATAATCACCAAAGTGCACACATAAAAGTAATCTTCAAATATAATAATGCAGCTCAAAGTCTACAAAATGGATTTGAATCTCCTTCTAAATATATGATATCACACCACTTATTCAATCATGTGAAAGATAATGCAATGAGAAAGATATAAGAACATCCTCGGTACACAACATTGTAGATCCAAGATAAAGATTAGATTCAAATTTGTCTCTTTTATTGATTGAAATTTGATTTATAACTCAAAAAAATTGTTTCAAACTTGCTCTTCAATTAGGCAACAGTTCACTTCACAAGCTAAAATTTTGTATTTACAATTGAGCTCCCTCATATATATAGAGGAGAGCCAAGAACGAAAATAGGAAATCTAAAACTAATTTGGCGTATTCAACATAAAAGTTTTTACTTGATTTAGGACAATGATATTTTTACATGTAATTGCATATATTTACAAATGGTATGTAATATATCATCTACATAATACATATTAAATAAAGGGAAAAAGCTAGAAGTAAACTAAGTCTAGAATAGCCACATTCATTCATTCTTCATCAATTTTCTCCATGAAGTCTTCATATTTCTTCAATGTTGTTTGGACTTCTAAATCATTTGGTCATGTGGTATGGTCAAAGATTATGATTACTTGTATAATTGATTCCTCAATTTTGATACATTCTTTCTTATGCCTTTCCAATATTATTTTCAGGTTATCCAAAGTTACTTGAAAATTCACCAATTTTTCAATAGAAGCTAATGAAAAATCTTCATCTTTAACCTCCTTCTAGATCAATGATGTAACTTCTTGGATAACCATGTCAACGGGAAGGATTCTTTGATCATCATCAAAAACTTGACAATGTAGCTCCTTAATTCTGGAAATGAGATCGAAACATCTATCTTCTCCTACCTCTTGAGGTTATTATAAATTTATGATTAGATCACTAATGATGTTCTTCTTATGCTTCATTATTTCCTAAATTACAATGAACATATTTATATTGAGAATCACTCTAATTTATTCTAATACATCAAGCTTTGGATATTTAATTTCATTCCAAGATTCATAACTTTTCTCTATCTCTTGCATACTTTGAGATAGAGTATCAACTATTTGGCTCAGTTCTTCCTTCACATTTTCTATATTTCTAATCCTTTCAACAAAATATTTTAGCAATTATGTACCTTGGTCCAATAGATCCTATCAATCTATTATGTGATAGCTCTACACCATTCATGTGTCTTCTCGACCTTCTGAATAGAAGGATCCTCTATACTTGTAGCAACAGGATCAACTAACTCAAAGGATTGGGTTATCTTTTGGAGCATTGAAGTGAATTGCTCCACCTTGACCTTCAACTTATCTTTGACAATATTATCCTAATCATACTTCTCAATTAAGGAATCCAATGCTACTTGTGCATCTTCCTTCACACTTTCATGTGTCCTTTTTCCTAGCTCTATCCTGGTCATTGAATATTATGACAAATCAAATTCATCTACAATTTTATCAAGAGGAGGTCAAGTGCTACCTCAGCATACTTGTAACCTCCTTTGTCAACCAACACCATTGAGAGAGTTTTAGAATTCTTTGTGGAATTAGTCTTCACAAAAACCAACTAACCAAAATCAAAGTCATCTAGAGAGACAGCTTGCTTCTTCCTCTTTGGTGTTTGAGAATCCAGCCAAGGGGGAAGAGGAGAAGAACCCACTTTTGGACCTACCAACATATTTTGTGTTGATGTCACTGCATTGAAAATGGTGGTAGCTACAAGAGGTGTAGTGTTGGTCAAAACTATAGGCAAAAAATCCACATTAGATACATTTTTGAGGACCCAGTCATGAATCTATCAAACTCAAATTGTGTATTCACATCAAAAATAGGAGATGAAAAACTAGGCAATGAAGGTGAAGATCCAAAAATATTTTTAAAGTTATTCCTAGGATTCTCAAAAATGGACCCAGAAGTTGGGGATGAATGAATAGATTGATTTGAAAGGGTAGGAGCAACTGAGATGGTGGTGTTAGTAGAAAAAAATTGTTCACTTGTAAGTACAGGGGGAGTAGGACTAGGCAAATGTTGCAATGATGGGAGAAGAAGAAATATGAGAGTCTTCTGGAGCGAACTCTTGCAGAGTTTCTTGTGCTTCTTTATTTGCATTCTCCTCATCTTGTTCTTCAATTAGAGTAGATGGAATTTATGTCTCCATACTTGTACCCCCTTTCATTATGAGAATGATCTACTACTGCAAGTATGAACTCAAGATTATGTGTTGATACTAGAAATACGACCACTAATTGAATATTTCTTTCCACAATACATATCATTCCTACATCCAATTGTTGCTTCTTCATCCTTTCCAAAAAATTAGACATATCAATATGACCAATCTTGGTATCCTCAAATGATATGATCTATATTTGAAGTAACATGAGTCATTGGGAAAATCCCTTTGTACTTATACTTCATATTTTTCTTGCTTGGTGAAGTATCAGACAACGTGGGTTTTAGATCTCAACTTTCATGATCGTTAGACCTTATTAAAAGGGAATGTGGATAAAATGAATGAAAGATTGATTCAATATTTTAAAACTTGAAACAGATTTTAAAACCTGAAACACCTATATGGGAATGGTGGGAACGGCTATATAGAAAAATTGAAACCATGAACAATGTGAGCATGAACAAAGACTTGAACTTAAAAAAAAATCAAAACAAAATCCAAAATCAAAGGTTAAAAAACCTAAATGACATATTATTTTAAAAGATAAAAAACAAAAAGAAAGAGAAAGCGGGCATACCTGAAAACCCTAACAAGTATGTGTGAAGAAAAACCTTGGTTAAATCTATGAAAAACTCCAAACACATGTAGAGAATCAAGTAAATAAGAATTAAGGAGTCTCAAACAACAATGAGCAATAGAATAATAGCAAAAAAATGAAGGTTAAAATAGATTTAAAATGATTTAAATTTAACATCAAATTGGTATTAAAAATGGCATTAATGCCAAACATATGAGAAGGGGAGTGTAGTCATGCTAAAATTAGTGTGGCTATGTCTCCAATAAGGTAGTTAGAAAAAAAGCATTAGTGCTAAAATTCAATGTGATTACATGATTAGGCCACACATGAGGGCAACTAATATTTTCCTCGATTTACATGCTTAGAGGATGTGGACTACAAAACAAAAAAAAAATTGTAGGGGTTATCCCATGAATTGAGCATGTAGGATAATAGCTATTCTAACTAGGGAGCTTTCTTCGATCATTCTTTGAAACAATCAAAGGAAGAAGAATCCCAGACTCTAAGTGCCTTCATCCATCCATTAGGCTATAGATTCAGGTGACAAAAGACACAAAAAGACAAAATAAAAAGACACAAAGGTATACAAATATTGTACAAATTTATGTGATGCTTCACTAATTGAAAAGCTTCAGATGTTGTTTGCTATGAGGTAGCAAAAATGATGTTCCATTTTGGCACGCTAGAAGAAAAATATTCTCACCACAAACTTGATGAATGGTGAAAGACCTCCATAAGGAATTGCTTTTTTTGTGCACTACTTTTGGTTCTCTTCTTTTATCCCATAATAGAACTTGATCTTCAATTTGGAAATCACGAGTTTTTTATTTTTTATCAAAAATCCTTTTGACTTGGCTTTGATATTTTATTATGCGATCCACCACCTTTTTGTGTTTTTCCTCCAATTCAATAAGAAACATGACACATTTAGCAATAGAGCTATCAAAAGTCTCATCTTCAATGGCCTTAGCCAATTTTACAGTAGACAATTCCAATGTGATAGGTATTTTTGCATTCAAATTGTACAAGAGTTGAAATGGAGACATGCCATTTTCCCATTGGGGGGAAATACAATCCTCCCACAATGCATCATATAATGCCTTGTGCTAGGATATCTGATTTTCATCCATGAGCTTCCTGATTATAGTAACCAAATTCTTGTCACTTGATTCTGCTTGCCCATTTCCATGGGGGTAATATTCAAAAGAATGACAAAGAGTGATCCCATACTCTAAAAAAACTTTGTTATTTCATTGGATTAGAAAGAAGTATCATTTTCTACTACTATCTTGTTTGGAACACCAAACCTTGGAATTATATTCTCCTTGAGAAAATTGCATACCACTTCAGAAGTAGCATGATTAACTAGAATGGCTTCCACCGACTTGGTTAAATAGTCAGTAACCATGATAACATAGTTGTGTCATGCACTTGATGGTGGCTTAACTATGCCAATGAAATCAATACCCAACTGTACTAAAAGGGTTCTTTAATTACCACTGGCTTGAGGGGTAAAGTTATTGATCTAGGTTTCCCCACAAACTGTTGGCATGACTCACACTTATGTGCCTAGTTGTGCATATCTTGAAAGAGTGTGGGATAGTAGTAGTTTTCTCTCAAAATTTTGTGATCAATGACTAGTGCTGAAAATTTTCCTCTACATATGCTAAGTTTTGAAAATATTCCAACAACTTACCTTGTGTTTTGTCCACACTATGTAGAAAGGTTCCATCAATACTCCTCTTATACAAAACATTGTCCTAAAGAATGAAGTTTGCAGGGCCAAACACAACTAATCTCCCAAAAAAACACACCTATGTACATACAAAAATGCATAAAAAAATACATAAAAACATACATAGAAACATACATAACATGATGGGACAACATAGTGCAGGGTTTGCCAAGACGGATGATAAAAGTGATGAAACCGGTAGATGGGATGAAATGTCATGGCAAGGGAAGTGTGGAGATAGCGGAAGTGTTAGCTCACTTTTCTCAACTAACCAATTGGGTTGTTGCATCTATACCTTGTGTTACAACATTGTGTGGGTTGCAGATTTCTCAACACCTAGTGCTTTCCAATTTCATTACATTCTTACTATCTAATTCACAAAAGGTTCTCAAGATAATCACAAAACATGCCAAATTGAGGTGAGGGGTGAGTAACCAATTGGGTTGTTACTTGTAAAGGTTTTTAAAACATTATGTGGGTTACAAATTTCGTAAAACTAGTGATTTGCAACTTGGAATTTTACAAAATAGTATGAATGTCTTGAAAAGCTTTTGTTAATTAGACAATAGGAATATAATGAAAGACACTATTTTATAAACACCCAATGTTTTCCAACAACCATATATATGCACAGTATGATTGCAAGTTGGAAAACACAGTGGGAGATGAGTACATAATTTATGAAACCTCCAACCCACACAATGTTGTAAAACCTTCTACACACTGAAGCCAAATGAAATCCCTCATTTTTCCCACCACTTTGAATTCACCGGTGTGGTGGCATGCACGAGAAGCTATCTATGCATTGCAGGTGGGAAGGCTAATGTGACTAAGACATGTGTTTTAAATTGTAACAAGTATTGTTATTGTCCGTCAACTTAGTTCATCAAGTCTTTCCGTCAGTGTGTTCTGTCAGGAGAGTGGGATGGCCTAGGATGGGGTGTTATGTTATAATGTCTATACATAGGTGTGTTTTGTCGGGAGATTAGCTTCTCCCATTATTTAGCACTTATTACTAATTGTTTAATCTAGTGTTATTGGAAAACACTATGTGTTGTGGGTTTTTTCATTTTGTAGGTTGAAAGCGAAAGGTTGGAGAGTAGGGGATGGAGTTGTAGGTGGGGGAGATGAAAAATGAATTGAATTGAGGTGAGGGGTTTATAACTGATTGGGTTGTTACTTTAAAAGGGTTTTAAAATATTATGTGGGTTGCAAATTTCAAAAAACCAGTGTTTTGCAACCTAGAATTTTATAAAACAGTATGAATATAATTTAGATAGTATGAGTATAATGAAAGGCACCTTATAACAAGTCTTAAGTGGAGTAAAAATTGTGTTTCAATTTCTTAATATGATCCAAATATACATGCACAATATGATTGCAGGTTGGAAAACATAGTGGGAGGTGAGAACATGATTTATGAAACCTCCAACCCACACAATGTTGTAAAGCTCTCTACACATTGAAGCCAAATACCTTACTAGGTGTTTATAAAATGGCGCCCTTCATAACATTCCTACGGTTTAAATAACAAAATATTTTCAAGACATTCATACTATTTTGTAAAATTCTAGGATGCAAAACACTAGTTTTTACAAAACCTCCAAGCCACTTAATGTTTGAAAACCATTTACAAACAACACCTTCAAAATGAGAATGTTGAAAATGGCAATGTTTTGGGCTTTTTATCCATTCCAAATTTTGACTTTGAAAACTTGTGAGTGCAAAACCAACATTATGTTTCAGTGACAACATTAAAATGAAAAAATTAAAAAACCCTTGACACAAAAGCACCCAGTGAGGAACCCATATTATGTTTTCCTTGATAATTTATCTAAATGTTATTCATTTATTCAATGAGAACATTAAAATGGAAAAATTAAAAAACCCTCAACATAAAAGCACCTAACATAAAACCCACATTGTGTTTTCCTTTTTGGTTTTTCTAAATGTTATTTGTTTATTCAAGCACCCAACGTAAATCCCACATTGCATTTTCCTTTCAGGTTTCTCTAAACATTATTCATTTATTTAGTGAGAACATTAAAATGCCAAAATTAAAAAACCCTCAACACAAAAGCACATAAATAGCTATGAAATTTCAAATAAAAACCCCTTTTTGCAAGGAAAACCCTTGGAAACCCGTCACTGAAAACCCATCTTTGCAACGAATGGTCGTTCAATTCTTCATAGTTCCTAAGCAAAATGGAAAAATGGCATATATTTATGGCAGATATACATACCTGCTAGCTAGTTGTGCATGCCTGTCAAATGTATTTTGGTAGGGAGTGTCTGCTCTACTTTGGCCTCCAAATGCCTGCAACTCCCTTCCATGCCCCCCAACAACCTTCAAAATGTGAATGCCAAAAATGGCAATGTTTTGGGTTTTTTGTCCATCTAATTTTTCATTTTGAAAAACTTGTCGGTGTTGCCAAACTTTTCCAGCGACGAGACATGTGATGGCACTCCAAATGGCGCATTCCTAACCATGCATCAACTTGGTCCGTCAAGTCTTTCCGTCGGTGCGTTTTGTCCAACACATGAGGTGGGGGATGGGGTGTTATGTTATAATGTTACAAACATAGGTGCTTTTTGTCGGGAGATTAACTTCTCCCAGCACCACTTTTTAAAAGAAGCAATTGGATTAACATATTTAAATACTCACCATTTGCAACATGCGAATATAAAACAGTAAAGTAACTTTTGAATACGATTTTCTGAACATGACTACCAAAAATCTTTATTTAAAAATTTCACTGGATTTTCTGATAATTGAGCCGCCACATTAGATAATACGTGGTATCAATAATGAAATCAATTTGTTCATTATTACATGACCGAAATAAATACATGAATATCCATCTAAAACATATTGCAGAAACACATAATTTATTTAGAAGTAATCCACAGTTTAACCGAGGAGACTATCTCTGTAAAACTACACAGAAATAAATTATCTTTATCACATGTTCACCCTACCGATTGCACCAAGTACGTAACAATGATTACAAAGAACTGTCTCAAAATTCGAAACACATACAAGAGAACAGAGCAGCAGCAATTCATTCACTGCTAAATCTAGCTTTGAATTCTGTTTCCATCGCCGGAGAAGATATATTCAAGAATGCCTTCAAAAACCAGTTGAACTTCTAGATACAGAAATTCCACCAAATCAAACTTCAACGCAAATAACCGACAGTTAAAATGCCGATAAATGATACCCAGAAAAGCCGTATCACAGATGGTGTGAAAAGGGCGCCAGCGCCGCTAGGTTTTGGAGAGGGCGAATCATGCACGTTATCAGAAGATCTGTGAGGAACATTTATTGACGGTGGAGATTGTTGGAGAAGAGAGACTCAGAGTGATTTATGGGATTTGTAACTATCTATAGCTTGAGCTATTTATGGATGCATGAATCGTGGGATTTATCATAATCTATGCCTGCCTAATTAAGGCGGTTGTAACTCTTTATATGCAGATTTATTGTAATCTCCAAACACACAATGAATAATGATCTCTCTCCCTCTTCTCCCGTGGACGTAGGCTACGGCCGAACCACATACATCCTCTGTTATTTGATTGTCTGTGTGTTCTTTGAGTAATTTCTTCATGGTATCAGAGCAGGTCATTGTCTCAAACCGTTTGTCTGCTTTTCTAGCACGCGATCTGGAAGAACGAGGGTTTTTTTCTGCTCTTTTTTGAGGGATTTCTTGGTCGCACGTTTTTTTGTCAGCTTCTGGGCGCTGGCCGCGCGAATTTAAGCATTCTCTGGGCGCGCCTTTTGTGTCTTCATCTGGGTGCGACTTCTTTCTGCATTCCTGAGCCGTTTTTTTAACTTCTTAAACCTGCGATTCAACTCAGAGCACACTGAAGGTCTCCAGTTCAAGTCTGGACGGCGCCAATTGATACTTTAATCTGCAACGTATTAGCACAGCCTACTCAAATCTGCAGCAGAGAAGGGCGCGCGTTTTTTTTGCATAAAGCGCATGGTTTAATCTTGGGGTCAAATCTCCGTTCCACTCAAATCTGCAGCGACATTTACCAGAAAAAGGGGGCATCTTTGATGTTCAAAACAACTCTTTGGTCCGTTTTTTCTCATCTGCCTGAGATCTGCCCCAAAATTTGGTGTATTCTGAATCTGCTACGGAGATTTCCTTGTAAGTGTTTTTTTCTGCGTCTCTTTCTTGCCTTTTTTCATGGCTGAGTTCGATTCGAATCCCAGTTGGAGACTTTCATCAGTTCCGTTAAATGGTATCAATTATGTAGCATGGTCTAGAGCTGTTACTTTGTCGCTTGGTGGCAAGAAAAAATTTGGTTTTGTTAATGGTGATAAAACATGTCCTCAAACTACTGACCCGAGATATGAGGATTGGATATCCAATGATCAGCTTGTTCGATCATGGTTACTCAATTCGATGGAAATCCATATTGCCGAAATTTTCACCTTTTCTAATTCAGCAAAAGAACTGTGGGATTCAATCGCTGAATTATATGGGAACCAAAATAATGCTGCCCGTATTTTTGAACTCACTCTTGAAATTGCTGCAGCCCAACAAGGTGAGAAAACCTTTAGTGAACATCTTGGGAATCTTAAAAAACTGTGGGATGAATTGAACCTGTATCGTCCACATACCACTGATGCCCAAACTCTTTTGAAACGAGCTGAGGAGGATAAAATTTTCTCTCTACTTCGTAGCCTAAAGCCTGAGTATGAATACATAAGGCGCAATCTTCTGATGGATGCCACATTACCCACTCTTGCTGGTGTTTGTGCTATTATTCAGCGAGAGGAAACTCGAAGAAAGACTATGAGCTCAGAATCCAAAACTTCAACGGAGAAGATTGAATCTAATGTCCTGTTGGCTGAAAAGGATGATAAAAAAAGCCTCACTTTTCTGAGAAAAACAAGAATGTTTCTCGCTACAAGGGTAAGAAGGAACTATATCAATGTGATCACTGCAAGAAACCTGGGCATACCAAGGATCGTTGCTGGGAATTATATCCACATCTCAAATCTGAATACAAGGGTCGGAAGGATCATGCTGCTATAGCCGAGACATCTCTTTCAATCAATCAGTTGGGTCATCTTCTTCAACAACTCAGTAAGACCATCTCTTCTGGCAACAATTCGTCCACTTCGTCTCACATGTCAGGTAATCTTCATGCTTATCTTACTTCCAATTCCAAAAATAATTCCTGGATTATTGATTCTGGAGCTACAGATCATATGGCCAATAGTCCTTCCTCAGTAATCAATTTTGTTCCAAAAAATGATAAGCATGATATCTCTGTTGCAAATGGAACTATTGTTTCAGCCTTAGGAAGTGGTAAAATTAGTTTCTTTTCTCACAATGCTCCATCTGATGCTTTGGTTGTTCCATCCTTCCCTGTTCAACTTATGTTTGTTGGAAAAATTACTAATTCTTTAAATTGTGATGTCATATTTTCTCCAACATCTGTCATCTTTCAGGATCGAAAGTCGAAGAAGACGATTGGTAAAGGAACATACTCACATGGACTTTACTTTCTAAACTCCTGCAATAAGGCGTATCATGCCAGTAGTGTAATTGAAAGTCACACTTTACATAAACGGCTTGGACACCCATCCAACCGTATCTTGTCAAGACTTTGTCCCTCTGCTTCTATTGATTCTGATGTCTGTGATGTTTGTCAGTTTTCTAAACAAACGCGTTTACCTTTTGTCAAATCGTCTTCTATGTCTACTGAGTTGTTTGAATTAGTTCACTCCGACTTATGGGGACCAGCACCTATTGATTCTTATGATGGATATAAATATTTTGTGTTGTTCATTGATGATTTTTCTCGTGCTACATGGTTATACCTGTTAAAATCAAAAACTGAAGTGACTTCTGTCTTCAAAGATTTTCATACTATGGTGTTTAATCAGTTTGGTGCTAAAATTAAAACTTTTAGGTCTGATAATGGTACCGAATATGTTAAAGGATCTTTTTCAGAATATCTTCAAAGCAAAGGCATTATTCATCAAACAAGTTGTGTCGGAACTCCACAACAAAATGGGGTGGCCGAAAGAAAGAATCGACACATCCTGGAAACCGCACGGGCCCTTATGTTTCAAACAAAGGTCCCAAAACAATATTGGTCTCATGGTGTGTTGACCGCTGCATATTTAATCAATCGACTTCCCAGCCGTGTTATTAAGTTCAAGTCACCATTGGAGATACTCAAAAATAGGATACCTGACATCTCACACTTGAGGGTATTCGGATGTGTTTGTTATGTGCACCAACAAGCAATACACAGAGATAAGTTAGAAGCTCGTTCTACTCGGTGTGTATTTTTTGGGTATTCTTCCACTAAGAAAGGGTACATATGTTATGATCCAGTCACTCGTAAAATTGTTGTTTCACGTGATGTTCATTTTGTGGAATCTGAATCTTTTTTTACAGCTTGTGTTGACTCAGGGAGTCGGCCACAGGGGGAGTTTGTGTCTCACCCGGTTCCGCTTCCCACCATTACCAATGAGGATGTTGTTTCTGATCATGATGCAGAAGTTCCTGAAGCACCACCAATCCCCACATCTCCTCAAGCTACTCGACGATCGAGTAGAGCAACTCGTCCTCCAGAGCGAATGAAAGATTTCTTCACTTATCATGCTACATCTTATCCTATACAGGCACACCTGTCTTATAATAATATTTCGCAGTCTCATCTAGCTTTCTTGAGTACTGTTGATCATAATCAAGAACCTAAGACTTTTAAAGAAGCTAATTCCATTGCAGTTTGGAGGAAGTCTATGCAAGATGAGCTACAAGCTCTTGATGACAATAACACATGGGAGATTGTTAAGCTACCTCCAGGAAGGAAAACTGTTGGATGTCGTTGGGTGTACAAAAATAAATACAACAGTGATGGTTCCTTAGAACGGCATAAGGCCAGACTTGTTGCTAGAGGATTCACACAAACATATGGCGTAGATTACCAGGAAACTTTTGCGCCTGTTGCAAAGATGAACACATTCCGGGTCCTCATTTCCCTTGCCGTCAATCAAGACTGGAAATTGTTTCAAATGGATGTCAAAAATGCATTCTTGCACGGTGATCTTAAAGAAGAAGTTTATATGAGCATCCCACCTGGGCATCCGCAAGAGGCCAAGTTTGGTTTAGTGTGTAAATTAAAAAAGGAAATCTATGGGCTTAAACAATCTCCACGGGCCTGGTATGCTAAGCTTAGTTCTGTCCTTATGTTGAATGGGCTGAAACGAAGTAATGCCGATCCTTCTTTGTTTGTTAAAAGAAGTAACTCCGGTATTGTTGTTGTGCTGATTTATGTTGATGATATAGTCATTACTGGTGATGATCAAAATGCAATTTCTAAGCTAAAAATTCTGCTACACAATAGATTTGCCATTAAAGATTTGGGAACTTTGAAGTACTTTCTAGGATTAGAAGTTGCCTACTCAAAAAACGGCATCTTTCTTAATCAACGAAAGTATGTGTTGGATTTGTTACAAGAAACTGGTAAATTTGGAATCAAGCCATCAGATACGCCAACGGATAGTGGAGGAAAATTAGATGATACTGGTGCATTGTTGCCTGATATTGGTCAGTTTCAAAGGTTGGTCGGTAGGTTAATCTATTTAACCATTACTCGACCTGACCTTTCTTATGCAGTAAGTTTGGTAAGTCGTTTCATGCATGCTCCCAAGGCTCAACATATGCAGGCAGTCACCAGAATTTTACAGTATCTGAAAGGGTCCCCAGGCAGAGGTATATGGATGCGTAAGACTGGTCATAATTCTATTACTGCCTATACTGATGCTGATTGGGCAGGATCTCCAACTGATCGAAGGTCTACAACTGGATATTGTACCTTTGTTGGTGGTAACTTGGTCACATGGAAAAGTAAAAAATAGAGTGTTGTTGCTCGTTCAAGTGCTGAAGCAGAATATAGAGCGATGGCATCAACTACCAGTGAAATTATATGGCTTCGAGCTCTGTTGCAAGACCTTGGTTATGGTTCGTCTCTACCAACTGAATTATTCTGTGATAATCAGGCTGCTATGCATATCGCTTCAAATCCAGTATTTCATGAGCGCACTAAACATATTGAAGTCGACTGCCATTTTGTTCGAGAAAATGTGCAAGCCAATGTCATCCGCACGACCTTTGTCCCTACAACTCAGCAACTGGCGGATATATTTACAAAAGGTCTTCCGGCTCTCAAGTTTCAAGAAGTATTGTCCAAGTTGGGCTCTATTGACATTTTCGCACCAACTTGAGGGGGAGTGTTGGAGAAGAGAGACTCAGAGTGATTTATGGGATTTGTAACTATCTATAGCTTGAGCTATTTATGGATGCATGAATCGTGGGATTTATCATAATCTATGCCTGCCTAATTAAGGCGGTTGTAACTCTTTATATGCAGATTTATTGTAATCTCCAAACACACAATGAATAATGATCTCTCTCCCTCTTCTCCCGTGGACGTAGGCTACGGCCGAACCACATACATCCTCTGTTATTTGATTGTCTGTGTGTTCTTTGAGTAATTTCTTCAGAGATCCTACAGGAATGATCTCCCTCGGCCGAACTGGCGGCAGGTTACCGGGGGGAAAAGCGTCAAACGGCGGCGGGGTATTCGACCCTGGGACCAATTACGCAAAAACATTAATGTCAAACATCAACAATATAAAACCTGAAAAGAACCGTTGTATTTTCTGCATGACATGCCAAAAAATCATTTAGAAGTCAAGAAATTTGAAAATTCAAGAAGATGAACTGTAAAGCATGAAAAGATCAGTAGGATTTTCTTCATGACATACAATAAAATCATTTAGAAGTCAAGAAATTTTAAAATTCAAGAAGATGAACTGTAAAACATGAAAAGAACAGTAGAATTTTTCCGCATGACATACAATAAAATCATTTAGAAGTCAAGAAATTTTAAAATTCAAGAAGATGAACTGTAAAACATGAAAAGAACAGTAGGATTTTCCGCATGACATACAATAAAATCATTTAGAAGTCAAGAAATTTTAGAATTCAAGAAGATGAACTGTAAAACATGAAAAGAACAGTAGGATTTTCCGGATGACATACAATAAAATCATTTAGAAGTCAAGAAATTTTAAAATTCAAGAAGATGAACTGTAAAACATGAAAAGAACAGTAGGATTTTCCGCATGACATACAGTAAAATCATTTAGAAGTCAAGAAATTTTAAAATTCAAGACGGTAAAACATGAAAAGAATAGTTGGATTTTCTGCGTGACATACAATAAAATCATTTAGAAGTCAACAAATTTGAAAATTCGAGAAGACGAATAGTAAAACTTGAAAAGAACAGTCGATGAATCTTGGGCTTAAAGTATGGTGCAAAGATAGGGCTTAAGTGTTAAGTTTCTACGGACCAGGGATTAATATTTTGTAATCTTAAATTAGAATTTGAGCCGAAGACATGTCAGACGCGCTTCAATTTCTTTTCAATGGAATCCTAGGTCCTCCTGTGTACAGGTTGCCCTTATTGCCTTTTTAAATTAAAGAATTGATAAGCTGTATCCTTAGAAGCAGGTCACAGTTTCCAAAGTCTTTTAACAATTTTCCATTAAAAAAGTCCTTGTTTGTTGTACTCAACTGTGTATACCAGTTAAAACTTATAACGATGGCAGCAAAGCCACAGTTCTGTACCTAAGATTCTTATCGATCTCTCATACCATGCCAAATTTTAAAGGACGGACTGCAACTTCCCTAATGCTTCTCATATACTGCTGGAATGCTTTACCAGAGAGCTACCAACCCTATTGTAATTAGGGACTTCATTTCAATTCAGAATGTGTGTACTTCTGTTTAAAAACCTCCCCTCAGGCCGCACTTTGATGCGTAATAGAAAAAAAAATGAATTCCACGGAATGTCCAAGAATTCAAAAAGACCTCATAAAGAAAAAAGATTCCGAAAGATGCCGGGAATGCGAAACGAAGTAAAGATTCGGTCATACCAGACTGATCAGCGGTACCGGCGCTAGGAGGTGGGAAGACACCTGCCGGAAACCAAAGGCCAAGGTTAGAAAACAACAATTTAAACACCTATAGTCATCTTTCATTTTCCAAGGTCAAGGATTCCAATCTTGAAGAGCTGAAAAGCAAAGAACGCAGCAAACAATGCAGGCAACTTATAATTACACATATACCTGTACACTGGCCAATTTCACGTGGAAAGTCGAGGTTGCAGGCAGCGGGGAGCGAGATTGCGAGGATTTGATTAATGGGAAAACCTAGAAAATAGTTAGTGGCGAAGAGTTGGCACAAGCACTCTGCGTCGGTGGTGATGACTGTAGCCAGTACCGCACAGCAATTATCGTCTGGAATGTAAGGATTGGCTGGTCTCGTCATGTAAGACAGGCATGGCAAGAGGCTCACGATGGGGTTGGTGCAATCCATGTTTGCGTATGTCTGCTGTGCTATCACTCCATGGCCCCCTGTTCCTATTGCCGCCATGAACGCCATCAATCCAATTATTAATGCCAGAACGGGCGCGTATGCTCTCACTGTTCCCGCCATTGTTGTTGCAGAAGACGTCCAAGGTTCAAATCTCGCTGCAGCTTCAGATTGCCTTGTGCTTATGTTTTTAATTTGTACCCTTAAAATATCTTACGGCTGAATGCCACAAGTTGCCAATTGTAAGTCTAAAGCGAAGTGTAAGGAAAGGCATTTTCACATGAATATTATATTAGGGTAAATTAAAGAAATGTTCGTTGAGATTTTATAGCAATCACAATAACAGACGATTATAAATATGTGTATATTGATTATTAATAGTATTTGATGTTGTTTTAGTAGTCAATGAAATTAAAGTTCATATATTATTCTAAAAATCATTCAGTTTGATTTAACAATGGTTAATTTTGCACATAATCATTCTTGTATTGCATCAATCATACACATGCAAGTACATGTCAAATAATTATATCTTCCAATCCATCTTAAGATCACAACTTGAGGTTTGTCTTCTTTTCTCATATCATTGTAGAAGGCCATTATTATTTCCCTATTATTGTTGGGATTTATATTTAACCCCATAATCTATACAAACCATATTTGATAATAACTAATATTTAGTTTAACTATTTTTTCTCAACCACCTTATTGTATTGCACAACCAATTTATTAGTCTATGAATGGCATTCATGTCATTTGTAATATAAATCTTAGAACCTATTTAATGCAATATGCATCAATGATCATGAAGTTATACACAAATTGTTGTAGATACATATTAACCTATTCTATAATATTGTTTGCACATTATTCATGGATTATAAGAGCACCCTACAATAGTAGAACCTAATTAAATTATAAATTGGACAACACCAATAATACTTAGATAAAAAAATTGATGAGACTGACAAATGATAAAAACAATTAGAAAGTTATATTTGTAGTAGTAGGTAATAAATTGGTGGTTGTACATGTTGCACATTGATCAAGTTCAATCTTCTAATATGGTCTATAGAACCACACCTAATTTTAGCATATCCTTAGCCATTAATTGAATAAATATATATTACTTATTTAATTATTCCCATCTTTATTGTAATTTGTTACTTAAATAATATTTTCAATTTATTTAATTATTATCACTTCATCGTGATCCCATTAATTAATTAAATATTTAATTAAATTAATTAATTATCTTTTATTCTCT
Source organism: Sequoia sempervirens (assembly GCA_007258455.2). Classification (NCBI taxonomy): domain Eukaryota; kingdom Viridiplantae; phylum Streptophyta; class Pinopsida; order Cupressales; family Cupressaceae; genus Sequoia; species Sequoia sempervirens. The sequence continues at coordinate 185,119,643 of VDFB02379711.1, forward strand.
ATCCTTGTCCACCTAATCCTAGCCCTTCATCTTGTTCACATGGATCATAATCTAAATTTGTCTTCATGTGATAAATGTCTCCTTCACATGTTTAACTAACTCTTGTCTAAATTCATTGAATCTAGAAACCTATCCAAAAGTCAAACTATATTTTCATCTTATCCATTCATCTCATTTAACCTCTTAATCCTAGCCATTGTCATAAGGATTTTTTTCCTTATCTCAATCCTAAACCTAGATCCTCTCTATCATGTGATCATATGATTGCATCCTTGATCCAAACCCTAATCCTCAATCAATCTTAGACATCCATTATCAATCATTTCTAGCCATTGATTTGGTCTCTTCAAGACTCTATATCTAGATGCTTTGACCCATCATTTTCATATCTAGACTCTATTGGCATACCTCTAGATGCTATCATTTTCTCTATTGAATCAAGCTTATCATTATATCACTATCAAATCATATCAAGGTTATGTTAAATCATTGAGCAATCAACATATCAACATCAAAGAGAAAATCAAATAGAATAAAGGGTGCACTCTATTTCCACTCATCAAGGAGAGAAGAAAAGATTCTAGGTGAAGGCATTGTGCTTTTGTATTGCACTTGGTGGGACCCACATCCTATTACTAATGGTTTCATGAAGCTTCTATAAGTTTTTGTGGTGAATATGCCATCTTTTGGTCTTAGACTATGAACTAGTTCCTCTCTCTCATAGAGCTACACCTCTGTTGCATAAAGTGGTGCCTCTATTCTGCAAAGTGATGCCTCTATCACCTAGAACTGTGCTTTCATTTTGCATCTTGCATTTGATCAATTTGAGCTAGATATGGGGTTTTTCTTACCTTTGAGACCTTTTTTGTAGGATTACATCATTCTAACACCCTTCTTTTGTAGTTTGATTCATTATTTACTTACAAAAACTAGGGTTTCTAGGGTTTTGCAAAACTAGTCTTTCTTACAAGTTTTCTAGGGGATCTAGGGTTTGCTTCATTTTGAGAATTTTGAGCATATAACCTAACATATTTTGATTAGATTTTTATATAAATTCCAAGTTTCCTATCACTTCACCTTGTAATTTTTCCAACTAGGTTGGTGAAAAACTTCATTTTTTGACTCTCAAAGGCTATTTTGAGGCTTTGTCTATGAAACTATGCCTTTGTTTCATAGATTGGCACCACTTTTTCACAAAGTTGCTCCTCTACTTCATAAATTTGTGCCCTTATATCACCACGCTGCTTTTGTATTGCATAAAGTGGTGCTTCTATTAGGTAAAGTTGTGCTTTTATTTTAGACTACAATTGCTAGGTTTTGAGTCATTTTTCTCATCTAACATTAATTTTTGAGCAAATAACAAGTTGTCCAACTTCCCAATGCTTTTCAAAGATCATTATCATTGAGATTAATGAAATTTTTGATATAGATTCTCTTGAAGATTAGTGTTGTCATTGATCTCAATGGGGAGATTGTTGTATATTGCTGCATATGTTGTCTTTAGTGTTGTCATTAATGTCAACCTATATCAACCTTTAGTGTGGTTGTGAAGAGAAGGAGTTGTGGTGTTGGGAAGGTTGTATAGATGATAAAATAAGTACAATTGGAGGTGATTCTTTCTTGGAAAAAAATTGGTTTCTTGGTTAAGTAATAAGCAAGATTCAATGTCACTATCTACTACAAATGAAAAATATATTGTAGCAGTATCTTGTTGCACATAAGTGTTGTGGATGAAATAAATATTGAAGGATACCAGAGTATCATATGATTAACCTATTCCTATCTTGTGTGATAATACAAGTGTTATCAATATTTCAAAAAAATTGGTAATGCATTCAAGGACAATTCATATCTCTATCTCCTATCACTTTCTAAGAGATAAATTTTTAGAGAATGAAGTGAAGTTGGAGTATGATCCTACAAAGGATCAAATAGTAGACATTTTCACAAAGGCTCTTCTAAAATATACATTTGAGTATCTCAAGTAGAAGCTAGGGTTTATTTCCCTTCCTTTCAACTAGATGCATGAGTTGGTGCATCTATCTAGGTGAACAATTCAAGATTTATTCTTTTATTAATGAAGGCTACCTCTCAGGGGGAGTAGGTAGTGGTGTCTTTGGTTGGTGCAATCAGAGGGGAATATCTTGTGCCCCTAAGGGTGAGAGAGTAGTAGAGAGAAATAAGTTTGCAGGTGTTATTTGAAGTGAAGTATACAAGTGTTTCCCTTTTCCATTGATGTCAAAGGGGGAGAGAAGTCTAAAAAACATGGAGAAGTGATTTCAGGGGGATAATGAAGCCTAAAGGAGAAAGGGGAGAAAGAAATAAGTCTGAAATGTAAGAAATGTCCAAGTAATGGGGAGTGTTACTTGTTGTAGGGTTGCTTTTGTGAGCTGGTGTTTCCATTGCAAGACTGCTTTTGTTGTTGATGGTATTTTAGAGCTACTATTACCATCAATAAAAAGGGGGATATTGTTGGATATTAGTGTTGTCATTGATGTCAATGGGGAGATTATTACACTATGTTGTCTTTAGTTTTGGCAATGATTTACAACCTATGTCAACCTCTAGTGTGGTTGTGATGAGAAGGATTTGTGGTGTTGAGCAGGAGTTGTAGATGGGGAGATTTTTACATGAGTTGTGTTGAATAGGTGTTCTTGATGCAACTAGTTCACTTGGTTTCCAAGTGTTTTTGAGAAAATTTGAATAAAGAGCGTACAAGGTGATAGAGTTGTGTTCTGCATTGTGATTTACGTTTCTTCATGGTTGAAGATGTTCTTGTGTGGTTTGGATGAGACGATCAAAGGTGTTCAGAGGTGTTATATCAAGATTTTCATGTTCTATATCATGTAGTTGTGGAAGATGTGTCTAACAGTGTGTTGCTTGTGAAGAAGGTTGTCTGGGAGAAATGGAATTGCTTTGCATTTATCCATGTTGAGGTTTCTTGTATTTCTATAACATTCCAAATGTTCTTGCTAGTAAATTTCTTAAGTTTTCACTTTATAATAAATAAACTATGTTGCAAACCAAGTTTCCATAATTTTTTTCTTTTCTAATGAGAGTCGAAGAATGAAAATAAATGATACAATAAATTCCATTCATTGATTTATTTTCCAATAAAATAATCATCATGATACAATATTTCCAAGATTGTAGACAATTGCATACAAAGCTCAACTGAGCTTCAAAACAATAGATACAGATGGTCTAGGAATCTTTTACAAAACTTGATCGCCAGTTGAGGAGGAGAAGCATCACTCAAATGCTTTTTCGCCAACCACAGAATCATATGTGGTCCATTGGATAGATTTCCCTACCCTTTGATGAAGAGATTGGTGAAGAAACCTCATAACATTAACCTTAATGAGCTTAGTTATGTGTCCTACATAGAACTTGTAGACCTTACAATCCTAATCTAGCATGCATAACAAGGAACATGATGAACTAATAGTGGAGCCAAAGGAAAACACACTACTTTGGCCAAAGTATTCACACTCAATACTTTGAGTGATAGTCATCCCATTCACATACACTGCCCTAGCTCATTTTACTTTATAGCATTATATCTATGCATAGGTGAACCTTCAATAGGTAATCCTAACCTATTATTTGACCTATTCCCTTTTCCAAAACTAGATAACATCTTTACCAAATGAACATAAGAAAAAGTATAAGTCACCTCCCTTCGATGGATAACCTAACCCTAGGATTTAACTCATAAAATATCTAATTTCACAAGCCATAACTTAACAAGTTATTTCCCATTCATCATTCCTAGTATGTATTACTCTGGACATCAATCAATCTCTCCTTAATATGGAGTAATTACTACCACTTATATTGAAATCATATCATAAAGACCTTTCCTCTTTTATAAGAAAAGTAACTTTTCTCTATTATAAGAAAACTAGTGCAATTCCAAAACAAACATGTACAAGATAGAAATATTTCAGATTTAAAGATAAGACAGAATAAGAATAGAATTCCATTCCTATCTCTCACTTAATCTAATCGACTCTAGAACTTCCTAGCTTTTCCTCCTCTTTCTATCAACTTAGAAATCAATCTTTCTTCACTTAACCTCACTAAAACTCTCTCACCAAAATCTCTCAACAAAATAACAATCACGAGGTGCAAGATCATGATGGGCCAAAAAGTGGCAATATGATGGGTATGAGTAGGGTATGTGGCTAACAACTCTTTTTTTTTACCCAAAATTGATGAAATGAAAAGGGTTTTTAAAAGAGATTCTCAGCTTTCAACCAATATAAATTATGCTTTACTTTGAATTTAATAAATAATTATTATTCATTTTCTATTTGAATTATGACTAAAGTCCTGATTGATAGGTTGATTGACAAATATCTATAGCTTTCAAACAATATCACATTTTTGAATTTGAAACATGTGTCACATTCTATGCTTCACATAATATAGGATTAAAAAAAGAAAAAATGAATTTCATGAAGTTTTGACCAACTTAAGGTGGTTAGACATATGAGTTTTTATATTTTTAAAGCTGTAATAAAAAAATCATAATTAATTATTTAATTGGACAAAAATTAGAAAAAAATGTGCATTACATAGGGACATGAGTCCTCTACTTGTATCTAAAATCTTATAAAAAAAATATTATCATTTTATTGTGGTTGGGGTGGTCAGACAAACACATACTTCTTATTTTTTCCCTGAAATTAAAGTACTACTGCATTGAAATTTGAAATTTACACTGGTCAAATAGATTTATTTTAAAAAATAAAACCTAGTAGTTTAGAAACTACATTCAATTTGCTACAGATTCTATTCTTACATATTTTTGAAATAATATCGAAAATTTATTCAAATTTTTACATCAAGTTGCCTAACTCTGATTTTTTTGAATTTTTTGCCACTTAAGGGCCTATTTTTTCCATGATGATCCAACGCATGCCCATAATTGTATAATGAAAACGACAATAGATATGGCAGTGTAATGTTGCATATGAAAAAGTGTAAGAAATGAGGTGAGATCGACCTATATTTATACACAAGAATCAGCTTCACAAGGATACAAACAAGGTTCATAATATGCCACTTCTCAACCATTTAAAATCAACTAAGCTTAGTAGAAGAAAGGTGGTGAATTCTCATGAAGATAGTCATCAAATCTATACAAAAAATTGATTCAATGTTCACCACAACAGCTTTGACACATTCAAAAAGTACATGTTTTAACACAACTAGTTGATTTCAAGCATGATAGACTCCTAAAGCATTCAGATAATTCATATCATGGCAACAAGTTTGCAACACATTCCCTATTATAAAGCCTATAATTTAGAACAGTGGAAATGGTCATTCATAATCTGGTTGCACATGCTCAATCCACTTAGTCAAGGCTGAGTAGTCGACACATAGTTTGATTCGACCTTCTACATTTATATTTTCATTTTGACTTGGTACGTTGTTTATACGTTGCACTATATTTTAGTTGATTAACTCACATAGTAGATTATAGTCTCACGTATTTCATTATCATTTAATTTGAAATGATAAATACACCTTAAAATTTTCCTAAGAACTATTATATAGTGTGCTATATTTCTCATTCATTGACCAAAGCATATACTTGTATGAATCAGACTTTATACATTGCATAGCATATGTATGAATCGACCTCCAATACTTTGCATAATATACATACAAATCGGTCTTTATCACTTTCTATATATATATGCAAATATATATCTACATATATATACATGTACATATATATCGGTGAATAGCCTCAATTCTATATATATGTGTGTGTGTATATGTATATATATTCTAATATATATTTATTTATATATATATATTCTATGTCAACTAAATATGTATACATTTGATATTCAATAAGATCAAGTTAATATTCATATACCATATCACTTGTATATATATATATGCATGTATAAGTATGTATACATATGTTGACGTATCTGTATGGGCATTTCCATTTTCCTTTACATACATACATGTCAATACATGTATACATATGTATATATGTATATATATACACACACACACATTTGATAACACAATCACATACATAAACAATTACTATCTTATTGGTATATATATATATATACACACACACACACATGTTATATTATCCTCTCGATATCACCATGCTCATAAGAAACCAATCCATAAGTGCAGATAGTTACATCTACCTATGCACCCTCATCTACGTGTTCCTTCATGCATATTGGTGTAGGGGCACCATGTTAAATCTTCTAAATATGGTCAATTGTGGTCTTGTGATAGGTTTAGGGTGATTTGAGTCCTTTTTTATGCTAATAAGGTCATAATAGACCACTGGTGATGTAAATGAGTCATGTTCCAGGTTCATTCTTGCAAAAGTTGTCAATGTTTCCAAAAGTTGTCAAAGTGCAAAATGAAAAAAATGCAAAATTAGGGAAGCCCAATGGTCATTTGGGTTTCAAGGGTAGTTGAAGTAGTTGAATCAAGTTAGTGGATGTTTAAAAATGCTTGAAAAGCATCGAGGAAAGGTTGGAGAGTTTTCTTTGAACATTCAAACAATAAAGTTCCTTGTTTACATTGAATTTTTTGTATGTTTTCATTAACAGTGTTGTTACAGGGTTTTGTACAAACCCATACTGGGGGAAATTGATTAAAGATGCTTTGAACTGGATAGACACATGTGTTAAGTGAATTTTTGTTTTTGTGGGATTTGATATCATAAAGAAATGAAGTTTTTATAGCCATTTTTTTGTAGGTGGTTTGTAACTTAGAATTTGTAGTTTTGAGAGTGCAAAATGAAGAAATAGCCTATTCCAACTAGTGAATCAGGCTATAACTTGGTGGAATGGCACCATTAGGAGTAGGTTTTTTTTAATGTAGATGGCATGAGCAGGGAAGAGGGTTTGGAGGCATTTTGATGCTACCCTAGTTGAGTTTTCATGAGTTTTTGGCTTGAAAGTGATGGTTAGAAGTTAGGGTTTGAAAAGATAGAGTTGTTAAAGGATGGAATGTGGTTGGAATAGCATGTGAAGGTCCTATTTCGTGGGTATGAGGTGTTGCTAAATTGATTGGAGTTGTGGAGTGTTGATTTCCAATAAACCCTTATGGAACCTAGCCTAGACAAGCCTAAATGAGGGTTTTGTAACTTGATGTCTTTGTGGACCTTTCTCTTGTTGAAAGTTGTTGATTCTGAGCATATATAACTTATTGAGAGTATTGGAATATATTTTGTAGGTTTGTAAGAATAATTTTGCAGAGTTGCTTTGGAAAAGTGGCCTAGTTAGCTTAAGGGGTAGCATAGTAGCAGTGATTTGGAGTTGATGGTCCAAAGTGACCCTAGGTAATTTTGAGATATTAAAGTATGAATTAATGGGTTTCTGAAACATCTTTTGGTTTATGGATTTAAGGCCTAAAGAGAAAGTTTTGAAAGGAAAACAAGGAATGTTGACCTACTAGGAGAATAGGGTGAAATTGTGAAAATGTGTCAAGATAGGGTTTTAAGGAAGGAAAAGTTGTTTGAATTGTGATTGTTGGAAGGTTTATCTCCCTACTCTACATCAATTGGTATCAAAGCATAGGTATTAGGTCTTTTGGTGGAAATTGAAGATTGAAGAAGGAAAAGTGGGAAGTTGAAAAGTGAAAATGCATTCTAAAGGTAGTGCAGTACTCACAAGAGAGATTAAGTTGTTGAAAGAGTCCCAACAAGCAATATTAGCCAGGTTTGCAGCATTAGAGACATAACATTGAAGAGGAAAAGACATTGAGGAGGAAAGTGATTGAGAGGAAGAGGAAGAGGGTGAGGATGAAAACCCTCCAAGTGGAAGAGTCCAAAGTGATGATTTGGATCCAGAGGAGAGAAGGATGGTGAAGATACTCAAGGCTATTAGAGAAGATGCTTCTAGTGAGAAAATTGATGTGCCAATGCATAATGGTAAGTTAGATGTTGAAGAAATCCTGGATTGGATAGATGCATTGGATAATTACTTTTAGTACTAGGAGGTTACTGAAGATTAGAAGGTGAAGTTTGCAAAAACTAAGTTGAAAGAACTTTCTCTTACACGGTGGAATTATGTTCAAGCTGAAATATTGAAGAAGGGGAAAACAAAAGTAAGTTCATGGGATAGGATGGTGTCAAAGATCAAGAGTCAATTTTTTCCAAGTGATCATGCAATTCAGACATTTAAGAAGTTGGAAAGCTTGAAGTAGAAGGATAAGGATGTCATAACATATACTGAAGAATTTCACAAGTTGAGCATTAGGTCTAATCATATTGAGGATGAAAATGGAAAGATTGCAAGGTATATGTGTGGGCTAAGATTTCAAATTCAAGATGAATTAAGTTTGGCTATGCCTAGTATTGGTATGTGGTGACTGATCATGCTATACTGTACACTCTTCATGCATCCTTGCTAGGGTCTAGGGTTGGTTTGGGCCCCGAGCAGGGGTGTGAGGGCAGCAGCCCCTGAGAAATATTTGTTTTCATACTTCTTCGCATAGTCAGTGAAAAAAAGAAAATAAAACCAACTTTGTAGAACCCTAATCTGGAAGCTTTTAAGCTTGTTATACAGGGTTGGGATGGGAGTTACAGTATGATGAAAAAGGAAATTATTTGCGAGATTGTAATAAGTTTTTCACTGGATAATAAAATCATTGGATGGTTGTTGTTTTGTGGATGTAGCTCGGATTGGGTGAACCACGTTAAATTCTCTATGATATAATTTTTTTGTGTGTTTCTTTTCTCTCTTGACTGATTAAATCTACATTTAATTGTTAGATATATGCCTTCTAACCCTAACAAGTGGTATCAAAGTGGGTTACTTTCAGTTATCCTCTGCAGGAAAGTCTCACGGTTGAGTGGCAAAAATGGTAGATGAGGGTAAGTTGAAGGTTGAGAAGTTCAATGGGCAGAACTATCAGTTATGGAAGATGTAGATGGAGGACTACCTCTAACAGAAATATTTATGGTGGCCATTGGAAGGAATAACCAAGAAACCAGCAACAATGATTGATGAGGATTGGAATCTTCTAGATACAAAGGCACTAGGAGCCATTCGTTTATGCCTAGCACAATTGGTGGTGTTCAATATTACAACATCAAAGAAAACTCAAGAGTTGATGGAAACCTTGGCGAAGTTATATGAAAAGCCTTCCGCTTCGAATAAGGTATTTCTTATGAAGCATTTTTTATTATGAAAATGGTAGAAGGTGAGTCAATTGTTGATCATTTAAATGAGTTTAATACAATTACCAGTCAATTAACTTCTGTAAATGTAAACTTTGATGAAGAAGTTAGGGCTCTTTTGATTCTATGTTCTTTACCAGAAAGTTGGAATAGCTTGGTACTAATTGTTAGCAATTCTATTTTTAGTTTGAATACATTGAAATTTGATGACATTGTTGGTGTTATTTTGAGTGAGGAAATTCATAGGAAAAACTCAGGTGAAACATCCACATCAGGTAGTGTTTTGAATGCAAAAAGTAGGGGAAGAACAAAGGAGAGAGGAAACAATTTTGGAAATCATGGGAAGTCATGAGGAAAATCAAAAGACAAAAGGTCTCAATCTAGAGACAAGAGGGATTGTTGGTACTGTGGTAAGCTGGGTCATTTAAAGAAAGATTGCTGGTATCAAAAAAATAAAGGAGACAAAAAGAAGGAAATAAAGAGGAAAATGTGGTAAGTAATAAATCTGATGAGGATGCTTTTATTCTTTCCCTTGATAATGTTGATGATTCTTGGGTGTTAGATTCAAGGGCTTCATTTCATGCTACGCCCCATAGAAATTATTTTCTTGATTATGTCCAAGGGGATTTTGGCCTGGTTTATTTGGGAGATAACGAACCCTGTCAGATTGTTGGAAAGGGAAGAATCAAGATTAAGTTGTAGAATTGGAATCATTGGCTACTACATGAGTTAAGGAACGTTCCAAAGTTAAAGAGAAATTTAATTTCAGTAGGGCAACTAGATGATGAAGGTTGTGTTGTTACATTTAGTGATAAAAATTAGAAGGTTACAAAAGATTCCTTAGTGGTAGCAAAAGGTGTGAAAGTAGGCACCTTATATCTTTGTACAGGTCATATTGTTCCTTCTACTTTAGCTATTGCAAATAAAAATTAATTTTCAAGAACAATTGTTGTAGTTAGGCAGGTAGAAAATCAGATAGTTGCTATGGATTCTGAATCAGCACTATGGCATAATAGACTTGGGAATATGAGTGAAAAAAGTGTGAAAGTACTTCATTCAAAGAATGTTTTATGAGGGTCTAAAATGTGTTAATATAGATTTATGTGAAAGTTTTGTGTATGGAAAATAAAAGAGAGTAAGTTTTCTCAAGGATGGGAAGCAAAAAAAACGAGAAATTGGAGCTTGTGCATATGGATGTATGGGGACCATCTTAGGTATCTTCTCTCGGTGTCTCTCAATATTATGTTACATTTATTGATGATGCAAATAGGAAAGTATGGATTTATTTCCTTAGACATAAATCTGATGTATTTGAAACTTTTAAAAAATGGAGAAGCTTGGTTGAGAATGAGACGGCTAAAAAGTTAAAATTTCTTAGATCTGATAATGGTGGTGAGTATTGTAGAAAATATTTTGAAGATTATTGTTCCTTAAATGGTATTCATAAGAAGAAAATGGTTCCAAGGACTCCACAGGAAAATGGAGTGGCTAAGCGCATGAATAGAACAATAACTGAGTGTGCTCAGACTATGAGATTGCATGTTGGGTTGCCTTTAAACATGTGAGAAGAGGCTGTAAACACTGTTGTTTATTTAATTAGTAGAGGTCTCTCTAATCCTTTGGGTTGCGGTATTCTAGAGGAAGCATGGACAGGTAAGAAGGTGAGTCATTCTTTTCTCAAGACCTTCCGTTTTGAAGCATTTAAACATGTAGATTTTGAAAATAGAGCCAAGCTTGATGCAAAATCAAAGAAATGTATATTTGTTGTATATGGAATTAATGAATTTGGTTATAGGCTTTAGGATTTTGAAAATAAAAAAATTGTAAGAAGTAGGGATGTCATATTCAATGATAAAGTGTTGTACAAATATTTGTTGCAATAGCATAAGAAGAAAGAAAATGATTATGTGGTGTTGTATGATACTCCAAACAATGATGTTCTAGTGGTTCCTCATGCTCTGCAACAACAATAACAAATACCACAAACTCCAGTGAATATTAGATGATCTTCAAGGATAAGTAGACCTTCAAAAATATTTTCTCCCTCTTTGTATTGTATTTTATTAACTAATGCTAGTGAACCAAAATGTTAAGATGAAGCTATGCAGGTGGATGCCAAGGCTCAGTGGGAGCATGGAATGGAAGAAGAAATGCACTCCTTGCTGAAAAATAAGACTTGGGAATTATGCAAGTTGCATGCAAGTAAAAAGGCTTTACCAAATAAATGGGTTTATAGGCTGAAAGAGGAGGATGCAGGTAAGAAAATATTTAAAGCTAGGTTAGTTGTAAAAGGATTTGCATAGAAAAAGGGTATTGATTTTGATGATATTTTTTTTCAAGTTGTTAAAATGACTTCTATATGCACTGTTTTAAGTATTGTGGCTATTGAAAATTTGCATAATTTGGAACAAATAGATGTTAAAATAGCCTTTCTCCATGGTGATTTGGAAGAGGAAATATATATGGAACTGCCACAAGGTTTTAAGGTCAAAGGTAAGGAGAAACTTGTGTGTAGATTGAAGAAAAGTTTATATGGTTTGAAGCAAGCACCTCGGCAATGGTATATCAAATTTGATAGTTTTATGGCTGAGCAAGGCTAGAGCTGGTATAATTCAAACCATTGTGTTTATTTTAAGAGGTTAGATGGTGATAGCTACATTATTTTATGTTTATATATTGATAATATGCTTGTAGAGAGGTCTAACATGAATCACATATAGGAGTTAAAACAACTATTAGAAAATTCATTTGCTATGAAGGATTTGGGGGTAGCAAAGCAAATCCTTGGTATGAAGATTACAAGAGACAAAGAAAACATAAAATTATTTTTATCTCAGGTTGATTATGTTGAAAAGGTGTTGCAGAGATTTCATATGGAGAATGCAAAAGTTTCCAGCACACCTTTTCCCAATCATATTAAATTGACTAAGGATATGTGTCCAAAGACACAAGAGGAGGAAGAAAAAATGTCTAAGGTACCATATGCTTCAGTTTTAGGTAGTTTAATGTACACCATGGTATGCACAAGACCAGATATTGCACATGTTGTAGGAGTTGTTAGTAGGTATATGATTCATCCTGGTGTTGAGCATTGGAATGCGAGAAAATGGATTCTCAGGTATTTGAGAGGTACATCCAATAATTTTTTATATTTTGGGAGCTCTAATAATGCTTTAAAAGGCTATGTTGACTTAGATTTGGCAGGGGATGTAGATACTAGGTAGAGTACCACAGGTTATATATTTACAGTTGGTGGGACAATAGTGAGTTGGATCTCTTGGTTACAAAAGGTGGTTTCTTTATCCACCATAGAGGCAGAGTATGTTGCTGCAACAAAGGCGACAAAAGAGATGATATGGCTAAAAAAATTCATGGAAGAGTTGGAAAAACAATAGGATAAAAATTACTTGTTTGCAGATAGCCAGAGTGCTACACATCTTGCAAAGGATTCTGCCTTGCACTCTAAAACCAAACACATACAGTTGAGATATCGTTTCATTTGGTCGGTGTTGGAGGATGGATAGGTAAAGCTAGAAAAGATACATACAAATGTTAATCTAGCAGATATGTTTACGAAGGTGGTGACAAGGGAGAAGCTGAGCCCCTCTTCAGCTTTGGTTGGACTTCAAGGTTCAATTCAAGTATAACAGAGCAATAAGGTCCAAGGTGCTTATTTCCAATGGGAGTTGTAAGTGTAATGGTGTCATCCAGGATCAGTCTCCAAGTGGGAGCTTATTGGTATGTGGTGACTAATCATGCTATACTGTACACTTTTCATGTATCCTTGCCAAGGTCCAGGGTTGGGCCGGGCCCTAGGCAGGAGTTTACGGGTAGTAGCCCTCGAGAAAAAAAAAATTCCAACTTTTTCACATCGTCGCCGAAAAAAAATAAATTGTAAAACCCTAATTTGGAAGCTTCTAAGCTTGTTATAAGGGGTTGGGATGGGAGTTATAGTATGATGAAAAAGGTGATTATTCACGGGATTGTAATAAGTTTTTCACTCAATAATAAAATCATTGGATGGCTGTATTTTTGTGGATGTAGCTGCCCTAATTGGGTGAACCATGTTAAATTCTCTATGTTATAATTTTTCTGTGTGTTTCTTTTCTCTGTTGATTGATCAAATGTTCATTTAATTGTTAGATATCTTCCTTCTAACCCTAACACCTAGGGTAGTTGAGGAATGTTTTCAGTTGGCTACTAGGGAAGAGAAGTTAAAAAGAAGGAAAGAAAGACAAGGAAGAGGCATAGGTAGCACCAATAGAGGAAGAGGTACAAGGAAAACCTATGAAGAACAAGAAGAGGCAAGCAAAATCAAAGACCAAGTTGTTGATCAAAGAAGTGTTTTTAGAGGCTTTAGAGGAAGATTTGGACAAGGTAGAAGTTCAGGTTCATTTTCAGAGAGGTGTTACCATTGCAATTAGTTTGGCCATGTAGCTTGGAAGTGTCTAGAGAAACAAGGTTCTACTTCAAGTGGTGGTGATAAAAGAGTACAATTGGTGCAAGAGGAAGATTGTGAGAGCATTCATTCTCCTAATCAACTTGTTACTCCAGAAGTTGGAGAAAACTTGATGGTGAGAAGAACACTACTTAAAGCATCCAAGGAGAAGGAGATAACTCAAAGAAGAACACTTTTCAAGACCACTTGCAAGTGCAAAGGAAATGTATGTAAGGTAGTGATAGACTCTGGAAATACTGATAATATGGTTTAAAATAAAATGATTGATAAATTGAAGTTAGAGAAAATTCCTCATGAAACACCTTATCAAGTATCTTGGGTAAATGATGATCAGTCTACTTTGGTGAATGAACAAGCTTTAGTTGAGTTCAACATTGGTGGATATAAGGACAAGATTCTTTGTGATGTTTTTCCAATGGATTGTTGTCATTTATTGCTTGGAAGACTATGGCAGTTTGATAGGCATGCACTTTATGATGGAAGAAACAATACATATCAGATTGGGAAGGATGGAAACACTTTCACATTGACTCCATTACAAGAAGATGTTAAGAAGCAGACCAAGGCAACAAAAGTGATAATGTTGGGAAAGAAAGAGTTTGTGAAGTTTGAGGAAGACAAAAATGAAGAGATTTAAATAGCCATAGTACTTTATTCCTTGGTTGCAAAAGAGGTTGATGGGCAGTCTAATTCTATCAAGACAAAGATTTATGAATCTGATCATACAGTTGTGTGTAAGTATGATAATGCAAAATTTTTAAAGGTAGAGAATCTGGTGGAAAAGATGAGGGTAAAAGATGTTCAAAGTGAGTAGAAGTGAAAGGAAAGAACATGTAGATAAGTTCAAGAATGCAGTAGAGGTAAGGAAGAATATGGTTCATGGTATAGATGGTAAAGGTATGTTTGTAGGTGTGAAGGCAAGTGCAACATCATTTACAGATGAAGGGAAAGTCAGAGGACATTTATCAAGCTAGTTTGTGAAGAGGGAACCAAATCTAGGTGGTAAACAGTTCAAGAGCACAAAGGATGATACAATTCTTCAATATTTGACTCATTGGAAGGGGTCACCAGATGAAGATGTAGATTCAAGAGCATTAAATGACAAGAGGTAGCATGTTTTTGATGCAATACAATTCTCAAGGGACTTGAGATCTTTTTCTGGCCAGGTGTATCGTGTAGGGGGGTATGTGCAGGATCATGATGGGCCAAAAAGTGGCGATATGATGGATATGTGTAGGGTATGTGGATGACTACTTTTTTTTACCCAAAATTGATGAAAAGAAAAGGGTTTTTAAAGGAGATTCTCAACTTTCCACCAATATAAATTATACTTTACTTTGAATTTAATAAATAATTATTATTCATTTTCTATTTGAATTACACTAAAGTCTTGATTGATAGGATGATTGAAAAACATCTATAGCTTTCAAACAGATCACATTTTTGAATTTGAAACATGTGTCACATTCTATACTTCACATACTATAGGATTAAAAAATGAATTTCATGAAGTTTTGACCAAGTTAAGGTGGTCAGACATACAAGTTTTTATATTTTTTAAAATTTGTAATAAAAAATTCATAATTAATTATTACTTGGAAAAAAATTACAAAAAAATATGCATCACATCCAAACATGAGTCCTCTACTTTATCTAAAATCCTATAAAAAAATATTATTAGTTTATTGTGGTTAGGGTGGTCAGACAGACACCTACTTCTTATTTTTTCCCTAAAATTTAAGTACTACTACATTGAAATTTGTCACGATCCCTATTTTCAATAAGTAAATTATAATTTGATAATACTATTTTGATGCATTTAGTATTTAA
This sequence comes from Sequoia sempervirens, assembly GCA_007258455.2. Classification (NCBI taxonomy): domain Eukaryota; kingdom Viridiplantae; phylum Streptophyta; class Pinopsida; order Cupressales; family Cupressaceae; genus Sequoia; species Sequoia sempervirens. The sequence continues at coordinate 185,135,113 of VDFB02379711.1, forward strand.
TTTAGTGAATGATTAAATTTTTCGTACTTTTGAGTGCATAAATTAAATTAATTAGTAAGAGGAATAAAAGTGCAATTAAAAAAAATAAAAATTAATATAATTTTATTATAAATTTTATTTTGTAAATAAATGATAATGATTTGTTATTTGGAATAATTATTTTATTTTCAATTGAATGATATTCTTTAACATTTATTTGGAACAAATATTTAATTTACAATTAAAAAGGAATTTCTTTATTTTCTACCAAGGATAAATATTGATCACGAAAAAGAAATATTATTTTTATTTTCAAGCATCAGTTACTTTTATTTTCAAGATTCAATTATTGAAAAAAATAGAAAAACAAATCTTCAAAAGAAGATAACAATAGTGGAAACAAAATGAAAGGTGTTGGTGAGAAGGGTGTTGTGTAAGGTAGTGTTTTGAGTGGTGAGGTAAAAATTGGTGGGTTGGGGATCAAAACTAGAAACATAATGAAAGCTCAAGCTAGGGCCTCGGGTATTGAGGTGTCTGATACTACGGATAAGGTGTAGAAGTTGTATGCTAGCGAAATGGAAGTTGTTGATATTCTAAACAATATGTAGTGTTGTTGTTTGGTTACCTTCTTTTTGGATGCTTTTTGGCTGTTGGATTGTTGTCATTGCGCTAATTGTTGCTTAATGTTGTTTTATTTTTTTATGAGCTGCTTTATTTTTTGAAGGGTTCCTGGCCCCTTCAAAACCTATTTTTTACCTCTAATCAAAATAATAGCAGAAACACACAGTATAGTTTTCCGGAACTTTCTTTTTCTCTATAAAGACCATAACTGAAAACAGCTGCCAGGGAGTGGATTGTCTAGTGTACAGCCACAAGGGTAACCGCAGATAGAGTCATAAACATAGTCATCATTTTACCACTGGGAAAACTTGTCACCATGGTGGGGGCAGGTTTATAGTTTAAGGCAGGAACTTAACCACTTGGCATCATCAAGGCCTATCACTGTTGTCTTTGGAAATTCTCAGTCAAATAAGAGATTTATCATACTTGCAAGTGTTGTTTTTGTTATTTTCTAGCATAAATTTACCTTTTTCATTTTTAAGAATAATGCTTTATAAAGCTAGGGGGTAATGCTGACTAGGGTTGATGAAATATAGATTCGAGACCTCTTTTTGGGAAAACATGGTTTATAAGAATGAGTTTACTTGGTTTTATGCTTAATTTGTTTTCCATATATTTTTATGCCTTACAATCCACCTACCTGTCATGTCTAAAGTAGTTACTAATATAATGGTTATGGTTCCTTTGATATCAACAATATTTGATAAGGAAGACACAATTTCGGATGATTCACATTAGAATATGAAGTTGAAACATCGAAGAAATTCAGTTATTGAGGTTGTGGTGAGAGATGGAGGTCAAATCATTATTTCATTTAAAACCATGTATATAAAATAGTCATTATGGTATATAAGAGGGTGGTGAGTTGGAATACCTGATCTTCTTGATTAGACTGCTACAATGCAGGGGAGCATTAAACTTCAACCATATTCCATCATCATGGTGTTGGGATCTAAGGACATATACCAAATTACTAAATTCTCTGTTAGAAAATTCAATTGTGTAGATCTTTCTGAATTTCCCTACCAAATAAATCTTTTAGAATGCTAGGGAAGATGAGAAGACAAATTATCTTGTTTGGTTGCTTAGTTGTTGATTCTTATCTTACTTCTACTGCATTTTTCATGCCACATTTACTTGTCTCATTTTTTTCCATCAATTGGATTTTGGAAAACATTCAATTAGTATAAGTCATGCAATTCCAATTCTGTAAAATTTTGATCCTATTAAATTATTTGGAAATTGCAGTAATCAAAGTTAGTGAAAACTAGATAGCCAGGGCGTGACAGCCCATGTTATTGGGAAATATAGATGTTTAGTGATAAGAAGGATATCAATCTAAATTAATTGCAAATGCATTGAGGACATTGCAACTGATTCAAGTTAAGCTATATGAAAGTATGCTAAGATGATGTCCCATTTCATTTTGTGTAATGTTATTTTACATTTTGTTCCAAATTTGGAGAATGATCTTTCATCACTATCTATACAAGATTATGAGGCAGTCAAACAAAATCTTGAAAAAGGTTCAAAGAGCTGGTGTAATTTGTATTGAATTGATGGGAGTAAACACGATGTATGACCTTGTGCACATATGGTCAAGATAAAATATTGCAGGTGAAATATTAGAATAACTCGATATATCTGGTTGTCCATGTTTAGGTGGAATTAGGTATGTTATCTCATCAGATGAGTAAATTTCTTTTCTCTATTGATGATTTGAATTTGAATCATCACTGCTCACCCATTTCAGATTTAAAACTTCATTGCTTGAGTAAAGGGGTTTCATTTAGGTGGGTTTTGTAATAAACTATAATGTTGTTAATTTGTAATTTGGATTGTAAATAATCTCCCAATACTTATGTTGCACTGGTGGTATATGTTTTTGATCTACACCTATTGCTATTATCGATCTTCCTTGTAGGCATGGTGATCATTCTTCGTTGTTCCATCCTTGTTTTCATTTTCTCTCTTATATAAAACTCTTGTCTTCTATTTTAATACAGTTTAAAATATGCATTTTTCCTTTAGACGTAAGTATGTTCCTAATGTTTTGGTAGTTTTTGGGTTCAAGATATTTTCAATATGTAAGACTTACACAATTTTGGTTGATATGCAATGTCGTCTAAGTAAGGGTATTATTGTGTGATTGTGCCTATTTTTCTTCATGCAAATAATGAATGTGCTAATCTAGGCTTTTGGGAAAGTTGTAACTGTCATATGTTTTGCTTGAAGTTGAATGTCAATTCTTCTTAAACAAATTCATTTACGAAGTAATTGTATTCTCACCTACATGTGGTCGGTATGCTTTTCCAACGATTTCACTTTTGTATGCATACTATGCAACTAATTCACAAGTTGGCGTCTCTGCTTATATCTAATAATTTGATTTACTATTAAATCAAAGCTTCTCCATTGATAGGACACATTGCCATGTATTTCAATGCTGAAAGATTTCAGTAATAACAACAACAGACCTCTTGATGTAGTATCTATAGAGTGTGGTATTTCTGGTTATGGAACGATCTCTTTTGGTGTATTGAGGTAGTGAGAGAGTGTCTATTGTTTTAGTACATTTAGGAGAAGGAAAAATTGATGAATCGATTATTTTGATCTAGTCAACATTATAATATGATTAAATGGTGGAATTTAAAAGAGTTGGATGTATTTTATAAATTATGTTGGTGAACGTCTCAATTAAGTGAAATTGATAATCTGACACTTGCTCAACTTCCCTATCTAGCTTCGGTTGTAAATCAATTACCCTTGCAGTTTTGGAAGTTGTATGTGTGAATAAACTTGTTAATTTAGCCGATAGGCTATATATAGTGTGAGATTGCCACCATTAATTTGTCTCATGCCGCAAAATTGTCTCACGCTGGGAAAATTGTCTCGCGTCGGGAAAAACTCGCCATAGTCTCTTGGCTGAAAACGTAATCCATTACTTCTGTGTGTAGAAAAATGTCTGACATGTCACATAAACTGGTCGAGGGAATACGCGTTCATTGCATGCATAAAGATTCAAACCACCGTCATTGTTCACGACTACAATTTTATGTAATGGAAGACATGTACGCCAAGCATTTTTTCTTCGACAGAGAAGACACCTCCGCTAGGCCTTTGTTTGCCCACCGTGACCACAACTGTTGGATAAAAGCCCAGAAGAAAACCCAAGCCTAAACAAAATCCTGCTAACAATGCCTACTCCAGTGTACCTGGTACACAGGTATGTTATATTTCTTCTCTTCTCCTTTTGTTTGTTACACTAGCGAATTTATCAAATCTATTTTACCGCTAACGTCTAAACTTATTTTATTTATGAATGCAGACGATATACATGAAAAATTTCAGCTATTATGCAGAGTAAACTATTTCCATAGGTGAATTTGAGATGATCAGAGTTTAATTCTCATTTATGAAGTTGGATTTCACGCTGAAGGTCTGGCATTAATTAGCTTTGGATTCCGTAAAGCTTGGGAATTAAAAGCTTGACGAAGCTCTTCTTCTGCAAGGTATTTTTAATGCTTAAGTTAAGTGCTTTGTAAAAAAATGTAGAAATGATTCAAATTGAAGTCAGGGCTTCTTGTGTATTTATTTATTTGTTTTTTTGATACACACTGCACTTAGAGCAGGCGGCCACATCAACCGAGCTGACTCCCGGGGGCTAAATTTTGGGGTAAAATATGAGTCATCTCATTGTACACCTTGGGTGGATTTGGTTATTTAATATGATTGCATTCGACTATACTTCAAGATGTTTCCATGGCAAAACATAGGGGTGAGCTTTAGTCCTACCAGAGATGCCCTACTTGTTGGGGTTTGAACCCAGGTCTATGGTGTGAATCTCTTCATTCTCCACTATATACTCAAACCCGTTGGACACTTCCTGGGTAAGTTGAATAAAGGTTTGAAATTTTCTTCGGATTTAGGGTTAGATTTTATGGGCATTTTTATGGTAATGATATTTTCAATTTGATTTTAGGCCTTATTCCAAATGACATATTTCTCTCTGATGGCTTTAGTTCACAGTTGTGTTTGAGTTTGGTTTTTTAAGGAATTCACCTATTTACCAGCTCTTTGAATTGCCATTAGGGTTTGGTATTGATGGCAAGTTTTCTTTCTATGGACAGAGGCACCAATGATGATGCCTCTTCAAATCTTGACACGCTTCATATTTGCAAGCCCAAGGACCATGAGGAAAGGTTGAAGAAAGGTGAATGGAGTGATGGTACCATACATGAACTCTTAAATGCATATGAGGCTAAGTGGAATGATTGGAACAGGGGAAATTTTCATGTTGGGGACTTGGAAGTTGTGTCAACACTTCCTTTAAGCAAGAATCAGATTGCAGATGTCTAGGTTTAGGATTTTATTTTTCACAAGAGAGAATTAATGGAGATTGTGTTTTATGCGTTGGTTTTGGATCTATTTCGAACTTTTTTAGTTGGGTAATTCTTCAACATAGTTGCTACTGAGGATTATCTCTTATGTTATATTCACACTTGACGTACACCAATACCCATAGTGTTACTTGATTCGGACTTCTCAAACTTATTAGACACTTTTGAGACTCAGACTCAACAAATAGATCATATATTTTAACATGTATCTCATTAATTAAATCTGATTCTCATGCATTTCAAAGAAAAATATCACTAATCCAGATCTAAGTATAATCCTCTAGAAATTTTTATAGTCTGCTCAAAATTTGCAACCCCCTCCCCTACCACACACATATATTTCTTGAGGATGCGACCCCTGCATAATTTGACCCCATATTCTATAGGGAATATTTTGAGTTAACCATTCACATATCTAATCTAGCACAGGTTTGAATTGGCATTTAATATGCAGATTTCTAAATCAAATCAGATTTTATGAGCCCTAAAACCCCAATTTTTTCAGATCCACTTTTCTTTTATAGATTGAAGAAGTGGCTACAGGGAGATTGGCTTTGGTTTGCTGTGGTAGGGCTTCTTAATTTAACCTCTGACATCAAAGGTTTGAGTTTGGGCTTGGGCTACTTGAATATGGAGCCTTGATTTGACATTGGCATTTGTTGATGTATGTATGCAGTTACAGAACTTTTGATGAAATATAGGACTGAAGTGGCTTGAAACTGAGAGAAATTAAAGGATCTGCTACAAGCTACTTACAATCTAGAGACACTCTATTTACAAGTACATCTTCTTAACACTCTTGATCACAACATAATCAAATTATATTCTTCATGAGTAGATACAAAGAGCATGGATATCGATTTCATAACAGAGATGTTCACATATACCTTTACATACACATATACATATACATGTATATAAGACTCCATCCCCCTATTGTCCTCAAAATTTGGTCAATAGCCCCAACATCCTAGAAAACCCATCCCTGCATCCCCTCATTCTAAAGGAGCCATAGATCTGAATTAGCTTTTTCCTGGTTTATAGGCAAGTTTGGTATATACAGTGCCATGTAGTAATCTTACTGTCAAATATATAGGTTTCTATAGTAATGCTCAAATTTCAAATTGATCCTAATATATATCCCATGTTCATGCCATTATGGAAAAACTATATGACCTTTTTGAATTTTATATATTAAGAGGAAGAGGCCTCCTTGTCTCTTAATTCACAGATCAGAAAATGGAAATATTTTACAAATAAAGTTCAGTGTTACCTATGAATAAGTAATAACTCACTCTTGAGCGATTAGATGGGTTTTCATATTATCGCTCTTATCTCACACTCACTGTATATTACTCAGCATTCATGATAGAGCTCACGTGATGATGATCACTAAAAACTTACAATCAGTCTCATTTCTAATTTGTTCAAGGGATTCAGAGATAGCTTCTCTTTTTTATTTGTTCAAGAAGAAAATCAAACAGAGCAAACAATAAAGATCAGGCAACACATCATTAATAATTGCAAGGCCTCAGTCTTTGTGCAATTTTTTTATGTTATTTGCAAAGTCTCATTCACATTTCTTGTGGAATGTGTCAAGGATGTTCCCATATCACATTGATGAGGAGGAGGAGATAAATTTTTTCTTATGTTGCCTTTTTCATAGAGCCATCAGTTTTGAATTCTTACACAGTTATATTCTATTAGTAACCTATATAATGTATAGTTTTAACTGCTAAAGTGATAGAAAGGATTTAGTTTAGTGTTTAATTGAACCGACATGTTGCATTCGTAAGGGAAGCAATTCTATTTTTACCTCCTTGCCCTTAAGAGTAGTTTCCTTCCTAGATGACTTGATATCGGAGTCATGTCTTGGTAGCAACCTTCTATTCTACTAATTCCATATCATTTACCCAACAAAAGAACTACTGACATAACACAATCATTATTTTCCATGATGTGTAAAGATCGGAAAGCTGTTGTCTCCATTGCCTCATGCATGAACCAAAAAATAAATTGTTGGCTCCTATCATTGTGTACAGAAATACAACTTGTAATTTGTACAGACATTTGTAATTTGTAAGATATTTGCAATCTGTTTCAATTCAAAGCACGGTTATGAATACAGACATTTGTAATTTGTAAGATCGAATGTTCTTATTGTCATGTAGACTATCAAGTAAGGTAATATATGCTAAAAGTATTAGGAACTCCACTTTATTCAATTGAAGGGAATTTGTAAGAACTCCTAAAGAGTTAGTGTGTCAACAGCCATCATTTTAGGTTCTTATGAAGATATTTTCGTGTATCTTGATTAGTTTATAGAGAACACAATATCTCACACAATTATGTGAATTATTTACTTAACTGTATTATAAACACTTATCTTCTCTTTAAACACTAATTACAGTGTTTTTCAACGTGCAGACACAAAAAAACTCTAAAACAAACTGTTGTCTACAATCATTGTGTATAGAGATGCAACCTTCTATCCTTAAATTGCTACTACTATCTCAAATCACCACTACTGCGTACAAAGGAACATTGTCTACAAAGATGCAATATTGTATGTTTTCTAATAGTTTAGAGGATCACTCTGTACACAAATCCAACCTTCTATCCTTAGTTTGCTATTTCCCAGAAATATACTGTGTACAAAGGGTCATTGTCTACAGATATTTCTAATTTGTTTAATCAAAAAAACATTCTGTACAGATAACTGCAATGTTCTACAAAAACCTAGCTCTTTGCTATTTTTGAAATAAATGCTCCAATTACAGTCCCATTTTTGTTTTCACGTTGATTACCACTTTCAATTTTAAGCATGATTATATATACAGCTAATATAGCATATACAATACTGTTGGTTGCAAAGACAGGGCCAATAACGCTCAGCCAATTATATAATACTAGATCTGCGTATTCCTTGCAACTCCCTCGGCTGCAAGAACTAGTTATATAAATATATGTGATCATACTCTGGATACATTGTTGCATGATATAGAATGTAGGTGATAGGAAGATCTCAACCATGAGGGGTAGAGGCGACCCATAAAATTTATCACCCATCACTTTTATTTATCAATAAGGGAGGTAAGTTATCTTCAAACACATATGTTTTCTTAAGTTCCTTGCTATTATTGAGTTATCTAAAGCAATCTCTTGTGGCTATGAATAACTTGTGTTAAGGAGGGTGTATATAGATATTTTATCTTATTTTTTAAGGATGTTCTTCAAAGATATATTCGTTCATACTAATCCATTAGTATATATGTAAGTTCAAACATTAAGAAAGGACGAGGAAAACTAGAAGATTCATACTTAATGCAGTTTGATAACTAATATTGTAAGCATGAAATATTATTATGAGATAGGCAACTCAAGGAAGATGAGATTCAACATCTTTGACCAAGGGCCATATAAGAAGTACATTTGATCCTAACACACAATTATTCACTAACATGAACAAGATGAATATTTCATGATTCAAGAAGCATTCAAGTCAAGATCTACACAATCAAGAAAGAGCTTATCTTTCATTTTTGGTAAGATGTAATATCATATTGTATCCATTCATCATTCCTTTATCTTATTTTATTTCATATCAAGGTTTGAATACCAAAAAGGGGTTTGACCAAGGCAAAGCCCTATTCACTAACAATTTATTGCAGGTCTAGGTGGTTGGTACATAGATAAGCAAGCCTTTCCTGAGTTTTCATCATTAGGTTGGTCAATCATATTGTTTCTATAATTTATTTACTTTGAAGAAGAATGATTCTTATTTACGCTGATAAATCACTTATCTGACCTTGTTTGATATACTTGATTCATTAATGTATGTAAATCTATTTGAATAAGTGTTTGAAGGTTATTTAATTATTCCTCTTTACTTCCATCATTATATAATTATTTGGTTCTATTGAACTGTTTTGGAAACTAAGAATTATAATTGGTAAGTGAGATTTCCAAAACCTTTACAAAATTTCAAATTTTCACAAAATAGATTTTTTTTAAAATAAACCTAATAGTTTAGAAACTACATTCAATTTTCTAAGAATTCTATTCTTACATATTTTTGAAACAATATAGATAGCTTATTCAAATTTTTACATCAAATTGCCTAACTTTGATTTTTTTAAATTTTTCGTCACTTAAGGGCCTATTTTTTCCATGATGATCCTACACATACCCAGGGGCACCATGTTAAATCTTGTAAATATGGTCAATTTTGGTCTTGTGATAGGTTTAGGGTGATTTGCATCTTTTTTTATACAAATAAGGTCATAATAGACCACTGGTGATGTAAATGAGTCATGTTGGGTTCATTCTTGCAAAAGTTGTCAAAGTGCAATTAAAATGCAAAAAATACAAAATTAGGGAAGCCCAATAGTCATTTGGGTTTAAAGGGTAGTTGAAGCAGTTGAATCAAGTTAGTGGATATTTAAAAAGGTGTGAAAATCATCAAGGCAAGGTTGGAGAGTTTTCTTTGAAGATTCAAACAATAAAGTTCCATGTTTACATTGAAATTTATGTATTTTTTCGTTAACAGTGATGTTACAGGGTTTTGTATAGGCCCGTACTGAGGGAAATTGATTAAATATGCTTTGAACTAGATAGAAACATGTGTTAAGTGTATTTTTTTTGTGGGATTTGATTTCATAAAGAAATAAAGTTTTTATGACTTTTTTTTTGTATGTGGTTTGTAACTCATAATTTGTGGTTTTGAGAGCGCAAAATCAAGACTTAGGCCATTCCACCTAGTGAATCAGGCTATAACTTGGTTGAATGGCACCATTAGGAGTATTTTTTTTTTTAATGTAGATGGCATTCATGAGCAGGGAAGAGGATTTGGAGGCATTTTGATGCTGCCCTAGTTGAGTTTTCATGAGTTTTTGGCTTGAAAGTGATGGTTAGAAGTTAGGGTTTGAAAAGATAGAGTTGTTAAAGGATGGAATATGGTTGGAATAGCATGTTAAGGTCCTATTTCGTGGGTTTGAGGTGTTGGTAAATTTATTGGATGTGTGGAGTGTTGATTTCCAATAAACCCCTATGAAACCTAGCCTAGACAAACCTAAATGAGGGTTTTGTAACTTGATGTCTTTGTGGACCTTTCTCTTGTTGAAATTTGTTGATTTTGAGCATATATAACCTTTTGAGAGCATTGGAATAGATTTTGGGATTTGGAAGAAGAATTTTGCAAAGTTGCTTTGGAAAAGTGGCCTAATTGGCTTAAGGGGTACCGTAGTAGTAGTGATTTGGAGTTGATGGTCGAAAGTGACCCTAGGTAATTTTCAGATATGTTAAAGTATGCCTTAATGGGTTTCTGAAACATCTTTTTTCTTCTGGATTGAAGGACTAAAGACAAGGTTGTGAAAGGAAATCAAGGAATGTTGACCTACTAGTGAGGGTGTGTGTATAAGCTCAATTAGATTTTGTTACTAGTTACTTCACCAAGTTATTTTCCTAAGTGATACGTACCCTCTCTTCCGAAGGATTAATTTTGAACCTGCATCCAACTTAACACATTTACATGGTAGTTAGCCATTCATCAATATAAACATTTGCATTATCCTTTTCATAGTTAGAATATTAAATTCAATAACCATGCATTCCAGGTTTCCATTCTATTAACATCAAATGAAATAAACATCCATTCTCTTTTAATAAGAAAAGTGGAATCACATATATTTATATCCAATCAGAATTTCAAATACATTCACACATGCAATAATTACCCTAACATGTAGTAAAAGTAAATAGGTAAACACACAATGGGGTGTGACATACTCCCCCCCTTGAGAATCATCGTCCCCAATGATTTTATGTAGCAAACATAAACTAAATAAAACAACAAAACATTGTTTTTCAAAAGAATTTTCAAAAGAACATAAAACATGTGGAAACTTTTGGTCTATTTCAGCATAGTCTTCCCAAGTAGCAGAATCTTCTACATGTTGGTCCCACTGGAATTTGCACTACAAAACCTCCCTATTATGCAATTGAAGCTTACCTGTTTCGAGCACCTTAATAGGCTTGATTGTTACCACTTTGGGGTCCTATACCTATAAAGCATTCCAACGAATTGCATGATTATCTTCTGGTATATACTTCTTTAGGTAAGAAATGTGAAAGATGGTATACATCTGGGCAAGAGTTGGTGGCAATGCAATTTGGTAAGCTACAAGATTCATCTCCTTAATAATATCAAAAGGACCTACATGGTGTGGCTCACTAGTTTGGATGACTTTCCAAACTTGATAGAACTCTTATGTAGTTTTACCCTTAACAACACCTTATCACCTATTGTGAAATTCCTGGGTAATCTCTTTGCATCTGCATAGCTTTTATGCCTATCATTGGCTTTAGTTATCCTTTTCTTGATAACCTTGACTTGTTCCTCCATCTTAGCTAACATTGCAGGCCCAATATTCACCCTATCCTCAAGTTTATCCCAACTTATTAGGGTTCGAAACTTTTGGCCATATAATGCTTCGAAAGGAGCCACCTTTATTGTAGAATGGTAGGAATTTTAATAAGAAAATTCCACCAAAGGAAAGTACTCTTCCCACTTGTATTTTTGATCCATACAATACATTCTAAGTAGGTATTCAAGTATTTGATTCACCCTTTTCTATTTGTCCATCTATTTCTATATGATATGTTGAATTTATATTTAGTTGATTCCCTAGTGCAGAGAATAAGGTTTGCCAAAATCTTGAGGTTATGCATGCATCCCTATTTGAGATAATTTTATCTGGAATTCGATGTAGTCTAAACACCTCTTGCACAAATTTTTGAGCTATGACATGAGCTCCATTGGTTGAATTTGATGGTATGAAATGTGCTACCTTAGTAAGTTTGTCAACAACTACTAAAATGGTGTTGTGCTTATTCCTTGACATGGAAAATCCTTACACAAAGTCTATACTAATGACTTGCCACTTACTCTCTAGAATATCATGTGTATATAGCAAGCCTATAGGATGATGATGTTCCACTTTCACCCTTTAACACTCCAATAATTTAGCCACAAATCTAGTAGTGTCTCCTTTCATCCCTTTCCAAAAGTATAATGGCTTCACATATTCCAATATCTTTTTCACACCAAGATGTCCTAAGTATGGTGCTTCATGAACTTCTTTCCACACAAGATTTCTCAATTCTTCAAAGTCGACACATACATCCTTCCCTTATACCTTAACAATCCATTGGGTCCAAAATGATATCCATCATATCTTGCATCTTGTGGATTATTTGTGAGTGCTTGCTTAACTTGTAAATAGTAGTTATCCTCCTTTCTTTTTTGGAATAAATTAGGATATCATCAAGGAAAACTAAGACAAACTTATCTAGGTAATCACTAAACACATTGTTCATTAGATTCATAAATGTTGTTGATGCATTAGCTAGCCCAAATGGTAGGACTGTAAACTCATAATGCTCATACCTTGTTCTAAAATCAGTCTTGAAGATGTCCTCATATTTGATTCTTAACTAATGGTATTCAGATCGTAAACCAATCTTAGAAAATATGAAAACTCCTCACATTTGATCAAAAATTTTGTCAAGTCATGGCAATAGATACTTGTTTTTTACCATAGCTTTGTTAAGCATCCAATAATCTATGCACAATCACAATGTATCATCCTTATTCTTCACAAAGATTATTGGTGCTCCCCAAGGTGATAAACTTGGTCTTATCAATTTCTTAGATAACAACTCATCTAACTGTGCCTTAAGCTCCATTAACTCAGTTTTTGGCATTCGGTAAGGAACTTTGTAAATAGGTTCCAATGCTAACCCTATCTTAAAGGAGAAACCAAACATCCTTTTTGGTGGTAATCTAGGTAATTCTTTTAGAAACACATCCACAAACTTTTGAAGGATTGGATATCTTTCCATATCCATCTCTCTAGTCTCCATCATTTCACCTTCTTTGACCTCTTGATACTCTTTTGATGCGTAGTTGACCATACCATCTTTTGAATCTATTTCCTTACATTCTTCAAGATTTTCCATTTTTACTACAAATAGCTTACATCCTTTCATCTTAGCCCTAAGCAGTTGTATTGCATAAATTTGACATATCTTGACTTCCCTAGGTATCCCTTGTAGCATTACTTGGTTACCTAAATCATCCAAACATTCTATAGTTTTGGTATGACAATCTACCTTGGCCTTATTCTTCCCAAGCTAGTTCATTCTTAGGATAACTCATAGGATCCTAAGGGCACTACATATAGGTTTACCTCCATAGAAAAACAAGCTAGCTCAATCCTAGATTTCAAAAAACATTGTTCCACTATTGCTCTTGTCTAACTTGCATATTCTACAACCCATGACTTTTCCATGTAACCAAATTTCCTAGATATTTTTTTTTCTATTCTAGGTTAAACAAAAAATTTCAGTAGCTCTAGTATCTATAAGTATGGAAATGAGTAAGCCAAACAAAATACCTGGAGTCTCCACTAGATTCACTTGATACTCTCCTTGATGATCATCCAAAGCAACATGAATCTTCTACTAGAATGCCACTTAATAGGTGAACCATAGATTTTGAGTGGGGTCTATAGGCTACTCATGTACTCTTAGGGTTTTTCACCTAAAATGAGAGAGATAAACCCTCAAACTCAATGTGGTTCACTCAATATAATGTATGTATGATATGATTAAGGCTAAATGAGATGATCTAAATGCAACTAAGCAATGTAATTGACTGATTATGAATGCAAGACCTAAGAAATGTGCAATTTTTGAAAACACAGTGTGATATGCAAAAAATGAAATAAAGAAGTACACGAATGCAAATAAAATTAAACAAGGATAAACAGAGTGCACCTGGGAAATGAATGATGAATTTAGAGTGTCTTGGATTCTGACATAAATTAGTGAAATTCACCAGTGGGAGTCATTCGCCACTGATGGCGAATTAGTCTTGCTACTAGCAAAAAGTCCTGAAAGTGGGTTTCCGACTGTTGGGATCTATAATCTGAAAAAAATCTTGTTTTCCAACCTTAAGGTAAGATTCATTCACCACTGATGGAGAATTAGTCCTCTCCCAAAATTTGGTGAAATTAGGGGTCAATTCTATAGTTCTAGATCTACACTTGTCTTCTTGTCGGGTTGACGGAGTCAAATTTGCAGAAAACAAATTGTAGGTTGTCTCCAAACTTGAAATAGGATGTATTTGACTTGAAACACTTTGTTGATTTCTTGGCCACCTTTCAACACCTAATTTATTGATAAATCTACATACACAAGTCTGCAAACACACATGCAAAAAGGGAAAAATAGTTAGGGGTTAGGTTATAGGGATTTGCCTTGGTCAAATCCCACTTTGGTAATCAAACCCTTAATGAAGAAATGAAATGAAATGAACAAGGATTGATGAATAATAACATGTAAATTTCATAAAATCACCACAACCTTGTTGGATAAATCTTAAGATATGTCAGTGGTTGCTCCAAGATGCTTGATTGATGCTTGATTGATGTTGAATGAGTGTATGCAAGTGAACTTGATGAATGGGGATAGGAGATGTAAAATGAGGAGGAAAAACACTTATTTATACACATTTGTGCCTTAGTAACCCAATGATACCTCATCATAGGCTGACATAAGGTAATTTTGAATAAAAACCCTAAATAAAATTTGAAATATTTTGAATTTGGAGCCAAGAGGGACTCATTCGCCACCATGGCGAATGGATCCCACCTTGGACTTGTAAGTGAGTGTTGGGAATTAAGTCATATTTAATGTTATTTGTTGGGTTAACATTCAAAAATACACTTAATTAAGCCTTATAAGTGCATAAAGGGGTCATGTAAAGCATAAGAAAGGTGTAAATAGTGAAATTAAGCCTAGAAAAGCATGAAATCTTGTTATAAGAATTTATAACACTTCAAAATACGACTTGATAAGTGATGAAAAGGTGATTTTTAGGTGAATTGTAATGAGAAGGGTCTAGAAAAGTATAGAAATGTGTTACAACACCTTCACATGACACCATAATTTTAATTTTTAGGACTTAATGTGAATGCAGAAGTTACATTGCAACATTAAATCAAAGCAAAATAGATCAAGCATCTTGAGAGAAAGACCTAAAAGTTTATAAAAATTTCAATGATCTATTTTTCTATGGTACATTTAGCCCCCACTTTAGTGAGAGGATGAACTTGCTTCAAAGTCACACTAAAGTAGCCATGCACATCAAGAGGGAGGTCTACATGCACTTATGCTAGCAAGATGGAATAACAATGATCAAGAGGGATGATCAAGCCCCGAGGATGAATATCCCATGGAAAATAAACAAAAGAACAAAGGAACACACATGTGAAGAAAAAATGGATAATTGGATCAAGCTTCGATCATTTGTCCAACTAGTTGTGGATTAGATCTAGGTTGTTCATGAGAAAAAGAGAATGCATACTCTAGGGTGATGGAACTCATGGCAATCCATTGGGTGAGAAGGCCCAAAATGTGAGAAACATACACTAGTTGGTATGCACTCACAAACACATAGGTAGCTATGGGGAAAGTCATGCAACTGAATGGGCTTCCCACTCAACCATATCAAAGTTATACCTCTTGATAACTTTAACAAGTTGCCACAAAGGAAAATGTAGGTTCGTGCTTCATGAGACAAGAAAAGATTCGTATGCTTAGAACTCATAAACAGAAAGGAAGGTACCACAGGCATGCAAGTTGTGTTATGCAAGGTGGTAAAGATGTTCAAAGGAGTCTTGTTTAGTTCATGCAAGGTCTGTCACTTAGGGAACATTGTGCCTAATGTCTCCAAGAGAGAATCAATCAAAGAATAGAATATTCACAACTTAGGGGATGCAGTGTGTCACATCAAACCACCAAGAGGAATGTAATATGCTAAGATAGATCACACTTATGAAGGACATCACACCTAATTCCATCCACAAAGTGATAAACACATCATATGAAGTAACAAGGCTACACTAAGAACTAAGAATGAAAATGAATTATGCTAATGTATACCCCCCACTTTAAAGGAATTGCTACACACCATTTTGTGAGCAATTACTTTAAAGTAGCAAACAAAAAATGAAAAAAGAAAACAAGACATGAGAGCCAACTTGGAAAGCCCTATGCCAAGTCATATGTTTCTAGATTAGGCTACGTCATGTAAGCGAAAGAGAAAACAAAAGAAAGGGAGTTTCCCCCTAGAAAAGAACACACCAAACACATAAGGGATCTATGGATTTGGGGTTAGTATGTTAATTGTTGTAATATTTTTTATTAAAGAGTTCAGAACTATCATCATTCCCCAAAGCACATAGAACTGGAAGAATGACACAAAGAGAGTGAAAACAAAAGAAAAATAAAGCTCATTTTGGGTCAACATGGAAGAGACATTGGGCGTCTCAATTCTTTACATCATCCCCAAAATGAAAAAACAAAACAAAAAGGAAATGTACGATATAGAGAAGAATAGAGGTACAAATAGAGGAAGTGCACAAAGAGAGAGAGAGAGAGAGAACATCAAATGCACGTTATGGGGGAACACAATACACACAAACAATTGCAAAAGAAAGATGAAAAAGGCTAGTAGGTCAAATGAAATTTAACCATCTAACAATTCATTTGCCTCCCAATCATGTTCAATGTATTGCGAGGGCAGTTGATTGTCCAAAGGAAGAATTGTAAGTGTTGAACTAGGAGATGTACCAAGTTCTTCACTTGGTTGAGAAGATTTATCATTTAAGCTCATGGTAGACGAAAATAAAGAGTTTAGATCATTATGTACTTCATCTATTTTTGTGATCTCCTCATCATCATCATCATCAAGATTGATTACGATAGGAGGACAAAGGGTTATTTCCAAGGAAGGATGTATCAAAATTTTTGGTTGTTGGATCAGATCACTTTGTTGTGAGGGCTAGACTGTATTATCTTGTGGCGGAGGAGGAGGGTGATCATCTATTCCTTCTGTCAAAGGTGGAGGTTGATTTTCCTTGTTTTCTTCCATTCATGACTGACGAGCAAGGAGACGATGACGATGCCTACGTTCCCTAACATCGCGGTTTCATTTAATTCTAGTTTGAAGTTGTTGAGGTGTAAGAGTGGGTTGATCCATCATAGGTTCCTTTTCTTCTGAAGTGGGAAGAATAGATGAAACTAAAGAAGATGGGTAAATCACTTTCTCTTTAGCCTTATACACTTGTTTAATTTGAGGAGGCATAACGGGATTGGTTTCAGTATCTCTTGGGTGTTTAGATGATGAAGGTGAAGTGTTTGTTCTTAGTTGTTTGAGAGGTTGCTTTGCTTGTTCATGTTCGGACTCAAGTTGAAGCATCATCTCATTTATGATGGGAGGGGTAGAAGTGGATGAGGACATCAGGCAAAAATAAAAGTTGGCTATTCGTTTGGCTTTGAACTTTTGATAAGCTATGAAAAATAAATCTTTACGAGGAGTGATGGGCTCCATAGGTTCAGGCCAAAAGGTTTCTAAGGAGAAATTATGTTTAGAAGACAATGGATGAAAACCACTATGGTGTATGGTAAATATTTCATTACCATGTGGAAAACTTCAAATATTTGTGAACAACTGAGGGGACCACTTTCATTGAGTGAAGCCAAGGGTGGCCTATTTGCAAATGAAATTGATTCAATTGTGGAATAATAGAAAATTTTACATCCAAAGTTTTGGGTCCTATTTGTAATGAGAGTATGATCGATCTGATCATAGGGCACAAAAAACCAGTATGTGTTTTAATCCATGTGGTTGGTTTATCATATTATTCTTGATAAAGCTCATGTAGTACTAAAAATTCTTCTGTGATCACATTCTCGCCAAAAGTGGGATCTATTAATATACCATTGGTGGGCTTATCATAGATTATGTCGGCTATGTAAAGAGGACCATCAAGAAGCTTTTTAAGTATATCACGAGAAGAAAAGGTAATATTAAGAGATTTTTTGGTTGGGCCCTTACAAGGGACAACGCCTATTGTACCCACAAGTGCATCCATAGGATTAACTTGGGTAATAATTGAAGCAATATCATGTTGTTCGTTAGTTGTATTAATGTTCATTACATGAGTGTTTGAAGGTTCACTAGCCTTGAAAAATGAAACATTATGCTTAGGAATAGGGTTGGTAAAGATTTTTAAGTTCTGATTAGGGGGTGCAACGGACTTATTGCCTTGATCATTAACACCCGCAATGGACAAATGACCTAAATCAATGAGGTCTTGCACTAAGTGTTTGAGACACTTACATTGTTCGGTGTCATGTCCATTTTGGTGATGAAAATAATAATAAGCATTTGGTTTAAAGGTGGGTGGTAAAGGTTTGGTTGTATCAAGAGGTTTAACGATAGGCAAGGTGATCATCTATTGTTGTAGCAGTTGATTCATTATGTTATGGAGGGTATCGGGTAAAGGGGTAAAATGTCTCTTCGGGCCCCCATAGGTATAGGGAACCGCTACTTTAATAGTTGCCACTTGATGAGGTATAGATTGAGTTTGTTGTTGAGGAGACAGATTGAACTGTAAAAATCCTCTGTTTGGTTTCTAAAAGTTTTGCATATTTCTTTTGGACTTCTCAGCTCGGTTAGAAGTGGACTTTGAATCACGACTAGAAACCGCATTGTGATAGTCACAAAGGGTCATGCATAAATGCATAAATGAATGAAATTTCATCATAGTCAACTTATCCTGAAGGTTTGTGTGCAATTTTTTGATAAACATCTTTTGCAAATGTGAATTAGGAATCTTGACATCAATTTGAGCATACAATGACTGATATCGTGAAATGAAATCAGTTATTTTTTCATCTGCATTTTGTTTACATCACATTAGATCATCCATTGTCTTTTTGGGAGTCATATGAACTTCAAAGTGACTAATAAAGGCATCCGCAAGCTCATTGAATGATTGGGTAAGTTTGAAAACCACTCCAATGTAGTGTCTTTTAAGGTCCTAGGAAAAATTTTGCCTAACTTATCGTCAAGGACAATTTATCACTGCACAAAGTTGTATAAGCATTGACATGATTAGTAGGGTATCCTTAACCTTCGTACTTCTCAAACCTATGCATCTCAATCCCTTGTGGCATTGGGGTTCTTAAGATCTCTAAAGATAAGGGGCTACTATGAACATGATATGTGGTTGGACCATTTTGACTTTGACTAATGGTGGATATTTGTTGTTACATGGATAAAATGGTGTTAAAGAGTTGTGTAATGATGGGATCAGTGTAGGTGGTATGAGGTGGAAGGGAAAATGGTGATGGAGTGTATGTAATGTTAGGAGAAGTGAAAGGGACACTAAGAGGGGTGAAGGTGGTAGATGTCAGAACATGCGATGCCACAAAAGAACTAGGAAGGCTATTTGGAAGAACGAAAGGGGTCACATGACCAACCTATTTAATGGTTGTTGTAACTTGAGGAGTGGTATAAGTTGTAATGGATGTTATGTGTGAAGGGGGAGGAATTTTAGGTCATCCTTGGCTCACAACAATGTTTGTGGATTGGGATGTAGAAGGAACATATTTATTGTATATTTTAGAAATTATTTTCATAACTTGTAAGCCATCATCACTTTCAATCAAATTATGGAGGTTTTCTATGGTAGGTATGGCTGTTGTGGAAATTTTTTTAAGGGATAAGTCTTGTTGTAAGTGTGCAAAATCTTCATGAATACTAATGACTTTTTCTTGCAAAATGGAACTAGTTTGTGTGTCAACATGCATTGGATGGAAAGGTGAAGGCATAGTAGTGGTAGTATCCATGCCTAATGCACAATTTTCCATACTAGGAGTAGGAGCTATTGAGATCCCAAGGTCCATAATAAAAGTTGAGATCCCAAGGTCCATAATAAAAGTGCTATCACAGGAAGCCATGAGTCTAGAACTTTGTCTCACTAAAGTATTATCAATGGGGCACCAAACACTCATACAAGTACCACAAAGGATGGGGAGAATGTAAATGCAATGCAATATAGGAGTGCAAAATGTAAATAACAAAAATTATGCAAACTAAAATAGAGAAATAACAACAAAGAACAAAAATATAGTAAATTCTCAGAAAATGCTTGAAAGTGCTATTTGAAATGTGCAAGTGGACTAATTCGCCCAGGGTGGTGAATGAGTCCAATTATGATTTTTTTTGTGTTTTTCAAAAATTTTAAAGTGAATTCAATGCTTTTCAGATGTCAACTAAGGATGCAAATGCATATTTTCAATTTTTGAATGTTTTGATATGCAAAAATGAAATCTAAATGAGTCTTTCACTAATGCAATATGAGAAACCCTAGGATGCAAAAACAAAACAAAACCTAATTGAATGTTCATGGAAATGAAACCTAAGATGCAAGATGCAATTGAAATCAAAAAGATAAAGTGCTCAATATGTAGGTTCGCCAAAATGAACCATAGATTTTGAGTGGGGTCTATAGGCTACTCTTGCACTCTTAGGGTTTTTCACCTAAAAAGAGAGAGATAAACCCTCAAAATCAATGTGGTTCACTCAATCTAATGTATGTATGATATAATTAAGGCTAAATGAGATGATCTAAATGCAACTAAGCAATGTAATTAACTGATTATGAATGCAAGACCTAAGAAATGTGTAATGTTTGAAAACATGGTGTGATATGCAAAAAATGCAATAAAGAAGTAAACGAATGCAAACATAATTAAATAAGGCTAAACAAAGTGCACCTAGGAAATGAATGATGAATCTGGAGTGTCCTAGATGCTGAAAAAAATTAGTGAAAATCGCTAGTGGGACTCATTCACCACTGATGGTGAATCAGTCTTGCTACTGGCAAAAAATCTTGAAAATGGGTTTTTGACTATCGGGATATGGAATCTGACAAAATATTGTTCTCTAGCCTTCAGGTGGGACTTATTAACCACTAATGGTGAATTATCCCTCTCCCAAAATTCTATGAAATCAAGGGTCAATTCTATAGTTCCAGATCTGCACTTGTCTTCTTGTTGGGTTGACAAAGTCAAATTTGAAGAAAACAAATTGTAGGTTGTCTCCAAGCTTGAAATAGGATGTAGTTGACTTAAAAAAAAATTTCAAATTATTGGCCACCTTTCAACACCTAATTTCTTGATAAATCTGCATACACGAGTCTACAAACACATACAAAAAGGGAAAAATGGTTAAGGGTTAGGTTATAGGGATTTTCCTTGGTCAAATCCCACTTTGGTAATCCAACCCTTAATGAAGAAATGAAATGAAATGAACAAGGATTGATGAATAAATAACATGTAAATTTCCTATACTCACCACAACCTTGCTGGATAAATCTTAAGATATGTCAATGGTTGCTCCAAGATGCTTGATTGATGCTTGATTGATGTTAAATGAGTGTATGCAAGTGAACTTGATGAATGGGGAGAGGAGATGTAAAATGAGGAGAAACACACTTATTTATACACACTTAAGCCTTAGTAACCCAATGATACCTCATCACAGGCCGACATAAGGTAATTTTGAATAAAAAAACTAAAAAAAAAATTGAAACATTTTGAATTTGGAGCCAAGAGGGACTCATTCGCCACCCATGGCGAATGGGTCCCACCTTGGACTTGTAAGTGGGTGTTAGGAATTAAGTCACATTTAATGTTATTTGTGCATAAAGGGGTCATGTAAAGCATAAGAAAGGTGTAAATAGTGAAATTAAGCCTAGAAAAGCATGAAATCTTGTTACAAGACTTTACAACACTTCAAAATATGACTTGATAAGTGATGAAAAGGTGATTTTTAGGTGAATTGTAATGAGAAGGGTCTAGAAAAGTGTAGAAATATGTTACAACACTTCACAACACCTTCATAAGACACCATAATTTAAATTTTTAGGATTTAATGTGAATGCAAAAGTTACATTGCAACATTAAATCAAAGCAAAATAGATCAAGAATCATGAGAGAAAGACCTAAAAGACCATGAAAAATTTCAACGATCCATTTTTCTATGGTACAATAGGAAGGAAGTTGGTTTCCATAAGGTCAGGACCCAGAAGGCTTATTGGGACAATTTGATGCATAATGGTCCCCTCCACATGTGAAACATCCCATTGCTAGTCCTTTCTTCCTTGTAGGTTCACTAGGCTTACTAGCATCACTTCTACTATTGTTCTCATTTCCACCACTGAACTTATTTCTTCTATGCTTCTTCCTTGATTCTTTCACATTATTTCAGCATCCCTTATCCCCTTGCTTCTGAAAATATTGTACCACTTCAAACCTCCTTGGAGTTGGTTTAACTTGAGCTCCCGTAAAATTCTTACAGTTCCTATTCTCTTAGCATATGGAGATAGCTTTGAGCTTCTACTCCTAGTTAACAGCCTTCTCATACACTAGATCCATAGTGGTTGGACCATGAATATCTACCTCACCCCCAATATGAATATTAAGTCCCATGATGAATTTCCTTATACATAATCATTCATCATTCTAATACATTGGAACATAACATAACAGATGAGTAAAATTTTCCTAGTACTCATTTACTGACATTTCTCCCTATCTCATATTTTGGAAATTAGTGAGTTTTTGGTCATAATAGAGTTGAGGTAACCATATTTTCTAGAATATTTCAACAAATTCATTCCATGTAAGTTTCAGAGAGCTAAGACCAAGTTCCATTTTCTTGTTTATCCACCAATTAGAGGCTTCTCCTGCTAAATGGTAAGCTCCCCATGCTACTTTCATGACTCAAAATAATTTTGAATCTCAAAATATTTCTCCATCTAGATCAACCATTCCTCAACTTCTTCCCCACTAGCACTACCTTCAAACTTGGGTGGGGTTATTTTCATGTCCCTAGAAAGTTCAGTGGCCATGCACTTCCTATTAGTTCTTTCCAAAGGAGAAGGTGATTTCTCTTTCTCATGTTTGTAATTTTGATCATAATTGTGAGAATTTTCTCCCTCATCCTCATTAATTGGGATTTCTTGATCCACCCTATTATTTACCCTTACTTCCTACTCAATATTTACCAAAAATGTAAAGATTTGATCCAATTTAGCTTCAACCCATCGTACCTTGTCTGACTTCATGAATTTCTCCAAGATTGCTCCTAGTTCTCACCATCTTTGCAAGAAAAGGGTTATACCTAAATTTTCCTCATATTAGATTCAATCATGTTCTATCTATGTTATGGGAAACATTTAAATGAGCATTCATTTGTGCATAAAAGAAATTCACATAAGATTTGACCACAAGCTTTTGATAAACATGTGATTTTATTTATTTTCAAGGATCTCAAAATCCTTTCAATTACATAGAGTGACTATTTAGACATTCAAGTGGAGAGTATCCCTTAGATTCAGTTTCTGACACATAACGGGGTATACCCTACAGATTCTTGTTCATCTCGCATTTGTTCATATCTATCCCAAAATGGATAATGACCTTCGTATTTATCATCTGATGCATAGTTTCAAGGCACATAACCCTCTGATTCATTACTTGAGAAAATTACAATCACTTCTGACATCAGAAGAACTCTAGGGTCTCTAAAGATGAATGTTGGACTCACACTCCCTTTCGAGGGTTTATTCCTAGAAAGTGGCAAGGGATCAAACTGTGCTAGTGAAATTGGAGGTAGATAGTTGAAATTGGCTTCCTCCTTCATCCTTCTCTTTACTTCACTAATTTGAGAAAGAGTGTGATTGAAGGTTTCAGTATCACTTAACCAAATAACATTATTATAGTTGGTACCCTCTATCATACAAAAAATGGCCTCTTTTTCCTTCTTGGCTTTCAGGTAGCGCTTATTACCGATTACTGACTTTCTTGGAGTTAACTGGAGATGCACCATCCTGGCTCAAGAATTTCCAAACATTATTTAATGTTGGATGGAAAGTATGGTGAGCACATAGGTTCTAGAGATAAACCTGGTAATTTTGTTACCACATGTAACATGCCAACTATTTTCACAAGTAAATTTCCTAAGTTTTCATTTTCAAGTAAATAAACTATGTTTCAAACCATTTCCATAAAAATTTTCTTTTCTAATGAGAGGAATAATGAACATAAATTAAATAATAAATTTCATTCATGGATTTCTTTTCCAATACAATAATCATCATGATACAATATTTCTAAGATTATAGGCAATTGCATACATAGCTCAACCAAGCTTCAAAACAATAGATACAAATGGTCTAGGAATCTTCTACTGAACTTGATCGCTAGTTGAGGAGGAGAAGCATCACTCATGCACTTTTTTGCCAACCACAAACTCATATGCAGTTCCCTACATATATATCATTGGATAGATGGCCCTACCCTTTGGCGAAGAGATTGATGAAGAAACCTTGTAACATTAACCTTAATCAGCTTAATAATGTTCCCTACATAACTAGAACTTGTAGACCTTGCAATCCTAATATAGAATGCATAACAAGGAACATAGTGAATTGACAATGGATCCAAAGGAAAACATTCTACTTTTTCCAAAGTATTATCACTCAGTACTTCGAATGACAATCATCCCATTCATATACACCACCCTAGCTCATTCTATTTTAGACCATTATATATATGCATAGGTAAACCTTCAATAGGTAATCCTAACCTCTGATTTGACCTATTCCCTTTTCCAAAACTAGATAGCATCTTTACCAAATGAATATAAGAAAAAGCATAAATCACCCCCTTCAATGGATAGCCTAACCCTAGGATTTAACTCATAAGCTATCTAAGTCCACAAACCATAACTTAACAAGTTATTTCCCATTCTTTATTCTTAGTATGTATTAATATTGAATTAAATCAATCTCTCCTTAATATGGAGTAATTACAATCACTTATATGGAAATCATATCATAAATACCTTTCCTCTTTTATAACCAAATCAATGTTTCTCTATTATAAGCAAACTAGTGCAATTCCAAAAAAACTAGATACAAGGCAACAATATTTCAGATTTAAAGATAAAATAGAATAAGAATAGAATCCCATGCCTGCCTATTGCTTAATCTAATCTACTCTAGAACTTTCTATCTTTTCCTCCTCTTTCTATCAACTTAGAAATCAACCTTTCTTCACTTAACCTCACTAAAACTCTCTCACCAAAAGCTCTTAGAAAAATAACAATCACTGAATGAAAACTATAGCAAAAATGGTAGCATAATGTTGTATATGGAAAAGTGTAATAAATGAGGTGAGATCGACCTACATTTATACACAAGAATCAGCTTCATGAGGCTACAAAAAATGTTCATAATATGCCACTTCTTAGCCATTTAAAATTGACTCATCTTAGTAGAAGAAAGGTGGTGAATTCTCATGAAGATAGTCATCGAATCTGTATAGCAAATGGATCCATTATTCACCACAACAGGTTTGACACATTCAAAAAGCACATGTTTTAACATAGCTGGTTGGTTTCAAGCATGATAGACTCCTAAAGCATTCAGATAATTCATATCATGGCACCAATTTTGCAACACATTTCCTATTATAAAGCTTGCAATTTAGAACAGTGGAAATGGTCATTTATAATCTGGTTGCATATGCTTAGTCAACTTTGTCAAGACTGAGTAGTCAACACATAGTTTGATTCGACCTTCTGCATTTATATTTACATTTTAACTTGGTACGTTGTTTATACATTGCACTATATTTAAGTTCATTAACTCACACAACATATTATAGTCTCACGTATTTCATTATCATTTAATCTAAAATGATAAATATGCCTTAAAATTTTCCTGAGCACTATTATATAGTGTGTCGTGATATTTCTCATTCATTGACCAAAGCATATACTTGTATGAATTAGCCTTTATACTTTGCATAGTATATATATATATATGTATGTATATATGTATATGTATATATATTATAATATATTTATTTATTTATTTTTATATATTTTATGTCAAATAAATTTGTATGTTAGAGTAATAGATTAATTACTTAATTAATTTAATCATTTTGATTAATTAATTAAGTCATCTTTACTTTAGTTTTTCACTTAAGCTAAACTTAGGCCCATTAATAATTAATTAATTATTAATTCTTAATTCTTAATTACTCACCTTTAGGGTTTTGATCTCCTTTCATAATGATTGATCTTATTGTAATTAATTCAATTCTTGCTTTATGCATTTTTGTTTCACGATAAGTAGAGCACTATTCTTGTGTTTTTGGTATCCCTTCTATGTGACAGGTTATTTGCTTGCAGGTGTTCACTGGGTTCTGTGGGGTTGTATTTCTCAACTTCAACATGGTATTAGAACTTCATATTTGCTGCTTCTTGTTCATTTTTTGAAGGATCATCTTTTTAAAGCAACATTTTTGTGCATCATGAGTCAAATTGGACCTCACCATTGCATCTAGAACACTCGAATCAGTCAAGATTGACCTTTTGTTTTGTTAAATTTGGATTCACGGGATTAGATGTATGAGGGTTTCAAAATATGACATTTTTTTGCTAGATTTAGAGGTGGGAGAAAAATTTATGCATTTTCAGCAAAAACAGATAGTTCCATTATGTCCAGAGTGGCCAAAAACCTAAAGATTGACTACTGTTTCACGAAAATTTGAGAAAAAAAATTTGGAGGAAATTTTTTTGGAGGCATAGTTTACGAGGTTAAAAATCCATACCATAGTACAAAATCCATACCACATATGGATTTGTACCAGTGCCATTGTTTTTTTGGTTTAAAAAAAAATTCACGTCGGCTTTAAAAATTTGTGCATGGTTCAAAAAGACATTTTCATGTTTGCTTTTTTCAAAGAATTTTTAAATAAAAGAACTTGTTGCACATTTTATGATATGACAACATAATATTCTATAGAATATTCCAAGCTCCAGCTCCCAAATCTAGAAACTGGCCGCCCATATGTCCAAGGGCCAAAATTTTAAGCCCTATGTTTGGTTTTAGCAAGCTAATTGTGCAACTTTCACAAAATTGGGTATATCTTGGGCATACGAACTCTATTTTTTCAAAAATTTATATCGTCGAAAAGCTGGTGCCAAGCCCGTTCCAAATATGGAGGTTATTTATTCTTTTTTTACCAAAAATATTCTATAGTTAGTTGAAGAAAACTCTTCTATTCTTCACTTTTGGGGCCGTAACTTTTGCATACAGACTTTGTTTTTTGAAAATGAATAGGCATTGGAAAGGTGTTCGAATGCTCTTTTCAAATATGCAATTTATTTCATTAGAAAAATTACTAGGTACATAGAGAATTGTCTAAAGTATTTTTTTCTTTTTGACGCTTTCCAACTTTTAAATTTGTATTGGGGTTTGGTTTATTGTGTTGTGGGGGGTTTTTTTTCTTGATTTTTGTATATACACATCATAAAACATATACCTCTTTCATTAAAAACATTTCTAAACCATAATCATCATGTTGGACACCTCAAAAGTTGTCTATCTTTCTCCACATAATTATCATACCTGGAAGGCACATATGACAACACTTCTCATGTCTAAGGGGTTATGGTCCTATTTGGATGAAAATCAGCCACAGTTGACACGTCCATTTGAGGTTCTACAACATAGAAACATAATGGATGAGGCTATGGGTTTTTTATCATTACATGTTATAGAAATTCTTTTATTTCACCTAGAGGGTTGCACAACTCCTCGGGCTATGTGGACTAAGTTTCATGATCTTTTTGGCACCATTAATCAATTCAAGGCACTTCAAATTGAGGTAGAATTGACCACCTTGGTACCTGATTCTTTTCCCTCTATTGAGGATTTCTTGATGAAATTCAAATCACTCAAATCATTGTTGCAAGGTTGTGGTAAGAACAAAATAGACACCAAGTGTATATACCTGATTCTATCTAAGATTTGAGGTTCATTTCAGATATTCTCTTCTACATTCTATTCCACCATGGATTCTTTAGGTCCATGATTTACCATGCCTACCATTGAGGTATTTTGCGATTGGTTGACATGTGAGCAGGCCAAGGTAACACAATTGGATTCTCTTCCAGGAAAAAATAACCAAGCATTGGTAGCTCAGACATCATAGGGGAAGCAAAATTAGAAATAGAAGTCGAAGACAGATTCAGCAGGCAGTGAAAGTTCCTCCAAGCCATCACCAAAGTCTAATTCTAAACCACGATCCAACCCTAAGTAGGGTAAATCTTCTAAGTTTGGTGAGTCTTCCTCTAAGACTAAGAAGAAATTAGGTGATCCTTGCAATTTTTGTGGCAAGGAATGTCATCCAGTTTCCAAGTGTTGGAAGTGATTAGAGGCTTTAGAGGAGGCCATGCAGCAGCATCATATCACCTCACCTTAGTCACCTTCCCCAGAAACAAGGAAAGGTCATGCACTTTCTGCACGAGCATTGCCTTCAGGATCCTCTTGGATTCTAGATTTTGGTGCTTCTCACAATATGACACCACTCAGGATTCTATCACCGCACTTGCCCATTGTGGCACTTCACGAATTGCAGTCGGTGACTCAACATAGCTTACAGTTATGGGTTCAGGTTCTATTTCATTGGATGGTGGTTGTCTTCAGGATGTACTTGTTGTTCCTAAAATTTTGACAAACCTCCTTTTTGTTTATCAAATTTTCCATTCTGGCATTGGTAAGACAATTGAGTTCTCCCCACATGATGTGGTTATTCGAGACCTCCATGATCTTGATTTGGTTGTGGCTACTAGGAGTGTTGATTCTGCATCCCACTTATATAGATATCATGGCTTTGAGAGTACAAATGTTTCAGGTTCATCTCTTATAGCACATGTAGACATAATGAGTAGGCTTTGGCATGAGCATTTTGGCCATGCCAATTATAGATATCTACAATAGATGAGTACATTGGAACTTGTGATTGGGCTCCCATAGATTGTGTGTAGTGATGGTGTTTGTCGAGGTTGTGTACTTGGAAAACATCACTGGGATTCTTTTCCTATAGTTAGATCCACATGTGTTAAGGCTCCCTTGGAGTTGGTACATAGTGACCTTATGTCCTTTTTGACTTCTTCATTTTTAGAGGCCAAATATGTGTTCACATTTATTGATGACTTCTCTAGACGTACATGGGTGTACTTTCTTAAGTACAAGTTTGATGTCTTTGATTCATTCAGGATCTTTAAGACATTTGTGGAGAAGCAGTCTAGTCTTTCTATCAAGAGGATACACACAGATAATGGGGGGAAGTTTGTTAATTAGGCTTTTAGGGATTTTTGCACTAAGCATGGTTTGCAGCATCAGTTTATAGTTCCTTACACCCCTCAACAGAATGGTGTTGTTGAGAGAAAGAATAGGACTTTATGGGAGATGGCCAATTGTATGATATAGTCACAGTCTATGGATTCTTCATTTTGGGCTGAGGCAGTCAATTGTGCCACTTATATTCAGAATTGAATGCCTCATAAGGCATTATGACACATGACTCATGACGAGGCTTGGACCCATGTCAAGTCCGATGTTTCTACATTCCAATTTTTTCGTAGTGAGGCTTGGGCATTTATTCCTGATGCTCAACAGAAATCCATGGAGAGGAAAAGTTGACCACTCGTATTTTTTGGCTACTATAAGGACATTAAGGCATATAGGTTGTTTGATCTTGATTCCAGAGAGGTCTAGTTTTAGCGAGATGTCCAGTTTGATGAGTGCTTTCCTCTGATGGATTCTTCATCGCCAGCTTCTCCCTCACTACCTACTCCTCCCTCTCAATCTCTTGAGGATTGCTAATCTCTTGAGGATGATGTAGATGATGATCCACCATCCCCACCACCACCAGATACACAAAATTTTCCCAAGTGGGCCCTCTTTACTATAGAGGTAGCTGGATCTTTGGAAAGTGATCCTTCAAATTCCCGTCATACATGTGCATAGACATTAGGTGCTAGTCTTTGATTCATGCCATTTCGAATGATCCTCAGATGTTTTCAGAGGTGACAGGTCACCTTGAGTGGGATGGGGCTATGCAGGAGGATTATTCTTCTTTGATGAAGAATAATACTTGGGATCTTTGTCATCTTCCTAAGGGAAGAAAGTTGGTTCGGTGCAAGTGGGTGTACCATACCAAGTTTGTTGCAAATGGTTTGATAGATAAGTACAAAGCACATCTTGTTGTGAAGGGGTTTTCTCAGGTTGAGGGTATTGATTACTCTGAGACCTTTGATCCTATTGCCAAGATGAATTCTTTCGCTTTGTACTATCACTAGTAGCTTCACAAGGATGGACACTTTTTCAAATGGATGTGAAGAGTGCCTTCTTGCATGGGGACCTACATGAGGAAATCTATATGGAGCAGCCTCAGGGTTTTGTGCAAGACAATTCTTTGGTTTGTAGACTTTGACGTTCATTGTATGGTCTCAAACATGCCCCTCGGGCTTGGTATGAGAAGATTGACTCTTTTTTATTTTCCTCACACTTCACACACTGTCATTCTAATCCCACAGCGTACAATTAGTGTCAAGAGGGTGATATTTTGATCCTTGTCCTATATGTTGATGATATCATTCTTACAAGTAGCTCATCCTCTATGATTTAGAGTGTTCAGAGAGCTTTGATGGAGTAGTTTGAGATGACAAATCTTGGTATTTTGCAATATTTTCTTGGTCTACAGGTTATTCAATCTTCAGATGGGATTTTCATATATCAGCAGAAGTATGCTCTTGATATGCTCTAGAGATTTGGCATGCTTGATTACAAGCCTGCTCCGACACCATTTCAGCCAGGTTCTCCCATGATCCACATGAGAGCCATTGGCAAGCTATCAAATGTATCTTGAGGTACATTCAGGGCACCACACAGTATGACATTCACTACACATCAGGAGCCCCTCACATTGTTGGCTTCACTTACTCAGATTGGGCTGGTGATGTCAATGATCAGAAGTCCACTTCCAACTTTGTTTTTTGCCTTGGTTATGGTCCTATCACATGATCTTGCAACAAGCAATCTGCTATTGCATTATCATCTATAGAGGCTAAGTACTGAGCAGCGGTGTTAGCTAGTTAGGAGATATTATGGCTTTGATGGTTGATGGCAGAGTTTGGGTTTCCTCCTGATAGTCCCATTGTTCTTTGGTGTGACAATTAGAGTGCTATACAAATTTCCCGCAACCCAGTGGAGCATCAATAGATGAAGCACATTAAGATCCACATGCACTTCATCAGGCAGTTGATTCAGGATGGTTCTCTCATCTTGGAGTACATTCCTACTAAGGTGCAAGTTGCAAACATCTTCACAAAACCTTTCGCATCACCATGCTATCTTCAGTTGTGATCGATGCTTGGGGTGAAGGAAGTTGTCCTTGGGGGTTCTTTGTGAGGCCTTCCTTCCTTCATTTTTTTTTAGCATGTTTTTCATCTCTTTTTGGAGTAGAGATTTTTCCATGAGGTTTTCTCTATTTTCTCCACTTTACAAAGATTTGGTTGTATTTGGGTACCTCATTTGGCCTTGTTGTCGGGACCCATCTTTTATTTCATGCATTACTTCCTTAGTTGTTTTAGCTTCTCCCTAAGTTCATCTTAAGGGGGGTGTTAGAGTAATAGGTTAATTACTTAATTAATTTAATCATGTTGATTAATTAATTAAGTCATCTTTACTTTAGTTTTTCACTTAAGCTAAACTTAGGCCCATTAATAATTAATTAATTATTAATTCTTAATTCTTAATTACTCACCTTTAGGGTTTTTATCTCCTTTTATAAGGATTGATCTTATTGTAATTAATTCAATTCTTATTTTTTACATTTTTGCTTCATGGCAAGTAGAGCACTATTCTTATATTTTTGGTATCTCTTCTATGTGACAGGTTATTTGCTTGCAAGTGTTCACTAGGTTCTGTGAGGTTGTATTTCTCAACTTCAACAATGTATACATTTGATATTCAATAAGATCAAGTTAAAATTCATATACCATATTATTTGTATATATATATAAATATATCAATATGCATGTATACATATGTCGACGTATCTGTATGGGCAATTCTATTTTCCTTTACATATCTATGTTGATACATGTATACATATGTATGTATATATATACATTTGATAACACAATCACATACATAAACAATTGCTATCTTATTGGTAGATATATATGTGGGTATGTGCAGGATCATGATGGGCCAAAAAGTGGTGATATGATGGGTATGTGGTTAATGACTTTTTTTTACCCAAATTTGATGAAACAAAAAGGGTTTTTAAAGGAGATTCTCAGCTTTCCACCAATATTAATTATGCTTTACTTTGAATTTAATAAATTATTATTATTCATTTTCTATTTTAATTATGACTAATGTCCTTATTGATAGGCTAATTGAAAAACATCTATAGCTTTCAAATGATATCACATTTTTTGAATCCAAAAAATGTGTACATTCTATGCTTCACATACTATAAGATTAAAAAAAAATTTAATTTCATGAAGTTTTGACCAAGTTAAGGTGGTCAAACATATGAGTTTTTATATTTTCTAAAAGTTGTAATAAAAAATCATAATTAATTATTTACTTGGAAAAAAATTACAAAAAAATTATGCATCACATCAAGACATGAGTCCTCTACGATATCAAAAATCTTATAAAAAAAAATATTATCATTTTATTGTGGTTAGGGTGGTCAAACGACACCTATTTCTTATTTTTCCCCTCAAATTTAAGTACTATTGCATTGAAATTTCAAATTTTCACCAAATATATTTCTTTTTAAAAAAAAAAACTATTAGTGTAGAAACTACATTCAATTTTCTATAGATTATATTCTTACATATTTTTGAAATAATATAGATAACTTATTCAAATTTTTATGTCAAGTTGCCTAACTCTGATTTTTCTGAATGTTTTGCCACTTAAGGGCCTATTTTTTCCATGATGATCTTGCACATACCCATGTATGACATATATATACACACATGTCATATTATTCTCTCGATATCACCGTGCTCATAAAAAACCAATCCATAGGTGCACATAGGTACATCTACCTATGCACCCTCATGTATGTGTTCCTTCTTTCATATGGATTATCGTTGACATGCATGTGTATACCCATATATACACTCAACGTATGTACATCTCATCAATCAAGCATAGTAATATAAATAAGTACTCGCATGCATCAAGAACTAAACATAAACCAAGAATTCTCCTAATAAAAGTCAAATTGTTTTCTATTGTAAACACATCATGCTAAAGGATAACTTACCAATTCCCAAACACTATGACTTGATTCGACCATTCTACTAGTGAGTGTGTTTTTATAAGCTCAATTAGGTTTCATTATTGGTTACTTCACAAAATTCTTCTCCCGAGTGATACTTCCCCTCCCTTCCAGAGGATTGGTTCTGAACCTACATCCAACTTAACACATTTACATGGTAGTCAATCGTTCATCAATACAAAAATTTGCATTATCCTTTTCATAATTATAATATTAAATTCAATAACCATACATTCTATATTTCCATTCTATTAACATCAAATAAAATAAAAATTCATTCACTTTTGATAAGAAAAGTGTAATCACATATATTTATATTCAATCAGAATTCCAAATTCATTCACACATGCAATAATTACCCTAACATAGTAATAGTAAATAGGTAAACAAACAATGCAGTGTGACATTTGCAGATTTCTGAACATTCTAATATTGTCTATATCTACCTTCCCCTAGAGCGTTTGGTGCTCATTTGTTGGACACAAGGTTGGTTGGTGAGTAGTATGCTTGTGGTGGTGTGGTTGGTTACATAGGATGTTTGTATTCTCAATTTTAGGTGGTTACGACAGTGTTGCTAAATATTTTGATGATGTTAGAATATTTTAGGATGTTGTGTGATGTTGCTTCATGGTCCATAAGATGTTTCCAAACCTGGTGAAGGGTATGTACAAGATCATGGGAGGCCAAAAAGTGGCAATGAGAAAAAAAAAAACACATTTTTTACTTTGCCAAAATTGTGAAACAAAAAAGTTGAATTTTTGTATGGGTGGGTAAAATTTGAATTTGGTTAGGTAATACCAAACCAAAATGGATATCCATTAATAACGGATATTTGTTGCCCAAAATTATTTTTTGTCACTTTTATGTATTCAAAAAGGATATCCATTTTGCAAGAAAAACAGATATCCGTTTTGAAAAGAAAAATGGATATCCTTTTTAAAAAGAAAAATAGATATCCATTTTGAAAAGAAAAATAGATATTTGTTTTCAACAAGTATTTTAATTAATTTTAGATTTTCAAACTGAAGCAAAATGGATATCCATTTTGAAAACGGGTATATGTTTTAAAAAGCCTAGAATAGCACACTTGAGTAAAATGTGCATAACTTTTGTGTTATCAAAATTTAATTTTTTTATAGACTTTGGAAAGGTGATTCAAAGATCTACACAATGGATATAATGATGTGATATACTGATCATAAAAATAATAATTATAATCATTTTAAGTTCCTCCTTAATTTTTAAAAATTTAAATGCTCATAATTCTTGCATACAAAGTCTTTTTTCATGTTTTTATTTTTGCAATAATCATCCTAAATGACTTGAAACATTAAAGAAGTAATAAATAATGAAAATATTATATTTTTGTACTAAGGAGAATAAAAAAAATTCATAAATCTGCCCATGTGTTGCGTGGCCATTTGTCTATGCCTTTATGGATAGATTTGGCACATGGGCAATTCTCTTCAATTTGGGGCTAGGCAATGCCATCGGTGAGAGGATTGATAAGGCATTCATTAATGGTCAAGGACATCAGATGCTCGTAGATGTCCTGGGTGTTTTCTGCACTTGGAAATTTGTATACAGAGAAGTGTAATGACAACAACCCCATTTTGGTACCATTGGATACATGCGACGGCAAGTGAAATTGCCTTAGTGGCAGGGCTATTTATCCCTCTAAGTTGGTTCGGATTGGATTTGATATGCTCAGACAGTAGATTTCTAATTGTTCCCCTCGAGTACGATGGCCCACGATTGCATCCTGATAGGAAAGTAGCATCGTTATTAACTACATGCCCCGCATTGAGGTCTGGCAATGGCCACGTCCTGCCTCGTGCATTTTGGCTGATGTATTGCAATGCTGGCTAAGGGTGTGAAATTAAGGATGAGTTTATTTAAGGTTGAGTGACGAGCTTGTTGGCTCACACAATGTTAACCATGAGGACCCCAATTAGGCTTTGATGCTCTAGGAATCAATCGACATTCCTGGGTTTCATTACAGACCGGTGACTAAAGAATATTTGTCGATTGAAGGACATGCTCTACCTAGAATTAGTTATAATGGTGATTGGAAGAGATTTTTCCACCATGGAAAACTAGCATCAGGTAATTTGGACATCTCCTCGTTCTTCTTGGCCACTCTTCTAGATCTTGGAACTGCAAAGGTGCAATGTCTGCTCTTGTTGCGGGAGGTGTTCAAGGCGGCTGTCATCAGGGATGATTGGAAATTGTCACTATTGTTGAGCTTGGCGTTGGTATTTCATGGCTAGATGATATGGTGCGTATGCTGCAATAGGTGTTTCAAGTGGAATTGCAATCGTTCATTTTAAACGTGAATGCCCGGTCTCTCAATCAACATAGGTGTTGGGTCCGGCTGGGCTATGACTTCCTTTGTCGTCGCCTTGGCCCGATTGAGACTGATGGTTCGCAATGGGCATTGGATTTTGTGGCAGCGGTGGAGGGGGATAGATTTTACGATGATGTGGAATAATTTTGGGGTTGGCTTCTCTGTTTGTTTCTTCCACTAGTTGTGTTTGGGTGTCATCTGGGTTGTAGAGGGTGTTGTTGTTAGTCTTCACGGTTGTCAATGTATTTGGTCTATTGTTTTGGTCTTATGTAGCTCAGGTCTATGGTTTTTTTGTGCCATTTTATGTGGTTTATCCTTATTGTCTGATCAATTTTCCCCTTTTTTTTGCCGTGGACAAGATGTAATATTTTTTGACTTCAATATAATACATGCAATTTCGGTTGCATCTTACGAATTAAAAAAATCATAAATCATCATAGAAGTCCTTGTTTTCTTTGATCCTATGCGCACTTTTTCTCAAGTTGAACTAGGAGAACATATCTCTCTCTCCCTCTCTCCCTCTATCTATTTAGCTATCTCTCCCCCTCTCCTTTATTCACCCTATCTACCCATCTTTCCACTTTTCCCTTACTCTACCTCTATCTATATCTCTCCTCTCTCTATATCTCCCTCTCTACCTAGTTCTCTCAATTTCTCTTCCCCTCTATCTTTCCTAGGTTACATATCTCTACATATCTCCCCATCTTTCTATCTCTCTCTCCATGTCTCCCTCTATCCATATCACTTCCTCTTTAGATATATCTCTCTACTTCTATCTCTCTCTATTTTCTTCCTCCCTCTCCCTCTCCCTCCCTCTGTCTATTTATATATAATCTCCCTCATTATAATGTCATCTCCATATCTCTCTCTCACTCGTATATACACACACCCTATTTTTACCTCCCTATCTCTATCTCTTTGTGTATTCCCCCCTCTCTATATTACTTATCTCTATCACCTCCTTTCTCTCTCTTTCCCCCTGTATCTATATCTCCCTATCTCTCTCTATATATCTATATATCTCATTATCTCTACCTCTCTCTCTTATTCATTACCTCTTTATCGTTTTATATCCATATCTTTCTCTACCTCTATTTACCTATCTCTCTATCTCTCTCCCTATTCCTCTCTATATCTTTATATCTCCCTCTATCATTATATCTCCCTCTTTCCCTCTCTCTCTCTCTCTCTATTGATCTATCTATCCCCCTCTTCTTCTCTCTCTACCTCTCTACCTATCTCTCTCCTTTTCTCTACCTCTATCTCTCTATCTACCCCCTCTCTATCTATCCCCCACTTTCCCTATGTCCTCTATCTCCCCATCTCTCTCTCTCCCTCTTTCTCTCTACCTCTTTATCTCTCCCTCTTTGTCTCTATTTCTCTCTCTATCACTTTATCTTACTATCTATATTTCCCTATTCCTCTTTATCTCTCTATCTCTTCATCTCTATTACTAAATCCTTATCTCTATATTTTTATCTCTCCCTTTACCTCTTTCTTTATATATATATATATATATATACTCTCCATCTCCCTCTATATTCCTCTCTACCTTTCTATAGAGAGAGAGTGAGTGGAGATAAAGAGAAGTAGAGAGGGAAGGTTAAAGAGGTAGAGAAGAGAAAGAGAAGGGAGATATATAGAAATATATTAAAAAGGAGAGACATGGGGAAAGAGGGAGGGATGGAGTGAAAAGTACCTAGAGAGAGAGAGAGAGAAAGATGGGAGATAGAGAGAAGTAATGAGGGAGGGTGGAAGGGAGAGGTAGAGATAAAGAGCTAGGGTGGGAGGGATATAGGAAAAGGTAGGTAGAAAGAGAGGAGGATGGAGATGGGGGATAAAGAGAAGTAGATACAAAGAGAGAGAGAGAGAGAGAGAGAGAGAGAGAGAGAGAGAGAGAGAGAGAGAGAGAGAGAGAGTGAAATTGGATGGATAGAGGGAGAGGTAGGTAGAGAGAGGGAGAGTGAGGGGATATATAGGGAAGTGTAGATGGAAGGGTAGAGAGAGGTAAGGTAGGAGGGGTAGAGTGATATGTAGCAAGAGAGGGTGAGGGTAGATAGGGAGAAGTAGAGAGGGAAGGAGAAAGAGAGAGAGAGGTAGATAGAGAGGGAGAGGGAGAGGGAGAGGAAGATAGAGACAAGCAAAGAGAGAGGGGAGGAGGGAGAGAGGGAATGAGAGGTAGGTAATGAGATAGAGAGGCTGGAGAGAGATATAGAGAGACATATAAATGGAGAGAGGGGGGGAATTAGGGAGGTATGGAGTGAGAGTTAGGTAGAAAGAAATGGAGAGGGGAGATAAAGAGAATTAGAGAGGGAGGGAGGAACCTAGAAAGGTAGAGATAGAGAGGTAGGGTGGGAGGGATATAGGGAGAGGTAGGTAGAAAAATATGAAGATGTAGATGGGAGATAAAGAGAATTAGAGATAGAGAGAGAGAGAGGTAATGTGGTCACCCTCTACCTCTCTACCTTCCTCTCCCTCTATCCCTCCAACCTTACATCTCTCTCTTTATCTCTACTTCTCTTTATATCCTATATACATCTTCTTTTTCTACCTACCTCTCCCTATATCCCTCCCACCCTACATATATCTCTACATATTTCTTCCTCCCTCCATCTCTACTTCTCTCTATCTCCCCTCTTAGCTTATCTCTACATACCTCTCACTCCATCCCTCCCTCATTCCCCATCTCTCCCTTTAGATATCTCTCCATATCTCTCTTCACCCTTTGTCTCCTCTTTGCCTCTCTCTCACCCTCCCTCTCTACTTTTCTCTATCTCCACTCACCCTCTCTCTCTACCTACTTATCCCTCTATCCCTCCTACCCTAATCTCTCATTACCTACCTCTCCCTTCCTCTCTCCCTCCTTCCCTCTCTCTCCTTTTCTCTCTCTATCTCCACTCACCCTCTCTCTACCTACTTATCCCTCTATCCCTCCTACCCTAATCTCTCATTACCTACCTCTCCCTTCCTCTCTCCCTCCTTCCCTCTCTCTCTCCTTTTCTCTCTCTATCTCCCTCTCCCTCTCTCCCTCTCTCAATAACTCTCTCTCCCCTTCCCTCTATACTTCTATCTATCTCCCCTAACCTTGTCCCTCTCTACCTACCTCTCACTCCATCGCTCCCACATTACCTCACTCTCCCCTTCCCTCTATACTTTTCTATATATCCCCTCGTGCTCTCCCTCTCTACCTACCTCTCTCTCTAACCCTCCTACCTTACCTGTCTCTTTATCTCTACTTCTCTTTATCTCCCATCTATGTCTTTCTCTCTATCTACCTACCTCTCCCTATATCTATCCCACCATACCTCTCTATCTTTGAATCTCCTTTCCTCCCTCCCTCTCTACTTATCTTTCTCTCTCTCTTTACCTACCCCTCACTCCATCCCTTCCTCATTCCCCCTCTCTATCCCTTTAGATATCTCTATATTCTCTTCTCTCTCTCTCCTCTCTACCTCTCTTACCTTCCCTCTCTACTTCCCTCTATCTTCCTCTCAAATTCCCTCTCTACTCTTTGTAGGAGTGATAGGAGAGAGGGAGAGAGGAGGAGAGAGGGATAGAAAGAGGGAGAGATATCTAGAGATAGATGACTTGGGAAAGATAGAGGGTAAAAGAAAGGGGAAGAGGTAGGTAGAGGGAGAGGAAGAGGGAGAGAGAGAAAGTGTGTTGTGAGGGAGAATAGATAAATATATAGAGAGGGATAGATGGAGAGAGAGGGGTGGAGAGGGAGAGATGAAAAATAAATCCAAAGGGTACACTTATATATTGAAAAATTAGAAATATCAATGATGTATCAAATGTGAAAATGAAACCCTAATGTGGTTTCCAAGGATGGGTAGGGTAAGTAAAATTAATTTCATAATCAAGATAATAGAGAAAGATGTAACAATATAAAATTGATCAAGAATTGGAAATTCAAATATTTTTTAATATAAAATTGAGATATAAATATGATAAAAGTATAGATCTAAGAAACCCTAATATGAATGATAAACCATAGAAGACAAGGTAGTATAGGATTTATTGGGTTTACTAAAATACGAAGAGGCATAAAGAGGGAAAAAGAGATAGGATATCCAGGGAGAGGTAGAAAGAAGGGTCTAGAGCTTGGGAGAGATAGAGGGAGAGAGGGAGAGGTAGGTATACAGAGAGTGAGAGGTAAGAAGGAGCTCTATATAGAGAGATATCTAGAGTGATAAGGAGAGAGTTGAGATTGAGTTAAGTAGAGAGGGAAGGATGGAGGGAAAAGGAGGTAGAGAGATAGGTCTATAATGAAAGAGATATATAAAGAGGTACAAAGAGAGAGGGAAGGAAGGAGGGAGGGAGGTAGAGAGATAGGTCTAGAGCTCAAGGAGTGAGAGGGAGTAAGAAAGATAGGTCTAAAGAGGGAAAAAAAGAGACAGGAGGGGAGGATGGAGAGGTAGATAGATAATTCTAGAGCTCAATAAATTGAGAGGGAGAGGTCTAAAGAGGTAAAAATAGAGGGAGGGAGGGAGGGAGAGACAAGTGGAGAGATAGGTCTAGAGCTTAAGGGGAGACATACTGAAATATATAGAGGTAGAGAAAGGAATAGAGAGATATGATGATTTATAAAGATTTGTTCATCTCCTTACTACAAAAAATATAAACATTTCATTATTGATTACTTTTCTTAATTTTCCAATAATGAAAAATCATGAAAAAGGGACTTCCCACTGACACGTTAAGTTTTTTCCTGTTGACACGTCAAGGTTTTTTCCTGTTGACACATCAAGGTTTTTTATTGTTGACACGTCAAGGTTTTCATGTTAACAAGTTGAATGAAAAATGACCTTGTAAAACCTTAATTCTAGAAGCTTCCAAAAATATTGTTATAAGTGGTTGGGATTTATGTTGTGCTATGGTGTTTACGAGATTTTAATATGTTTTGCACTAGATAATAAAATCATTGGATGGCTGAGTTTTTATGGATGTAGCCCATATTGGGTGAACCACACTAAATTTAGATGTGTTGATCTCTTTTGTGTTATTCTTCATTGTTATTTCTAGGTTATTTAATTTACATATAATTATTAATGTTTATTGCTCTAATCTGCTTGGACCCTAACAACTGGTATCAAAGTCGTGTGTATTTTGGTTGATTGGAAGGAAACCTCTAGATTTGAGTGGGAGTAATGGAAGAAAGAAAATTCAAGGTTGAGAAGTTCAATGACTAGAATTATCAATTATGCAAGATGTAGATCGAAGATTATTTGTTTCAAAAGGATCTATGGTAGCCATTGAAAGGGAAATGCCATGCCCCGAACCTTATACAGGTAACCAAAGCACTACCACATTTTTTTTGAATAAATACACATAAGCACTAATAATCATTTTGGCGAACAAGTGTGATTATCCTGGTCATCTATAATGGGTAAAATGAAATTCAT
Organism: Sequoia sempervirens; assembly: GCA_007258455.2. Lineage (NCBI taxonomy): Eukaryota > Viridiplantae > Streptophyta > Pinopsida > Cupressales > Cupressaceae > Sequoia > Sequoia sempervirens. The sequence continues at coordinate 185,176,017 of VDFB02379711.1, forward strand.
GCCCAATCCTTTTACACAACTAAACAATACATAACTACCAACTTTTTAATAAATATGTATAAACATTAATAATTTGTCAACTACACATAGCAACATACTAATGACATGGTAAACATTCAATACCAATGATTTTAATAACACTTGTATTAGTAGCTCAATTACCATCATCTTTAATATCTTTTAACTAACATTATTACTATTGGCACTATTATTTTCTTGCTAAGTAATAATATTATCTTAATACTCAATATTAATATTTCTCAATACTACCTTCATTGAGAATCCAATATCATAATTTTATCACTTACAATATTTATATTTAATTATTACCCTTGCCTTTATTACTAAATATAGCATTACCCAGTTTATGCTTAATAGTAACATTAGTTATATATTGATTTACTAATATCATTGATTCTAAAACATTATTCACGAAGTCCCAAATACACTTACTATTATTGCTAATAACTTACCAACAATAAACTTTATCTCTTACCATTTAATATTGATATTATTCTTAACATCAAAAATTATTCTACAACTAATTTATTTAATGTTAGAGGAACAAAACACATTTGGTGTACGAGATACCAACTTCACCCTCTATCTAAGTGGATCACCTAAAAAAACCAATTTCCCTAAATAACCCCCTTAAAAGAAGGTACACTCCTTGTTTACTTCCACGATGCATACAAGACTTATGGAGTGCACAAATTATCAAATCCTACTACAAAGAATAGTCACTTGCGTACTTGATTTTTTGATAAATCAACATGATTCCAATTACAAAAGATATAAAAAATCATGGATATTTCAATTAATTAGTAGAATCCAATAATTAAATTAACCTAGAGATAAAAAAGACAATTAATTATAACACTTAGAAAACTTAACATATTTAAGGAATCATTTCCAAAAATACAACACTATTGGTGAAAACACAAAAGAAACTTCAAAATAATACACAGTTAACAAATATTGGAACATTACATGCACTTTTTTACTTCTTCAAGCCACATGAGGGGTGGAGGGTAATGGTAGTTCTCAAACCACATAGCTAGAAAAATATAGTGGTCTCAAACCACAAAATAACAATATAATAACCAAGCATAATCCCACACAACCTGGGACATATCATCCAAGTAGCCATAAATCAAGGAAAGTTTATCAAAGTTTTAGATACCATGTATCCAACTTGAGAGAAGGGTATGGTGGACATCTCGAATGATCTACATGTGTATAGCCTTGTGCTAAATTATGTGTGATTGCATATTGTTGTTGTGTCATCAATATATTAATATTAATACTTTCCAACTTAAAACCAAGATAGCTACCAGAAATTTTCATCTTGTAAACACACAACAATTAAAACAATAAGGACTCATCTCAAAAGAAAAATTGTTGACACAACCCAAAGTTCCTAGTGTTGGAACCTTTCTCTGATACGAAATATTCTAGAAGCATCAAAAATGGTAAATCAACTTCAATTCTAGAATCAAATTAACCTTTCACATTATCTGTAACTTAAGACCTACCATTAGAAGAAAATGATAAATTAAGCAATCCTTACAAGCATAGACATGCACAAAATAAGCTATCAAAACTAAATAACCTAATCTTAACAAGTGATATATTAACGCCATTGAACCAACAACCCATTGAATTAGGATTAACTATGCAATATTCATACACAAAATGACACCCCCTTATCCCTCCACTCAATAGTATGCAAATCACAAGGGGATGCTCACATCCTATGAATAAAAAGGGTACTCATACCTCAATGATGGCCATCACCTAAGGGGGATACTCATATCCTAGTAAGGAAGCCCCTAAGTGTGGGAGCCACACCCACTCAATACCCCTACACTTGGAGGACCAAAAGCTCCTCCAAAAAACACAACAATGAAAAAACACAATATGACAAAGAGAGAAAAAATATTACACATGAAAACCCTCAACAAAATCCTTCATAACAATTTCCATATGAATATGCATACAAGAACAAGAGAGAGGAATACCTCCAAGAGAAAAGATCCCAACAATGGATGAATCTTCTTTCCTCTTCCAATATCTCCTCCTCCTCTCCAAAATCTCCTCAAAAGAAAGAAACTCAAAATGCAAAGAGAGAAAATGACATGGTAACCCCCTCCTCTCCATAAGGATGGAGTTATAAATGGAAGGAAGAAGTTACTTCCTGGACCAACTAACTCAACCACTAAAACCATTTCCCCATTTTCGCCACTTTTACAAAGAGGACATAAAAAGGGTCCCAAACACTTTTAAAAAGGACACAAATGATAAGAACGAAATTCTAACCCTTATACCTAAGGTATAGGCTATTCCCTAAACATAAAATATACCTCAATTTTTCTTAAAAGACTTCTAAAATTCCATTTTAAATTACAAGGCCAAAATTTACACAAGACAACCAAAACTCCATCTCCACATAATACCAACATGAAAATATTCCAACTTAACATCAAGGCTTATGAACCAAAACTAGGATAAACATAATGTAAACAAGATGAAAGTGGCTAAGTGGATCCCCTCAATCCATCAATGTTAGAACTCTTGCACACTCAACACAATATGTCAATCTGATAGGAAAATGTATATACATGCACATAATCAAAATAATGTATTACTTAATATATTGGCATAATCGAATAACCTATATAAAATTCCTATGTATCCCATCATTGTAAGTGCATTAATCAAAAATCACATCAAATTTATCATAACTTACTAAAACATGACATTCATCAACATCACATATGGAATATAATAGTACATCATCATCATCATCACAAATAGTATGAGTATCAAAAATGTATCAAAATAAAAAGTGCTAGGTACATCATCCAATATAGCACAACAACAAGGCACAAATAGGGGGTCTCACATATGCCCCCCCTTAGATTAGGCTTCCTCTTGGAATTCCTTAAAAGTGAGTCAATCACCTTAGTGTGGCACATGATTTGAAGTGTTATAATCTAGGAAAGATAATAGATTTTATATTTTTTCTTTAATTCCACTCAACATTTAAAATTATCCTTAACCCAACCTTCCTTTCAATACGGAACCAATTAATACTTCTTGAGTCCCCTTTTTATTTCAATATTTGCAATAAATGAAGCTTCTTTGTATACTATACACTATCATATAAATAGTACATGCACAACAAGGATCAATGTATTTTGAATGAAGGAAATTATTTAAAATATTAGTTCATTGTTAAATTCGTTTAGTTTCAGTTAATCAAAAACATTTTGTTATCGAATGCTAATAATCATTAATCTCTTTTGCAGGAAGGAATATAATAAAAGAATATATATATATATATATATATATATATGTGTGTGTGTGTGTGTGTGTGTGTGTGTGTGTATATATATATATGTAAAGTTGCATGTTGATATCATCTAATGTTTCTAGAGGTAGAAAAACAAGTTAAGATACCATTGACTTTGATTCTATGATGGTTGATATCCTTGGAAATCTACATTTTTCTATAATGGCATTATTCACATCATAATGCAAAGTAAGATCCTTTTTATACATCTAAACAATACACAACCACCAATTTTTATTTTTATTTATTTTTAAACTCTAATTATTGCTAACCTCCATATGAACATAGCAACAAACAAATGAGTAGATGAACATTAAATATCCTTAATCACATGGATTTTAATGACACTTATATTAGTATCATATTTACCATTATACTTTATCATTCCCTCCTAATATTCATATTCATGAACATTATTAATATTGAAACTATTGTTTTCTTGGTAATAAATGATTATAGTAATATTATCTTTAACACTAGATATTACTAGTTTATTTCTTAATACCACCTCATTAATTATCAAATTTAATGATAATGTCACTGATGATATTTATACTTAATCTTACCCCCTATTTATATCACTAAGATAGTATTACAAACTTCACTATTTACAATTCCATATTATTATCATCATCATCATCATCATCATCATCATCATCATTAGTTCTAATAAAGTTAATATCATTATTCTTAAAATCATAAGTATATTTATTATTATTGCTAGTAAATCTACCAACTATAAGAATATTAATAATGTTATTCTTGAATCAAAATTTCTCACCCACTAACTTAAATTTAGCATTAAAACTTGACAAATTACTCATAATGTTGGTATTAATAATACTCACCTTGACTAAATTTCTTAACCAATGAAGATATTATTGCAATTAAAATTCACAACAATAATATCACCAGTTAACTTGAATTTTCTTAATTAATAATGGTAATCATGATAATTAAGTAATAATTAAATCATTTCTCCAAAGCGATAATTATACCATACCCAAAGTAACTAGTACTTATGGATAACTAATTAAATCTTAAAAGGAAACATGGCAAAAAGTTCAATATTCTTAATTTGAATAGACAATATTATTACTTGATTATTTTTCTATACCATTCTATCCAAAATAAAAATAAAATGATATGTCTAAATTTATAAGTGGGGGGTCAACAAAATTTTGGATAGACCTAAGGATGGGTTCAATTTCCTCACAAACAAAGGTTGTTTATAGTCTACTAAGAAAACCAATTATTCTAGAAGCATCGAAAATGGTAAATCAACTTCAATTCTATAATCAAATTAACCTTTCACGTTATTTACTTAAGACCTACCATTAGAAGAAAATGATAAATTAAGCAATGCTTACAAGCATAGACATGCACAAAATAAGCTATCAAAACTAGATTAGCTAATCTTAGCAAGTGACATATTAATGCCATTGAACTAGCAACCCATGAACTTAGGATTGTATAAAATATGCATACTAAATTCATAATTTACTTGTATTCCTTATTATTCATTAAAAATTATATTTAATTTATTTATTTTGATTTATACAAGTCTTAATAATTTATGTGAAAGCTTCATTTTTACATGTTGTTGAACTCAAACTATCTATCTATATATAAGATGGAAGAGATGCCTCCAACGCTATGATCCCACTAATGGTAGACACAAAATGAAAGAGAGTGACCTCCTCCCACAATCTCCTTCTCCCAAGATCTCCTCCTCCTCCCCAAAAATCTCCTCAAAGAAAGAACTCAAAATGCAAGAGAGCAAAATGGCATGGTAACCCCCTTCCTCTCCATATGGAAGTCCAATTCTAGGAGGCATAATGTAAGACCCCACCTTCTATGTTCCTACCGAGTTTACATGTTTGAATGTTTCTTTTCTATATTCCATGTGTTATTGATGGATGTTATTCTCGAGTTAGGAGTGATGGTCGTTGCTTGACTGATTTTGGGGTAATGATAATTGGAAAATTTTACTTGTTCAATGGGTATTGTGATTTCTCTATGATTATTGTAGATGCATAAACATGCCTTCATAATCATTTTCATTTATTGCATGACTTATTCCATTATTTGCATAATCATATCTCTCATTGCATGCTTCATGTGATCATTTTCATATCACCATACTCATAAAACTATTTGCATATCTCATCGATCCATTTCATTTAAATATGCCTTTCATAAACACATTCACATAAGCATTCAACCATTTCATAGGTGTTTACTAAAATATTTAAATAATCATTTATAAGCACCATTTGCATAGTCATTTTCACTAATTTTATTCACATAATCATTGAAATTTCATATTTTATATGCATTTATCAAAAGTTATAAAAATCCCACCTAATCTTTTATCCCACATTCTTCCCAAAATGTGGACTCATCCCATGAATTCAGCTATAAAAATAGATTTTTTAAAGGAAGTACGCGATATTAGACATAAAAAAAAGTTTAGATTTTTTCACTCCATCAAATAGTGTATGAATGTAATTGATTTTACCTTATAGTTGCTTTAAACAATTTTTTTTTTTTAATTTCATTTTTTATTTACATTCAAATAGACAACCAATATATTGAATGAACATTACCACTTAACAACTTAATTGTTATTAAAATTTAAAATTTAAATAATTTAAAAGGTTTTGTGTGTTATAAATGAGATTTTAAGAAAAAACAAGGTGAACTATTATTTAACCTTTTTTAGAAATGGATTGTACCTTGCTTACATATGCATTATCTTATATAAACTAAGTTACAAATAGGTAAAGTATAGGTAATTTTCAAATTTAGAAATTTAATATTTAAATTTATATATTATCATTATTATGAACTACTTATTGCTCAATTTTTTTGTCCATTCAACTAAAATTAATAATTATTAATATTAATGTGTCATTATGCAAAATTTATATTATTATAATAATATTTATAAAATATATCTAAATTATATCAAGTGTTTATTTTTTAATTGCTTATAATAATAAATTATCATATTGTATAAATATTATTATAAGTAATTGAAAAATAACACTTGATATTATTAGATATATTTTTATAAATATTATTATAATAATATAAATTTGGCATAATGGCACATTAATATTAATAATTATTAATTTTAGTTGAATGGACAAAAGGAAATGTTAGGGTTAGAAATGACAGATATCTAACAATTAAATGCAGATTTGATTAATAAACAAAGAAACTAAAACACACAAGAATAAATCATAATAGAGAGAATTTAATGTGGTTCACCCAATCCGGGCTACATATCCAGTGCAAAAACCTATTACAATCTTGCGAATAATCATGTTTTTCATCATACTATAACCCCCATCTGAACCCCTTTTTAACAAGCTTAGAAGCTTCCAGATTAAGGTTTTACAAAATTGGGTTTTTTCCTTTTTCTGTTGATTTTTCCCTTTTTCAGTGACAACGCAAAAAAGTATACATGCCGGGGTGTACAGTATACCATGGGCTATACAGTATAGCATGATCAGTCGCCACATACCAACAAGAAATCCATATAACCTCTTAATTTCTAGTTAATTAGAAAAGTAGATAAATTTTACCAACCATATTAACCTAAATTAAGTATTAACAAGAATATTATTTATTTAAATTAATTTTTTATTAGATTAAATTAACAATAGAATAAATCTTTTGATTGAATTATTAGTAGGTCCGTAACATGTCAATCTAAGTAATTGTCATACCTGTGAGAATGTCACAGACGGGTACATTGTGTATGTTGGATAGACACTGTCTTCTAAGTGTATCCTACAATCATGGCTTGCCTGACTTGCTTGACATTTGAATGTATTCTGCAAATTTCTGAACGTATCCTACAATCATGGCATTTCATTTTGAAGGCTAGCCTGCAATTAAGCATTGCCAACTCTCATTTTAATTTAGATTTTATTTTTAATATTGATTTTTGCTTTAGTTTAGTTTTTTATTTTTTAGATTTTAGTTTTAGTATTAATTTAGTTTTTTTATTTTAGATTAGTTTTTTTTAGTTTTTTGCTTTTGTTAATTTAAATTTAGATTTTAGAGTAATTTAGTTTAAATTTTAGATTTAAATTTTAATTTAGATTTACATTTAATTTTAATTTACAGATTTAGATTTATTTTCAATTTAGTTTAATTTAAATTAGATCTTAGTTTTTAAATTAGATTTAGTTTTTGACATTTAAATTAGATTTCTAGTTTTTAACTTTTAAATTTTTAAATTAGATTTAGTTTTTTTTTTAACTTTTAAATTAGATTTAGCTTCTTTTTTTTTCTAATTTAAACTTAATTTAGAATGTAGATTTAATTTCATTTAGAATTGATTTAGTTTAGATTTAATTTAATATAGTTTATATTAAATTATAATTTAGATTTAATTTAGCTTAATTTAGATTAACTTTTAATTTAGATTAATTTTTAATTTTAGACTAATTTTGCATCTCGATTAGTTTCTAATTTTAGATTATTTTTTAATTTAGATTAACTTTCAGTTTAAATTTATATTAATTTTGAAATCTAGATTAGTTTCTAATTTAGATTAGCTTTTAATTTGGAGTAGTTTTTGATTTTAGATTAATGTATTTTTTTTTCATAGCTTAATTGTTGATTATGTGGTTAATCAATGATTTTCTCTTTTCAAGTTCGTATGTCAAGGATTGAAAACATAAACACAAGTTTGACGAAGATTTGAAATCAAAACTACTAACTAGTTTGGTGCAGGATGTGGTAAAAGAAATGTGATTTGAAACTAAGTGTATTCATTTTATTAGGTCACATTTTTCAATTAGTGCTTAAAAAGAACAAATGTCTTCTTTTCACATAGATTTAACTAGGAGGTTAATGAACACTGTTTGTTATGCTTGAAGGGGTGGTAGGTATTATGCTCTCACCTTGTGCAAACTCGGTGATAAAAAAGCTAGACCCATCGTGTTTTGTGTTTACCTTTTAGAGGGCCTTCCTTGGTGGGAAAAATGTACTCACCCAAAGGGAACGATCTAGCTAGTGACGAGCTAAATCCAAGCTACTCTTGCCTGGTATATAAATTTAAATGTTGTGGGAAAGACTTGGCATTACAAATGTGGATGTGTCATATAGATAAGTGATTCCCTCAGTACCCGTGTGGTGCATGAAAACCTATAAGAGTGTAACCTCTGTAGGCTAGGAAACATTCTTATCGATGCTAATCTTGCCTCACGTGCAGCCACCTAAATAGGTTTCCTAACTAAAAACTATTTGTGTAGTTTCCAAAATTTATTTCTATTTGTTGGTGCAACAATGGTCATTTCCAAGCCATCCCACATTTTTGTAGTTCTTAGTAGAGATGAAGAATTTGTCACAGGAGATTCATGAGAACTCGAAGCTTGGTTGACCCGAGAAGTGTCGTGTTGCGGGAGTCAATGTGGCCAAGCTTCTAAGTCATCCACTAAGAATAAGTGTGGCTAGTTAATCCAAGTGGGAACCCAACAAATATTATCCTTTCCCACCTCAGGATTTGTGCTTGTATTGCTAAAATCAAACAACATTCATGATCAAAAACAAACTCAAAAGCATTTTATCTATGGCATCTTGCATGTGTGTATTCAAAACATTGTCAAAGAAAATCAAACATCACACCAAAATATGATAACATTTCAACCTTGAAACAAACTAAGACAAAATTTTTGAAATAAGTTGTTTAAACCAAATATTTTCTCACTTCATTTCTCATCATTCCATCACATTCATTTAGCTTACTTGCATCACTTAAAAAAATATTAGGTTGCATACACCTTTTTTGAAAACTTTGGAATATGGAAACTTACCATATCTTTTCATAAGCCCATTGCTACAAAGAAAAGTTATCATTGACCTTATCACTTTTCACATTTGTCCTTGTCTTTTCGGTGTAACCTTTAAACTCATCAGTCTAATTTAAGGATCACCTTGTCAAATTTGTCACTTTTCATCCACTCTTCTTGAGGTCATTGATAATTTCATTTGGAAACATTGGACTATCCCAGGTTGGCTAGTAACTCCTTCCGTAAGTTTCACAATGAAGGTGCATAGTTCATACCATAGTCATCTCAACTATATTTTTTATAACACTTTGCATTAGCATTATTTCCATTTTAGACTTGGTCATACTTTAGATTATATTGGAATTTTCATTACCCTCATTTAGGCATATCTTATTCCAAAAATACCAAAAACATAGTGTTAATATCATATCAATTGCATTCCCCATTTTGAGCAAATCTTTTTATGGTTGAAACTAGATTACAAAAGCAACGCAAAGCCATGGATTTATTTCATGATGATGAAGACATTTACAACTACACTACCACTTTAAATCTTGACAACACATCTAATGATCCACATGATAATACCTTTGGAACATAAGACAACACAAATTTGGGACCTTCATCTCACAAGAAACCAAGGATAACAAACCTTTTTGAACAATTCCTCATTAGGGATAAAGATGGAAATGTATACATAGAAGAGGTAGAGGTTGTTGCTCAAAATATTGAAGTTCCCTTTCTAGTGGATGAAATTGTAATGCTAGACCCTTAAAGATTCTTGGCTAATCTCTTACATGAAGGATTCATATTACCCCAAGGATTTAATGTCGATACCTTATGTGTTGTAATTCCACCAAAGGACAACACACAAACAAGCCAAGGACAACCTTCACCACAACTTGTAGTTTCCATACCTATTGAAACAACAAGCCAAAATACCACAACCACCAACACCTCATCCATCCCAACAACACAATCTATGACACAAACCACATCACAACCATTATTCATGACACAACCCTTGGGATCAACATTTACTTCCTTTGGGTCATCATCTCAGGCCATAGGGGCATCCACATCTAACATCCTTGATAAACATAAGCCAATAAAGGTTTTTATCCAAGGATCTCAATTGAACACAAATGTCATGTCATAGGGTCCTCTTGTCAATACCAACACCTTGCAAGGGAAAAACATGAACATTTCATCTAGTCAAAACATAAACATTTCACATGGCCTTAACTCTTCTCAAAAAGGACAAGGATCACAAATGACACAAACACAAATCCTTTCAACATATCATATGGATCCTCTTTTGGACATCAAAATCCGCATGGAGAAATACAATACAATATGGCCACTTCACACATTCCAACATATACATCACATGTTCATACATACCTATGGACATAGTCAAAATCCACCCTACATGTGCCACATATCATCTCAGCATAATGCAAACATGGCACTTCAACATAATGTCACCCAAAATCCCATAATAGATGCCTTGAATTCTCAAGTGGCTGCTTTACAAAAACAAGTGGAAGGAATGCAACTATCAAACAAGAAAACATACATGTTGCATGACTTACATCCATATCCATGTATGATCCTAGCATTTACATTCCACCTTTCCCTCATGGGTAGATCATACCTAACTTTACTAAATATAAGAGAAAGATAAATCCACTTAAACACATAAGGAAATCTACCATGACATGTGTAGATGTGGCCTTTGAACACAATTACTTGATGAGACTATTTCCTAGAAGTATTTTCAGTCCTACACTTGAATGGTTTGCATTACTACCTAATGGATCTATAAAATCAAGGGATGACTTAGCCAACAAGTTTGTGGAAAACTATGCCTATAACATTTAGAATGATATTACAATAGCCACCCTCTGCCACATGACACAAGACGAGGGTGATACTTGCATTAACTTTTTCCAAAGATGGTGTAGCATGGCAATTCAATGTCCTGTTGAAATTCTTGAAAAATAAAAGGTTGAAATGTTTGTTGAGAATCTCACATCCAAATTAAAACATCCACTACAAGTACATTGTTGTACAAATTTTTTAGACTTGGTAGAAAAAGTTATGACATTAGAAAAAGTAGTAATTGCCCAAGGTGAACTTTCAAATGGCAGTAAAAGTACACAATAGACTTCCTCCAATGACAAAGATAAATATTGAGCAAGAAACAAACATGTGACCAATGATGGTGTTGTCAATGCTAAGGTGGTCAATAGGAATGGTCCCACTCTGACACTCTGAGGACCTCAGATACAAAACAATGCATCACAAAACCCCACACCAATGGAAAATACAATACAAAATAATCAAGGATAGGGACCCCCAAGATAACCATGACAATACCCGCAAAGATAATATACTCCTTTACTAGAACCCGTTGAATTCATCCTAAAGAAGCTAGTACAATCAAAATTTATGTAGCTCCTAGAGCCCAAACCATATGATCTAGGACAATTCAAACCCTCTTAGTGGGATGAAAATGATTTTTGTGCATACCACCGCATCAAAGGGCACAAAATCTCATCGTGTTATTAGTTGAAAAACATTATTCAAGACCTTGTTGAAAATAGTACAATAGAGGTTGAAGGACAACAACAATATTCCAATAAAGACTGCATGATTTTCAATAATCCATTGCAAGACCATAGAAAAGCCTCCAGTTCAGGTCAAAAGACAGAAAACTATGCCAATTATACCAATGCCTCTTTTGACTACAAAATTATTAACCACCTCTAAGTTGATGATGACTATGTTAACATAATCACCATTAAGAAGCAACCTAAAATTGTCATTACCACCAGCAGAGCTAAGATTACTATATCTATTCCTCCTCTAAAGCAACCATAATCTAAAGCCCAATATAATCTCATTGACCAATTGGGCAAGACACATGTACAAATTTCCATCCTTAACCTTCTACGCATATCACCCAAACACAAAGCTATCCTTGACAAGGATCTGAAAGAAACCTCTGTCCCTACTGACATGGACATAAACTGATTTGAAGTCATGGTTAGATACTTGACCAACTCCCATCATGCTTCTTTTTTTGATAAAGATTATTCCATATCCAAGTCAAACCATAACAACCCATCACACCTTGAGGTCTTTGAATAAACAACAAGGTCAAATGAGTCTTAGTAGATGGCAGAGCTAGATTAAACATTTGCACTTTAAAACTAGTGAAGGAATTGGGCCTATATAAAACATGTTTCCAGATAGAACTAAGAGAATTTTCATCAAATCATAAGATGACAAAGAATTTTCTTCTGAGGGCGTTATCATACTTCCTATCAAGATTAGACCTGCATCATTAGATACCACATTCCAAGTCTAGAATCTTGAACTACCATACAACCTACTCCATGGTAGACCATGTATCCATGCCATGAAATTCATTCCATCCACATACCATCAATGTCTGAAGTTTCCTCAAGAAGGCACTAAAATTACAGTCACAGGCGATCCAAACCCCTTTCAATATTGCAACAATCTAAAAGAGACTACTCAATTCCAAGTGCCTGTCAACCAAGAGGCCTCATCATCTCACTACATTGATCCATCTTCATTGACCAATTTATCCACCCCATTTACCTCAACAGCAAACCTCAAGGTACAAATTCATGACATGGGATGTGGATAATATCAAATGGATAATTTACCAATGAACGACAATGCTAATGTTTTTGAAAAAGATCAGAATTCTAATGTTGATGTCAAGATAACTGCAAAAGGAATGCAAAAAGATGGTCATGCTTGGATTGAAACCTTTTGGGACCCTGATGATACATAATCCTTTGCCATATCTACTTCCACTCAATCTTTTCATATCTATGATAACCCCTTGTTTGACCAAGACATCTATGATAACCCACTCTTTGATCGTGACCCCATTAAGGATATCTAATCATCATCCTTCCATCCCACCTGCCCTGGGCTAGGATATGAATATCCTATTTTCACATCTACTAAGCCACCTTGCCAAGTCATTAAGGATGTGCAAGCCTCCTTTGATGTTAACAGTACTGAAAAGGATCTAGTCCAAAAGATTCCATTGATGGCATCGCCACTCCCATTCATCCACTAAACATTCCTATCACTTCACCTACCTCCTCTATCTCACTCACATCAACTCACATTGTATACATGGATCAACAAGTTATAGCTCAAGAAAAGAATAAAGGAAAATCTCCAATGGATGAGCTATCTTTAAAAGGAGATCAAAAATCAAAAGATATAGTGTAAGTAAAGGAAGATCAACACAAGTCCAGTAGCCAAAATAAAAAGCTATTAGAAAAATCAAAATCAAAAGAAGATCAAGAAAATTCCCCTAGCCAAAATAAAAATTTATCAGACAAATAAAAAATAAAATTCAAAAGTAAAAATGAGAAAAATTCGATCTCCAAGTATGCCTCTCCATCAAAAATAATTGGGGGCATCTATCAAGGAAAAAAATCAAACAAAGAGCTTGTTGATCCAAGGTATCTATCCATGTCACTCTCACTCATACCATATGCTTTATTCCATCCATCCATGTTCACATATCCATCATATACCTCCATTGGCGATGTTTTTCAGTGGATAGTTGATGATGACCCCTTCTTGTACTCTATCTCATTGGTTTCCCAAGCTCCTTTTCAACTAAAGCCTAATGGCCCACGTAGTGTGCACATTATGGATGCTACCATAGCCTCTTTCATTCAACACATCTATCATCCTTCACACTTACGACTCGTACTCCTCATCCTGATCGAGTCATTTCATCTAGCATGGTCATCCACATAGAATGAAAGCATTGTTAAGGTAATCTATGGATCTAGTGTTTATCAATTTTATATCTAGCTTCAGAGAGCTAGGAAAAAGTCTTGAAAGAATACAAAAAAATGAGAAAAAGTTCTAAAAAAAAAGAAGAGAAAAAAAATTCGTCCAATGGTGAAAACTTGGTAAATGGGTGCCATGGATAAGTACCATGGTGAAAACCTGGAAAATAGGTGCCATGTGTAGTTAGTCTTTGCTTCGTCCTCTACTATCGCTCTATCTTGTCTTCCACCCTTATCTATAATAAGGAATTTACTTTCCATCATCTCACATTTAATATCCATTATCAGGCCTTGTCATCCTTATCATGACTTCCAAATGGTTGATGTATTGCTTCCTTCTCTTGCATCTTTCATCCATGATAAACCTTGTCCCATCCCATCTGTATTGGTTCATCTTATATGCAACTAGGAAAATATCCTTGACCTACACTAGATTATGCACTCATCATTGGAAGTCACTATACTCAAAATGACAAAAAAGCCAAAAAAACTTCATAAAATGTCCTAAAAAAAGAAAATAAAAATAAATCATAAAATGTCTTGAAAAAATCCCTAAAAATCATAAAATGTCTTGAAAAAATCCATAAAAATCATAAAATGTCTTGAAAAAATCCATAAAAATTATAAAATGTCTTGAAAAAATCCCTAAATATCATAAAATGTCCTAAAAAAAGCCTAAAAATCATAAAATGTCATTAAAAAATCCCTAAAAATCATAAAATGTCCTAAAAAAATCCCTAAAAATCATCACTCCAAAAATCCAAAAAAATCATAAAACTTAAAAATCCAAAAAAAGGTCAAAACATGTCAAAACCCAAAAACATTCAGATAACTTTCAAAAAATCCCAAAAACAGAGTTAGAGTCAGTCATGTCAATCTTTGTCATTATCAAACTATGTTGCCTCTATGATTGGGTAGGCAAGGTCATCTATCAATGTGCCCCTGAGGCATTAGGTCAATCTTTCATTTTTTGTCAAAGCAAAGTCAAGGGTCATGTCAAACTACAAGGTCTTTATGCATTGCTACGTAGGCAAGGTCATCTATCTATGATCCCCCAAGGCCTCCTAGGTCATTCTCTTAGGGTTCATCAAGTTAGTAAAAATAAATCAGACACTGTCAACTCAAACATGACACAATCATCTGAACTACAAAATTATGAATTAACAAGACAACCAAGCCAACAAGTCTCCAAGTCAAATTAGTCATTTTTCAAATCAATCAATCCAATCAAATCAACCAATCAAAACCAATGGTCTTACACAAGATGTGTGCTTCCTGAAACTAGACCTTGTCATTATCCCCTTTTGTCATTTTCCTTATATAGGTAGTTGCATGATTGAAACTAGAATTGACACCTTATAATCAACATGTTTCTTTTCCTAAAACTAGGCCTTGTCAAACTAGTCCACCCATCGCTCACTTCATCCCTTAACACACTAGCAAATGCTTATTGGAAAATAATATGAATGGTTGTTGACCTTGTTGGTCTAATTTGTGTTATCTTTCGGATTTTCTTCAGTCATGTTACTAGCCACCTTGAGGATGTCCCATGAAGGATTTAGAGGAGTGATGATGTCTCATGAATTGTCTTTTATTTGATTGTTGTTTGTGGTTTTTCTTGACAAAAAATACGGGGGAAACTTTTCCTTTAGTATGAGTTAGGACATTCCTTCTCTGTGACCATTTTTTTTACAAATGGATGACCTTGCACACCTTGGGTTATGTCATGCCATGGTGTTTGTTTTCCATTTGTTATATTTTACCGCTTGATGATGATAAAGCACTTTGTAAAGCACAAGAAACTTTATCACCTTCATCTTCTTTCATATCTCTTTTTCATCTATCATTATCCATTCCCTTCATCATTGCATCTTTTCTTCATCATCCTTATCAATTTCCTTCTATCATTTTTATCCTTCATCTTCTAAGTCCTCTCATCCACTTTGAGAGCACACTCCTATTCTTAGAACCCGCATTTCCTCTCGAGGGGGCATACCAATGCCTCCTTGTCATCCTCATCATTTTTTTCCTACATTGGGGAATATATTTTTCTTTGAATCAATGTGATAGGTTGCATTGTCTCAAAGAGGGGCAAAATATAGACGCATAAAAATTCCTTCATAATCATTTTCATCTATTGCATGACTTATTCCGTTATCTGTATAATCATATTTCGCATTGCATGCTTCATGTGATTATTTGCATATCTCATTGATCGATTTCATTTATATATATTTAAATAGTCATTAAATATTCCTTTCATAAACACATTCACATAAGCATTCAACCATTTCATAGGAATTTACTAAAATATTTAAATAATCATTTATAAGAACCATTTGTGTAGTCATTTTCACTAATTTTATTCACATAATCATTGAAATTTCATATTTTATATGCATTTATCAAAAGTTATAAAAATCCCACTTAATCCTTTATCCCACATTCTTCCCAAAATGTGGACTCATCCCATGAATTCAGCTATAAAAGTAGGCTTCCTTCACACATTTTGACATAAATTTCAATCTTATTCTAATTACATCCAATTCCATAGAGCTTCTTGTGCTTTTGCTTGTAAAATTTGAGAGCAAATGCAAGATATTGTGGAAGAGGGTAACAATGGAGTGAATTTATTATGAATGCATATGGGTTTTTTATAGTTTAGTTTTTTTTATTGCATATGTTTTCATTTTAGAGAAACTTCAGTGATGTCATGTTGAAAGGTTGATTTAGGTTTTCAGATTTAATCATTTAGCTCTTTCAGTTTTTCAACATTACAATTATCATGTGTTATTTTGTTGATTATCCAATTGCTATAAATGGCACTATGTATATCAGATGCATCAAGTTATTATGGTTGTTAGTGACTAGTAATTGGCTTAATTTTGAAGGAAATTCTTTGTGATTAATTATTCAGTTTCATATGATGACCTCTGGTGTAATTTTTTGGTGATTATGGACAATTATGGGACCTAGTGTGTTATTGATGTATACTCGCTTACTCAGGATGGTATTTGATATCATATTAATATTCATGTTTGATGATTGGATTGGTACATATTCTGGAAGGTATTGATGTAATTATGGATGTTAAGTTTTATATTGTTCATGTAATAATCTTTGATATGGTTATTGTGACCAATGCATTTCAAAATGGTGTATTGTATATGATAGCTTATGATTGATCAATTGATTTGTAATGGTATGCAAATGTAATGTATTTATTTTGGATTTATATATGCAAATATTTTTATTGCACTGACAAATTTTGTTGAGTTTTCTAGAGTTCTAATACCGATGGATTGAGGGGATCTACTTAGCCACCTTTTTTCTTGTCTATTATGTTGGTCGGCCTTGGTGTAAGGTTAGTAATTTTTTTGTGTTTGGTTAATATTGTGTTGGATATTTTCCTTAGTGGTGTCTTGTGTAAATTTTGTTCTTGTAATTTAAAATGGAATTTTAGAAGACTTTTAAGAAGAATTAAGGTGTATTTTATGCTTGAGGAAAAACATATACCTAAGGTATAGGGGTTAGGAAGTTGGTTTTATCATTTGAGTCCTTTTAATAAGTGTTTAGGACCCTTTTTATGTCCCCTTTGTAAAAGTGGTGAAAATGGGGAAATGGTTTTGGTGGTTGAGTTAGTTGGAAGGAAGTAACTTCTTCCTTCCCTTCATAACTCCCTATTTATGGAGAGGAGAGGGTTACCATGTCATTTTTGCTCTCTTTGCATTTTGATTTTCTTTCTTTGAGGAGATTTTGGAGAGGAGTATGAGATCTTGAAAGAGGAAAGAAGAGTCATCCATTGTTGGAATCATTGCTCTTGGAGGTTCATCTCTCTTGTTCTTGTATGCATATTCATATGGGAAAATTGTTATGAAGGATTTTGTTGAAGGTTTTTATGTGTAATGTTCTTGCTCTCTTTGTCATAATGTGTTGTTGTCATTGTTGTTGTGTATCTTTTTAGGGGAGTTGACTCCCTCTGTTTAGAGGAGATTTTGGTCCTCCAAGTGTAGGGGTATTGAGTGGGTGTAGCTCCCACACTCAAGGGCTTCCTTGTTGGGATATGTGTATCCCCCTTAGGTCATGGCCATCACCAGGGTATGAGTACCCTTTCTATTCATGGGATGTGAGAATCCACTTGTGTTTTGCATACTTTTAGTGGAGGAATAAGGGGTGTTGGTATGGTGTGATATGGCGGTTGGTGTATTGGCATTGTGGTGCTTGTGTGGAGTTTTATGTGGTGTTATTATGTGGAGATGTGATCATGATATTCTATTTATATGCCCCTTTAGGTTGAGCCATTGCTCCCCCTTTTGTGCTTTCCTTGGGAAAACCAACGTGGTAGACTTGTATTTGTATTCTTTGATATAATTGCATTGTGTATTATGTGTGGTTTTTGCATTGTATTATAAGTTGTGTTATGGCTAAGTGGTTACCCTTGCTTGAGGGTGGGTTGATTCAAAACCCTACGGTTGGGTGGAAAGCCCGTCATTTTCTTGTGGTTTTCTTCCATCTCTTGTTCTTTTTAGGTTCTTGTGGAGTCCTTTTACAGATTATTGGGGAGTGAAATTTTGTGTTGGGTTTCAAAAGTCCTGAATTGGTCTTAGATTTTGTACTTCAAGTTTTATAAATCTTTTGCAAAGACTTGTATTATATCATCAAAAAGTTGGAAAAAAGAGAAGTTTTTGGTGACATTTTAAAATATTTATTTGAATTGTGTTCATGAAGAAAAAAATATAATTCCATGTGTTGCATTGTGCTTCATTAATCAAATCCCACATATATGTTTTATTTTTACATTGAAGGAAGTTTTTTTTGAGAAAAGGGTTGTATTGATTATTGGAATATTGCAATGATCCTTGTTCTTGTGAAAGAAAGAAGTAAATGGAAGGCTTATATTACTTTAAAAAATTCAAATTGGAAGTAAACTATTCACAAAGGATATTGTAAGTAAGGCACAAAATATTTTTGTTTAATGGTTGGAAAAGAAAAAGTATTATGTTTACTTTGATGATCTATCATTTTATAAAGAAAAACCGTAGGAGGTTAAACTACATATGCTAGAGATGTTATGAATGAATGTAAACATAAATGGTAAGGAGGAGTAAATGTAAGAGGAAAATCATTAACAAAATTCCCTCTTTAATTTCTAATGAGTTGAATGCTTCTCTTATTCACCCTGTGACTTTGTCAGAGGTGGAGGAGGTGGTGTTTGGGATGAACAAGGGGAAAGCTCCTGGCCCTGATAGGTTCCCAATTGAGTTTTTCCAAGTGTTTTTGGATACTGTGAAGCTGGATTTGTTGGAGGTGGTTCGGGAGTCTCTTCATAGTAAGCAAATGCTTTGTGCCCTGAATGCTACTTTTCTAGTTCTCATTCCTAAGAAGGAAGGTGCTGACATACTTTATCTCTTTAGACCTATTGTGCTTTGTAATGTGGTGTACAAGATTATTATGAATTTGATTGTCGAGAGGCTTAAATCTTCTCTACTGGTGATCATTTCTAAGGAGCAAGGCAGCTTTGTGGTTGGTCATCAAATTCTAGATGGGGTGGTGGTTGCATCTGAAGTCATTCATTCCATGGCAACCTCTTAGGATAGGTCTATGTTTATCAAGTTGGATATGGAAAAAGTTTATGACAGAGTTAAATGGAGTTTTCTTCAGAAGATTCTATTGGCCTTTGGTTTTTCCTCTAACTAGGTGAGCTGGATATTGAGTTGTGTGACCTCTTCCTCCTTTTCGATTATTGTGAATGGGGAACCTTTAGATCTTTTTGGGGCTACTAGGGTCCTTCATCAGGGGGACCCACTCTCTCCTTATTTTTTTATTATTATGGTGGAGGGGTTGGGCCAGCTTCTGAATTCTCGGGTTTCACAAGGTTTGATTCATGGGTGGCAATGGGGGATGGGATTGCCTACGCTTTCTCATCTCCAATTTGTGGATGCCACCTCTTTCATGGGACTGGCTCATATTAGGGAGTTTGAATCCTTCAGGTAAGCTTTGGACATCTATCTAGCAGCTTCAGGCCAGAAGGTCAATGAGCAAAAGTCTTCTATATTCTTCTTTAATACTCCTCATGCTATCCAGTGGCAGA
Source organism: Sequoia sempervirens (assembly GCA_007258455.2). Lineage (NCBI taxonomy): Eukaryota > Viridiplantae > Streptophyta > Pinopsida > Cupressales > Cupressaceae > Sequoia > Sequoia sempervirens. The sequence goes on from VDFB02379711.1 coordinate 185,196,132, forward strand.
TTACAACTATTATGCGGTTTCAAATTGGGTCTCTTCCCTTTGTCTACTTGGGTATTCCTCTTGTTGTTGGTCATCAACTTAGGTCCTCCTGGCAGCTGCTGCTTGATAAGCTTAGGTGGAAGGTTACTCATTGGACTCATCGTTGGTTGTCTACTACTGCTAGAGTGACTCTTCTCAAGTTTTTTATCTAGGCCCTTCCCATCTACAGGTGCTTTGTTCAAGTGGATCTTATGTATTTCTTTAAGGAATTTGATGCTCTTTCACATTAATTTCTTTGGAGCGGTAATGTGTTGTCTTCAAAATGGAGCATTGTTAAGTGGGATTCTGTGTGTAGACCAAAGCAGGAGGGTGGTCTTGGTTTACACTCTGCTATTTTCAATGGGAAATCTCTTGTTGCCAAGCTTTATTGGCGATGGTGTACCAATCAACATCAGTTATGGGCTCATATTCTCAACCATAAATATCTTCAGGGTGTTGCTTCTTTTGAGGTTCCTCTTTATCCTCTAGAAGGGAGTGGTTCTATGATTTGGCATACTTTGAAAGTGGGGGTGCAGTTGATTAAGTGTGCACTTTTTTGGATCTGTCATTTAGGGTCACAGGCTCTTTTTTGGTCAGATTCTTAGGATGGTCACCCTCCTATTCTCTCTTCTTTTCCTCACCTCCAGTCCCTTTGTGATGTTTTTATTGCAGGTGGTTGGGATACTATGGAGCATTATAAGGTGGCATAGCATGGTGGTTTGGTTGTAAGTTTCTGCTAGAAGCATCCTTTTGAGTGGCCACCTGGAGGGTTTGAGGGGGACAGGCATGAGATTTCCCATCTTTTGGCTTCCCATGCTTTTAATTCTTTGAGGGGACCTGATGTCTTGGCTTGGGACAGTTCAGGTTTGTCTAGAAAGTACTTTGTGGTAGCTAGTTATAAGCAATTAGGTAGGAAGTTGTTTGGGGACATTGAGGTCCCTTGGTGGAAGCAAGTTTGACACAAGTTGTCATGGCCCAAGTGCAACTTCTTTATGTGGTTAGTGGCTCAAAACTAGTGCCTTAATTGGGATAATTTATGTAAGCGTGGGTTCCAAGGCCCCTCCATGTGTGTTTTGTGTCATGGTTGTGAAGAGAGTGTCTCCCATCTCTTCTTCCAATGTTCCTATGCTAGCGAGATTTGGCATTTCTAGTGTGGGGTGTGGAATACGGCCTGTTGGCATGCTTCCTCTTTGGTGGAGTTTGGGGAATGGTGCGGTAGGGCCCCTATTTCTTCCCCCTTTCTTCAGGTTGCTTGGATTCTAGGGCCTTCCTTTATTATCTAGAACTTGTGGTTGGAGAGGAATAGGTAGATTTTTTAGGATTTGTTGTTGATGGCCCCTCACCTATGGTGGAAAATTCTACACTCTTTAGGGGAAACTATTGCGGCTAAATGTGATATGACTATTCTGGTGGACCCTCGTGATGTTGGTTACTGTAATCATCTTCATCTTCCTCCTCCACAATGGTAGCTCATGTGCAACAGA
>VDFB02379711.1:185197733-185215763 GCA_007258455.2 Sequoia sempervirens
GGATACTAGTACTAGATTTGATATCCATTGTGGATAGTCAATGGGTCTAATGAAATCGACATCTAGTAGTTTTTTTACTTCTAATTTTACCAATAATGCTATCTATGGATGCATTTTTCTGAGTTTTTTCTTGATAGGCTTTGCTTTAGGCATTATAGCTAGATGATGTACCACTAATGTTGGATCTAGTCCAGGCATGTTAGCATAGGTCCATGCAAAATTTATCTTCCGGGCATTGATGAAAGCTATGAAATTATCCTTTTCTTCTGGGTCTAGTGACACAAAATGGTAGGTTATCTTGGGGTCTTCTACTATGCCAACATTTATGAGTTCTACTTCTTCTACTAGTAGTGTTCACCTTTCCTAATATTTTGATATGGGGAGATTGAATCTTCCATCCTTGAGGGCCTCTGAGAGGTTTTCACCTTCAGATGCATCCTTTATTTTTCTCTTTTCAAGATTTGATAAAGCCACTAATTGGTTTTCTCTAGGGGATCATAATTTTATGCTCTTTCTTTCATTTTTGTGACTAAAAGATTCAATCTCTCCACCAAAGTATGCCTCCTATTCTAGTTCCATGATGAGCCCTACCTTGTGGTCTCCTGCTGGTATGTCCATTTAAAGTCCCATGAAATCTACAATTGCCTCATCATTCTAGAATTGATCTAGAATAGGTGCATGTTGTTGTTGATCCCAATCTATGAGTTGCGGGTATTGGAGTGGGAGATTATCATCTTGATTTGAAAATCCTATGGAAGTGGATGAAAGGGTCAGTATGGCTCAGGTGTCTTTTTCCCACTGGGTGTCTAGGTTATCATTGCTAGAAGTGGGAGAATCATATTTGATGATGAAGGAATGGGAATCCCATTCGTATTCATTAGAGTTTATACTAGAATTATAATATATGTTGGGAATGATTTGAATATGTTGGAGAGGAAACCTATCAAAGATAAAGTTAGCAAATAAGTCTTCAATGGGTAAATCATTGTCTAAGGTATGATAGGTATATAGTGCCTTGATGCTAGCAGAAGTTCCTCGCTTCTTCCAAGAGGTTCATCTAGTTTTCGATATAACCGCATCCTTTGGTTCATAACCTAGCCCCATATTCTTATTCCTTTGTTCTAATATAATAGGTTATGACTGACCTTGTTCATGTATCCCCAAGCCACCTTTTCCATTATATCCCATTTTTTTAACTAATTGATAACCTCTAGTAGTAGGGTCAAAATTAAATTCTAGTTTTGCTAGTTCTTTTTCCTCTTTGTAGATCATAGATAGAAATTCCTCAAATATTTCTTCATCTTGCATGTCTCCCCATCTAGTGAAAATAGTGGGCTTGGAAATCATTTGTATTATCTTGATCTCTTTTGGAACTCCATATACTCTGGGTGTTGGTGGAAGCATCAAGATGCAAAATGCTTGGTTGAAAAAGTAATTCCCATTACCCTTATCAAGCACTTGAATCTTGGCTTCCATTTTTGGTTGGTCACTTGAGGTGTTTTTGGTTGAGGTAGATGGAAGTGTTGAAGGGTCAACATAAGAAAAGGAGTGGAATGCTATATCATTGCTAGGCACATGTTGGATTTTATTGTATTTCTCCTCTAACTTGGCACAAAAATGAAAAGGCTCAGGATTGGCATATAGTGTTACCTCTTTTACTTCATGGGGGAACTTTAGGAATTGATGAAAAGTGGATGGGACTACTTGTAAAGCATGGATCCAAGGTTGTCCCAGTAAGAGGTTGTATGGCAACTCAAGATCCAGTACTTGACAAGTGCTTTATGTTAGGGCTGGCCCTATCTGTACTGGTAACCTGACTATTCCTTCATAATTTCTTTCTAGATCATTGTAAGCCCTTATTGTGATACTTTTTCCTTTATTAATCACATTGTTAGAATACCCCAGTTGTTTAACAAATTTTAAGGTATGGATGTTTAAACCTACACCATTATCTATCAGTACCCATTTGACCATGGTTTTATGAACACCAACCTCTATGTAGAGGGCTTGGTTATGAAATGTTCTTTAGGGTAGATCTTTCTCAAAAAAGATTTAGTGATTAGTCTGTGTGATTTTACCAACCATAGCTTGGAACTGACTAGGATTGAGGTCATCAAGGACTATTGTTTCCAATGCCTTTTCAAGTATTTCCCTATGGGCAGGTGATAGTTTTAACAACTCTAAAATTGAGATTAAGGAAGGTGTTTTCTTTAATTGTTCCTCAATATTGTAGTCATTGGGTAACTTGATTGTAGGTTTGGGTGGTGCTCCTTGAATTGTAACTCTTCCCCAATGGGTGGTTATGTTATAGTTATTGTCTCCTCATCGTAGAGTTACTGCATTTTCCCTATTATCATCAACATGTGAGATGGTTCCTAAAAATATGTCCCCATATATGTAATTGGCATTATGGTATTCTTGTTTCTTTCCTTTGTCATTCCCTTTGTAATGTTTTAGGATTGGGTTTGTGTAAATTTGAAGGTCCTTATTCCCTAGATGATGTTCAACATCTACCTCTCCTTTTTCAATTAAATCTTAGATAAGGTGCTTGAGTCTCATACAATTGTTTGTGGTGTGTCCTTTGATCATGCGGAAGTCATGTAAATCCTTCTCGTTATACCATAGTGTTTTGAAACTAGTTTCCTCATAATTTGGATGATCATTAGTTTTGAGGAGGTTTTGTTGCACTAGTTCGCACATGACTATTTCCAATGACTCACCTAGAATTGTGAATTGCCTCTTTGGTTGATCATACTGCCTCTATTCTCCTCCCTGATTCATTTGTGGGTTTACACTTTGATTGTTCTTGGGATATGTATTTTGGTTGTTTTGTGCACTATTTGGAACATAGCTTTTCTATGCTACCTGTGGTTTGTTTGGAATTGTGTTCTATGATGGCCATAGTGGTCTAGCACCAACCACTCCATCATTTGTGATTTTTCTTTTGTAGCCTAGACTTTAGGTTTCTCGTTTGAAGTAGATTGATTGTATTTTGAGTTATATATTTTAAGGGAACCTCTTGTAATGAGGGATTTTTTGATATTCAATCCCTTCTCAATGTTTTCTTTGAAGTCTACTAGACATAACATTGTGAGCCGATAATTGATCTTAGGTAAGAAATTGGCAATGAATATGTCTACCAACTCCTTATCGAGAATGGGCCATTTAAATCTACTAGCCTTGTGTCTCCATCACTGTAGATAAGAGATAAAATATTCTCCTTGATTCTGTTTGATTGTGGATAAGCTTGTAATGGTGACATCTTATTCAATGTTGAAGGAGAAGTGACCTATGAATTTTCTAAACAATTCATCAAAGTTTTTGACTGCTAGTGTCAACCGGGTGAACCATTCTATAGCATGGCTTGTAAGGCTACATGGAAATAATCTCATATGGTATGAGCCATTGTGTTGTACTTCCATGAATGATACTGAGAAATCCTGTATATGCTCCACTGTATCCCCTATTCCTTTATATTTTTTGTCAAACCTAGGTATTTCAAAATTCTTGGGAAAGGGGATTGCAGTGATCGATTGATCAAACAGGAATGGGCATATCTCTTGGATAGTATAGGTTTTCTTTTGTTTTCTAGCTTGCATTCCTACTACCTATTGGGTGACTACTTCTAGCTTCAATTCGATGTCCATTTTTGGCAAGTTTGTTTTTGAGTTCTATGTATAATAGCCTTGTTCTCTCACCATGTTTGGGTCATATATCAGATATTGTGAAGGTATGAGACCTTGGTAATCATTTTGGTTGTATACTAGGCTAGGTACTTGATGGGTGTAAGGAGGGTTAGCTCCTTGTTGGTGAGATGAAGTGTATTGGAGGTTACCTTGTTGGTAGGAAGACTAAGGAAAGGTGCTCTATGGCACACCTTGCTGTTGGGAAGGACTAAAATGAAGGTTACCCTATTGATGTGTTATTGGGACACCTTGTTGGTAGGAAGAGTGAGGAAGGGCGCTCTATGGCACACCTTGTTCTTGGGTAGGACTAAAATGAAGGTTACCCTATTTATGCATTATTGGGACACCTTGTTGATAGGAAGACTGAGGAAGGGCGCTCTGTGGCACACATTGCTATTGGGCAGGACTAAACTGAAGGTTACCTATTGATGTGTTATTGGGACACCTTGTTGATAGGAAGACTAAGGAAGGGTGCTCTATGGCACACCTTGCTACTGGGCAGGACTAAACTGAAGGTTACCCTATTGATGCATTATTGGGACACCTTGTTGATGATTTGAATGGGGAAGGGTGCTCTATGGCACACCTTGCTACTGGTATTGCTGGTTTAGAAGGGGATCATATGGTCCACCTTGTTGGTGGTATTGATTTTTCAGAGGGGGACCTTGTGTTCCACCCTGTTGAAGGTATTGAATTTTTTGAGATGGGTCCATGTTTGAGGTATTTTAAGGTATATACTATTCGAGGGGAGGATTGTTGTTTGGTGGTTCATACTATGATGATCCTCCTTGATACAGTTGTGCTATTGTTGCTTTTTTCACCTGAGTCGGTCTTCTGAATAAGGGGTTCTCTTTGGGTTGACCATCATTTTGCGAGAACATAGGCGACATGTTTTGCATCTTTAGAGGTTCAGTTATTTTTCTTACAACCAAGTTATCCCCTAAAGGAATAAGGCTGAAATATTTGAGAGCTTCCACATTGAAGTCCACTGGTAATTTAGCACCACTTTGTGCTAACTTGAAAAAATAGGAGTTTGGATCCTTTCTCAATAGTTTGTACATTAGTTTAAGAACCTTGGGGTTGCTAAATGTTTGAATAGTTCATCCTCTTTATTTCTTCCTCTGTTTCTACCTCCTCAATGACCATTTTGTATGGGTCTTGGTTGTTTTGTTCAATTACCTCCTTGTGTTTGTGATTTAGTTCCTCTTCACTAAAGGTATTTCTATACATAGGCCTCTATTGTGGTGTTTCAAGATCAGCTGGCCTATAGCCCCAAGGGCTACTTTGATTGTTTATGGCATTGGTTAGTGGGATACTAGTGTTGTTATTTTTTTTTCATTTTCCTTCTATGTTGTGACCTTGTGGTTGTCATAAATAATTTGGATATGAAGGTAGGACAAATGGTGCCAGAAATCTAAAGTTTTCAAATCCAACATTGACCTAAATAAAAGGGTAGATTTAGGTAACGGAATCTAGCTTGCCACTCTAGAGAAGTTTAGTATCGTGAAAAAGACCTAGGTTTTGGCCAAAAAAGAACATGTACAAATATAGATTGTTCCTAGAAGCACATCTATAAAAGTTTTCCACTAGTTTGTTTCTATTTTTGTGTAGTGCGGCAAGGTGTTTCTTAAGAGCTTTTGGTTTAAGATTCCTAGGTCGAGAATAATGACCTATATTCTTTACTTTGGGTATCCTAACTCTGCGTGAAATCATGGATGAATAAGGATGTTTATTGCCAAGCGGGGGGTGGTAATACAGTCTCTTAGCTACTATGTATGCTTTCTCTTCCTCTTTGTCTAAGATGATGGATGTAGTGAGAAATTGATGGGGTGTTTCATTTTTCTCAAAAATGAATGTTCTAAAACTATTGATGATGTTAGTTTGGGTACCTTCAATGTGGACATTACCTAGCTGAAAGATTGGTGTGGTTATCCCTAGTTGTTGAATGGGAGTTGTCCTACAAATGGTCATAAGGTATGTTGGTGTTGTGAGGTGGTTTATGGTGTTCAATATCCTATCATAAGGTCATTTAATACCTATTTCCAGGTGGGTGGTAGTAATATGGGTCTTCCAACTACTATTTTTTCATTTTCTTCCTCTTCATTTAAGATGATGGATGTAGTGAGAAATTGATGGGGTGTTTCATTTTTATCAAAAATGAATGTTCTCAAACTGCTGATGATGTTAGTTTGGGGACTTTAAATGTGTGTAAGGCTGGGTTGAATAATAGGTGCTACAAGGCCTTGTTGTTGAACAAGAGTTGTAGGTCGTCAAATGGTCATAAGTTGTGGTGGTATGGGGTGGTTTGTTATGAAACTCAAAAACCCTAAAGTTTGAGCATTGTTTTGGAATGTAGCTACTTTTTAGAAATCAAAATGCTGAAGAAGTAGGGCCAATATTCTACTTCCTGATCTAGAGGATATGTTGTGGGAAAGATACTTGAACTATCTATGAGTTCCAAGTAACTGTTGATATCATATAATTTTTGAGTGGAGGAATGATCCTAATGTTTTGTTGGATTTTGATTTCAAATAAGTAGTATGGGAATAATGGATGAGATTTTATGACCAAACTAATTTTCCAAGTATATTGTTCAAGTAATGACCTTATAAGCAATCTAAGTGTTTTTAGCAAAAAAATGTGTGAGTTGGAATGGAAATTTGTAACCTCTTTGTGTTTGATTCCTTTGTGTTCTTGAGTATGGAATATGATATAATAGCACTAGACTGACTCACAAGCATGGACTTTCTATGATCTGAATGTCTATAGCTTAGGTTGTGAAATCACAACACCCAAACCATAGTTACCAAAGATTTTACTTTGATCCATGCAACTTGAAAATAAGACCAAAATTTTTAGAAACCTTTAAGGATAAATCCTTTCAAGGAGTGAAAACATAAGGCTTTTTCGCAAGTATACACTGGCTCAAAGGGTTTGTGGTTTGACTATCTTGTTCAATGTATGTTTTGATGTGTTATTTTTTCTTTAAACCAAACACAAAATTTGATGTTTCAACTATTTTTGAATGTAATTGGATAAGTTTAACATTAAAAAACAATTACAACCCTAGTGGAGAGAAACCATCCTCTTAGGTGGGCCTACCTCATGGTTTAAAGAGATGATTTTACATGCGACTTATGACACAGGTCTATAGTCGGACTTGGCAAGTAACTTCTCAAAAGTAAATTCTGATGCACCACTTTTAGAGAATGTTTTGGATAAATAGGGTTCCTTCTAAAACAATTGGCTCTTACTCATGTTCTAGGGATATTATTTTTTGGGCACCTACACATGTGGTATTTTGTTCAATTAAGAACCTTCCAACCTTTTCGGGTTTTTTACGCATCACAAGGATACTGAGGAAGAATACGTTGGTATAGGACATCCGCACCCAACAAGTGATGTACTTTCCTCACACTCATAAAATATTTATATAGTGGTCCAGAATGAACGTACCGCTTGGGTTGCCTATGAGTTCTCTAGCATGGGATGTGTCTCAATAGGCAAGCCCTCTAAGGAGGTAAAATTTTAAAATAAATGTGAAGCTCAAAAATGTTCTTCACTCACCCAAGATTGCCAAAATGGTGTGAGGGGAGAAGAAAAAACACTTTAGCTTGCCAATCAATGCATGCACGAAAGACAATTCATTGCAAACTAAATTATTTTAAACAACTCAAGCAGTGTTATCCCCAAGAATATGTGAGTAAAAATGAAATGTTCTTTTTACTTTGCGCTAGTTGAAATGTTCAAGACATCAAGAAATTAAGATAGAAATGGAGTGAAAATAATAAAAAATATTTTGTTCATTTTTAAGCCCCAAAGTTGAAATGTTTCTAAGAAAATCAGGCCTGGTCATTAATGGTCAACAAAAGTGTAAATCAGACGTTTGTCAACAAATTGAAAGGCATATTGCGCTCTTTTTTATGCACCAAATTTAAAGGTTCCTACCTATGAAAACATAAAATGTTTTCATTTTTTAGAGCCCAAATTTGAAGTGTTTTATGTTTTTTGTATGAGCACCAAAAAAGAAATTCCTACTTTAGAAAACTTCAAAAAGGTTTGTTCTAACAACACCAAATAAAGTGTGAGAGTTGTTTTGTTCAATTTTAAGCACCAAAATGAAGATTCCTACTTTAGAAAGCTTTAAAAAATATTCATTTTAGATAGCACCAAAATCAAAATGTGAAAGTTGTTTTATTCAATTTTAAGCACCAAAATGAAGATTCCTACCTTAGAAAACTTAAAAAATGTTCATTTTAGATAGCACCAAAATCAAAATGTGAGAGTTGTTTGTTAATTTTAATGCACCAAATTGAAGTTCCTAAGTTAATAAGAATTCTTGTAGATCTAAAAATAACTTGGATCGATCGTCTTCCTTGCATAAAATAAGTCAATATGTTTCAAATCCTGCATAAAACCCATTAATTCCTACAAAATAAGAAAACATTAGCAAGTTCATTACAATAGTGCAGGATTCGTGCTCTTGTCTTCTAGAGAAAATGCTTAGAAAAAAAGATTAAAGCTCAAAAAAACAAATTTGCAAAAACTCAGAATTTCTGACAAAATCTCAGATTTTTCATATAGTGCAAAACCCAGAACAAGAAGCAAAAGCATGGTTTTTTAGCAAAAGTGTCGGTTTTAGTGAAAAAGCACCATTCCCATGGAAAAGGCGTGGATATTCTAGCAAAAGCTTAGAAATGTTGCTTGTCAAAAGCAAGCTTTTGTTGGGAAATTCGTGAAATTCCTCTAAAAGCTTCTGAAACCATGTAACTTGTAACTTAGCTCAAAAAAATGTTAGTGAGGAGGACCTAGGTCCCACTAGGCATGCCAAAATGTGTGAGGTGGAAGGAATCCATTGGGAAAATATGTGAAAAAAAAGAAAAAATATAGGATTGAAATAAAAAACACTTAATCTATCCTATTCCATCACTCATGAAATGAACGATTCTAAGCTATTTGATGAAATGGGATCCTAAGATTAAAAAATGAATTCAAAAAACACAAGAAAAGATTGCCATCCCATGTTGGAGTGTATTTGCATGATGTTGGGTTGTTTGTATCACTGCAAAGCCTCCATTGCTTATATGTAAAAGCTTGATGATCGATGCTTGTTCTTGAAGAAATGATGCAACTCTCTCAATGGTGATCTTGAAAACACTTCATTGCACAAGGAAAGTTGAAATTATCATCATCATGTGAAGAGAAAGGCTTGTTATATAGAAAAATAAATTTTGAATCGACAATCAAGATTGCATTGGAGGAAATCCAGATCAATGATCAAAAGGAGTTGAGAGGATTTAGAAATGAGGGAGTTGTGGAAAGTTGATTGCACAATTAGGGTGATTGAAGAATAGATTGGCTAGTTAGGATTTTGATTTCTTAGTTAGCAATTGATTGATTAGTTAGGGTTGAGTTAAGAATTAGATGGTTGAGTTAGCAAAATTAGATTGCTTAGTTAGCAATCCATGATTTTCTCAATCAAAAAGTGGTTGAGGAATATTAATTAATTTAATTAAATAATTAATTAATTCCAATTTGATTTGGATTTTGGTTTTTGCTAATTTGAATAGTTTGATTTGATTTGATTTAATTATTCAAATTTTGGAGGGAAATCTGATAATTAAATTATTATTATTTAATAATTCAATTAATTTTGAGGAATAGGATGAATTAGTGATGTAACTAAATAATCGATGTCATTTGACTAATCAAGATGAAATAAGATTAGGTTAGGACTTTATTAAATAAATGTAATTTATTTAATTGGTCAAAATGATGAAATGCAAATTAATCAAATAACGTTGTATCATTTGATTAATAGAGAAAATAGGGTTTTGAATGTCGTTGATGTCGTTTGATGCATTGTGAGATGTCATGGGATGATTTAGAGATTATTCAAGATGTTTTAGAGATGTTCCAAGTTAATTCAGAGACATTTAGAGTCGCTTAGAGTCATTGCGAATCATTTTGGGGTCTTTCTGAGATGTTCTGAGCTGATTCAAAGTTGTTCTGAGTCATTTCGAGGTCATTCTGAGACATTCTAAGTTGATTCAGAGTTGTTCTAAGTTGTTTTGGGGTCATTCTGAGATGTTCCAAGTTATTTTGGGGTCATTTCAATACATTTCGAGTTGATTCAGAGTTATTCTGAGTCATTTCGGGGTCGTTCTAAGATGTTTTGAGTTGATTTAGAGTTGTTCTGAGTCATTTTGGGATCATTCCAAGAAATTATGAGATGTTTTGAGTTGATTTAGAGTTGTTTCAAGTAATTTCAGGGTCATTCTAAGATGTTCTGAGTTGATTCAAAGTTGTTTCAAGTCATTTCAGGGTCATTCTAAGACGTTTTGAGTTGATTCAGAGTTGTTTTGAGTCATTTTGGGGTCATTCCAATTTGATTCAGAGTTGTTTTGAGTTATTTCAGGGTCATTCTAAGACATTTTGAATTTGTGATAAGTATTAACTCAATTTTACATGTCTATAGTACTCTATGAAATAGAAAACATAACTTGTATATACATGCCCTTACATTTAAATTGGGGAAGGAATTTTGAGAAGAAAAATAAGGGGGGGTCTTAGTAATAGGAAAGCACTGATTGTGCAAGGAAATCACAAATGCTATTTCTTCAGATAAACTTCCTTGAAAAGTATTTTGGACTTATATGGGTATTAAGCATTTTAATTAATTTTCTTTGTAAAAAAATCAATTATGTCTTGATGGTTGTGTCAAAAAAAGTAGTTTTCTTTCTTCATGAGTTGGTTTTGTTGAAGATTTATGTGAATGCTAAAAATGATTTGGTGTGTTCCATTGTTAAGCAAGTAATAAATTCTAGATTCTAGAGAAATGTAAAACCTAGGCTAAGATATAGGAAAATGAATTAACGATGTTAGAGATACCAATTTTTAAAGTAACCCTTATTTATGAAAACTGGATCAAGTGTTTAAAATAAATGTATTTTGATAAATCTTAAACTAGGAGGGGTATGTACCATTGTAAATTGGAAAATCGTATGCATTTGTAAATCCGCATTAATGTTCTTGGAAAACTGTAAAATAAAGGTTAAACAAGGGTTCAACAGTTAGTAGGAATTGAATCTGAGGGTGCAATTCTCCATGCTTCTATCAAGATGATAATGCATTTGCAATACAATGATGAAAAAAACTTAGATATCACTATTTACTAAATGTGTTCACAGTCTAGGGTTATTTTAAATTGGGTAGTTATTTAAGGTGTGGTGATTGCAATCATAATTTAATGCATGCACAATGGTAAGCTCTCTTCATAATCTATGCGTACAAATATCTAGTCACCCTATCACCATCACTTCCCCATTGTCATATTTACCTATTTTAAACCATTCGGTCTACTTGATTTTTTTATGTGTACAAAAAAAAACTTGTCAAATATCCATGAGTAAAATTTGGCTTTTAACCATTTTCTCTGAGTCATTTGATCGTTGTGCTTGATAGCCTATGTGAAAAATTATATTATAGTTACTGATTATTAATCTCCTATCTAAATAGATTATTTGACTATGAAAAATTAATTCATAGCAAATTTTTAAAAATAACACAACTGCAACTTCACAAATAAAACCATAGGAAAATATGCAAAATCATGAACACTATATTTTTGGACAAATTGTCCCTGAAAAAACCCCAAGGGAAAATCAATAGTGAAGATGAGAAATTTTATTAAACTTCAAAAAATTAAGAGATACATAAATTTCTTGCCTCTTACTGGCAGAGCTCCGACAATATTCTTCTCTGGAAATTCTTCCCTCAATTTCTCCTATTGAAATTCCATTGTTGTTGTCTCCAACACTATCACTGCGCCCTTGCTACTACTGCAAAAATATTTCCTATCACTACAAATGCTTCTCAAGTGTGTGTTCTCCAAATTCCCATTGGTCGCCTTTTATACTATCCTCATTGAAAAACCAATGGCCGTGATTTAATCTCAATCAATGGCTGAGATCAATTAGAGTCTAACAAACCCTAACTAATTGCTTTCTAGAAGTCTCTAAATGAATCAATTAATTAATTAAATAATTATGTGTACAACTAACTCCTTTCTAGAAGTCTCCAAAAAAAAATAATTAAATAATTAAATTTCTTGGGTATGGAGACACCTGTCCAAGCTACAAAAATTAACACTCCCTCTTAGCGAGGAAGGTGTTCTACATGATACCCAACCTATCTCTGAAGAAGATGAATTTTTCCTTCCCTAATGCCTTAGTCAAAATGTCTACTACTTGCTAATCTATAGGTATATACTTTAGCTTAAAAATCCCCCACTGTACACAATCCCTAATGAAGTGATATCTAATGTCTATATGCTTAGACCTATCATGAAACATTGGATTCTTAGAAAATTTGATACAACTCTTATTGTTGCAGTGTATCACCATAGTCTCAACCCTCTCACCAAAAAAGGCTACCAACAACTTTCAAAGCCATATTGCCTCACATGTCACCATGCTAGCTGCTATGTATTCTACCTCTACAAAACTCAAAGCCATAGACTTCTAATTCCTATTGTACCAAGAGACAACTTTTGATCCCAAACTAAAGCAACACCCTGAAGTTCTTTTCTTGTCCACTGTACTTCCCACCCAATTTGTGTCAGTATAGCCTATTAGCCTGATACCATCACCTTGAGCATATCTAATCCCATACTTGATTTTACCATCCAAATACCGCAACACATGCTTTGCCATTGTCTAATGCACTCTTTTTGGTTCAACCATGAATTGACTAATAGAGTTTACTTCAAAGGATATATCTAGCCTACTATTGACCAAATACATGAGAGATCTAGTTAACTGCTTGTATAAGGTGGGGTCTACATCCTTCTCCTTGGATGAGTCTACCTTCTTTCAATTCATGATCATAGGAGTAGACATGGCTTTGCAATCTTCCATCTCGAACCTCCTCAATATTTTGATGCAATATTTCCCTTGTCTAAGGAAAATCTCTCCATCTATCTTCCATTCCTCCATGCGTAAAAGGTAGTCCATAAGCCCAAATCCTTCATCTCGAACTCTGTCGCAAGGTCCCTCTTGTACTCCTCAATGAGCCCTAGTGAACCCATTAAAAAAAAGTCCTCCACATATAGAACAAGAATGAGAACCTCACCCCCAACTAATAAGTAGTAGAGGCTAGCATCTGCTTCACTCTTCATGAAGCCCATTCCCTGTAAGTATTTATCAATGTGTTTATACCATGCTCTAGGAGCCTGCTTGAGTGTGTACAAATCTCTCTTCAATTTGCATACATGGGTTTCACTATTGTGTGCTACAAAGCCCTCTGGTTGTTCTATGTATACCTCCTCTACCAATTCACCATTAAGAAATTTCATCTTAACATCCATCTAATGGATCTTCTATCCCATCTGCACTGCAAGTGAGATCACAGATCGCATAGAAGTATACCTAGCCACTGGAGTGAATGTCTCCTCATAGTCTATTCCCTCCTTTTGAGAGAAACCCTTGGCCACAAACCTTTCCTTGTATTTCTTAATGCTACCATCTACACCATTCTTGATCTTATAGATCCAACATGATCCAACCACCACCCTATCTATTGGTCTAGGCACAACCTCCCATACATTGTTTTGCACTATTGAGGTATATTCTTCAACCATCACATCTCACCACACCTATTTTTGTGAAGCTTCCTGATAGCTAGAAGGCTCACTATATACCAATTGACTAACTAATGCCATATAGTCATTATGCTTGGCTAGTTGTCTTTGTTGTCTACTGCTCATCCTAGGAGCTCCCACAAACTCCTCAGTATCCCTATGCGTCTGCTAGTTCATGCTGCCAACTATAGAGGATGAAGTATCAACCTCCATGTCTTCCTGATGCATCTCTTTGGTCTGATGCATTTGTTGCTCCATACTCTGCAAACTCTCAACACCTAATCTTGTGCTAGTACTAGTGACTATACTCAAGCTTCACTGCCATTAATCTAGTTGAACGATCCTTGGAGCTTTTACTACCAACTTACTCTGTTCATCTACTTACAAATCTCTGGACCTCCTAAATTCTTTGTCCTCCATGAACTTGACATCACACCTAACTATAATCCTCCTGGCCTCTGGAATAAATATCTGATATTCCTTTGAGGTTTTACTATACCCCACAAAGTACCCTCTCTTTATAGTCTAATCTAACTTGGAATGTGTAGGCCCTAAAATGTGACAATATGCCAAACTCTGAAATATCTTGAAGTGGTTGACATTTGGCTTCTTCCCTGAAAATGCCTCCTTTGGTGTCATCTTGCCTAATACCTTATGTAGAACCCTATTCTATATGCAAACTATTGTACTACATGCCTCTACCCATAAGTAATGTGGCATATCCTGGTCATACAAGATAGCCCTTTCCACCTCTAATATAGAATGATTCTTCCTCTCAACAACTCCATTTTGCTATGGGTTGTAAGGAATAGCCCACTCTCTCTTGATTCCTTCCCTAGTATAGAATTCCTAGAACTCTTTCCCTTTGTACTCGCCTCCATTGTCTAACCAAAGAACCTTTATCTTTATGCCTGTCAAATTCTCCACAAGAGCTTTGAACTCTTGAAAATGACTAAAAACCTCATCCTTGGTCTTCAAGAAGTATATCTAGGTCTTCCTAGAGAAATCATCAATAAAAGCAACAAAGTAATCATACCCTCTTAGAGAATTCATCAATATTGGTCCACATATATTTGAATGTACTAGATCAAGAACACCCTTGGATCTAGTGTGACTCCTTGGAAAAGTTTCTTTCACAAACTTCCCCAACACACATCCCTTGCATACATCATCATGCTCTATGCTCACCTGTGGAACACATGTCACTGTCTCACAAAACAATTTAAGTGCTCAATGATGTATATGGCCCATCCTTGCATGCCATAGCTCTCCTTGATCTCTAGAATTACTACTACTCATCAATGCCTTATGAGTATCAAACTACAACCTATAAAGCCAATCACTTGTAACTCCAATAGCTATGGGTGATTTCCAATCCTTATGCTTGATTAACACATTCACCCCTCAAAAGAGTACATTGTAACCTTTATCTTGAAGGATGGATACAAAAATCAGATTCATACCCAAGCCTAGCACATGCAACACATCATGAATGGGAATCGGCTTGTCATTGTTCCTCTGAAATAGAATAGTCCCTTTTCCAACTGGATTGAGTTTGGACATGTTCCCCATAGAAATATGGATTCTGATGTCCTCCTTATAACTAGAGAAGTACTCTCTAACTCTTGTCATATGAAATGACACCCCATTGTCTATATACAAAACATGGGTTGTGAGGTTGAGCTAACCATACAAGCTATGAGTGAAAACTCATCCTCCATTCTACTAGAGAGCTCATTTGCACTTGTTGAAGCTATTTTTTGCTTCTTTCCTTTCTTTTTGTTCTTCTTCCTTTGTGGGAAATCGCTGACATAGTGGAAAAACTCATGATAGCCATAGAATTTGATCTTAGACAAGTCCTTCTTATTCTTCTTCTCACTCTATGGATTTGTTCCTTTGATAGACCCCTTCTTCACTTTCCATTTTCCTACTAGGGCAATGTTTTCCTATTCTGCCTCAATTTCCTGACTCTTACTACTGGTTCCACTAATAAGACTTAGTCTAAGCTCCTCCTGAGTGAAGTCACTCCATAGTCAATCCTAACTCGATAAGGTGTCTTGTCCATTAATAACTTGAACAAAGACATACCACTGCTTAGTAAACCCATTTAGGGCTATTCGTACTAGCTTGCCATCATCTAGTTTATCTCCAACAACTACCAACTCATCCTTGAAAAGTTAGAGTCTGGTGAGGTAACTTGTAACATCTTCTCCCTTGTTCATCCAAGTATTCCTCAACTTTTCTCTAAGAATTAGCTTCCGATTAGTGGTAGCATTCTATTACAAATTCAGAATGGCATCCCACATCTTCTTTGTTGTATCTAACTCTGTGATATGTGGAACAATATGGTCCTTGACACCATCAAGAATCATCCTCCTTGCCTTGGCATCTTCCTTCTTAAATGCTAAGAGCTATGTTGGATCTATAGGTATAGCTACATTACTAGTCACATATTCTTTGATACCATTCTCTTCTAGCAATAAAGAAATCATGGCTTTCTAGACAACAAAATTTGAGGCTCCATCCAATCTGTCTTGATCTCTTAAACCTATTGAGGCCATCTCAAAAGATAAAATAATAATAATAAAAATAATTCTAAAGAGGTAGAACTAGGTTTTATAAACCCTCAATTTTTCTTTCTTGTGCCTACGTTGAGCCTTTTCTACCCTCAGATCAACTCTGATACCATGTGAAAAATTCTATTGTAGTTATTGATTATTAATCTCATATCTAAATAGACTATTTTATTGCAGAAAATGAATTCACAACAAATATTGAAAAATAACACAACTGCAACTTCACAAATAAAACCACAAGAAAATATGCAAAATAATGAACATAATATTTTTGGAGAAATTGTCCCTAGAAATTCCCCGAAGGGAAAATCAGTACTGCAGATGAGGAATTTTATTAAACCTCAACAAATTAAGAGATACATAAACTGCTTGCCTCTTACTGACAGAGCTTCGGTAATATTCTTCTCTAGAAATTCTTCCCTCAATTTCTCTTGCTGAAATTCCACTGCACCCTTGCTACTACTACAAAACTATTTTCTATCACGGAAAATGCTTCTCAAGTGTGTGCTCTCCAAATTCCCATTGATCCCCTTTTATACTCTCCTCATTGAAAAACCAATGGCCATGATTTAATCTCAATCACTGGTTTCTAGAAGTCTCTAAGGAATCAATTAATTAATTAAATAAATATTTTTACAACTAACTCCTTTCTAGAGGTCTCCAAAAAAAATTAATTAAATAATTAAATTTCTTGGGTATGGAGACACATGTCCTAGCTACAAAAATTAATAGCCTATAGTCACCTCCATTTGATCACTTGGTCATTATCAAAACTAAAATATATCAACACCTCTTTCTTTAGTTGATGACTGCAATAATCTAAGGGAAAACTTGTGTTGGTTCCCTGTAACACATCTTCTATTTGGATGGAACAAATCTAGAAGCATTAGTGTAGGCACAACTAAAAAGTTAGTCACTTTGGGTGGAAACAATTCATTGCCAGTTTTGGGTGAAGAATGGTTTATCAAAGCAAATCACTACAACTAGGAACTTGAAGATTCAAACATGGATAGGAAGAAAATATTTAATCATTAAAAACACTTTGATCATGTTGAAATATGGAAAAGAAGAACCAAATTTAAATCTAAGATCAATCTATAAAAAAATAACTACTTCCTGAATTTGTTTCCTCAAGCAAAGATAAGCCAGTCAAATGAAGGGATAGGAATGAGTTGAAAATTTAGTTAGTATCCATTTAATTTAACCACCTATTAGAGAAAGGAATATGATTTAGGGATGAAGTTACAAAATTTAATATAAATAATGGGTAAAGATTGGAATGTACGAGGTATAGATGAAGTAAAGCTTAATACTTCAATTACACTAATAAATGAAAGATCTAAAGAAAATATAAATAAGAATTATAAAAGAAAAAGCTTATAATTGAATGTATAAACCAAGGAAATTTAAATGATACACTTTATTCTCAAATGTGAATAAATTATATATATATAAATATAGTAGGATTTTGAAAGTAAATGAGGCTTATGATTTGTGTGTATGCAAATAAGGAAGATTCACTTGATTAAATTACACACCAATATTTATGTAACTCAATACATTTTAATCATTTTTAAGAAGGATTTCTAAAATTTAATATCCGAGTTGTTGAGTTTACGACCCTTTTGAAATAATTGAGATATATCAATTAGCATTTAACTTCAAATCTTCTTAAACCTTGCAACATAGAGAACATAAAATTTACTCAAGAGGATATTAATTCCATCATCTAACTATTTTTTGTTTTGGAAAATCCAACACAATAAAAAGAGAGAGAGAGATATTAAAAGAAACTTCAATTGACTGATTTAGTTTTAGTTAAAAGATTTAGTTTCTAATTAAAAAATTGATTTTTGGTTAGATCATCTAATAAATGGAGAAAAAAAGGAAAGAACAACTACATCTCTTTCATTTGTTTAATTATAAACTAATTTTATTTCTAAAAATTTAGAAAGTTAGGGATAAAAGAATAAAAAAAAACTTTAAATAGAAGTTTCCTTCCTCTATTCCAATCGACTTTAAAAACATAAGTTTTTTTTTGAGATTTATGGATTCACAATTCTTTTGGGGTGAATTTGAAGAACTAAAATTTAATTTTAAGAGAACTTAAATGAAAGCAAGTTAGAAA
>VDFB02379711.1:185215863-185405299 GCA_007258455.2 Sequoia sempervirens
TCCTATTTATCTGGTTGTGTTTTTGTGATGTTATTGAGATAGACATATCTGATATGGTTTATTAGCTTACGATTTTTCATGTGGTTGTTATGTTAAGGTGATTACTTTGATGATACTGTGATAGATTCATTCATGATGTGATTTATTTGTTTATGACTATTGCTTATGTTTATCATGATGTTATGATTGCTTATGATTAATCTTGTTCGTTTGTATCGGTGAATAAGATAGTATAGCATTACTCATTCATGAGTACCCTGCTACGCTGCAATTCTTATTCACGGTGTGTTTTCTAACATGAGTATATATATGTTCTAATGTTGATGTTTCCCTGCAGACACAGGTACCGGGTAATGGCTCCACCTGCTTGTAAGGTCTGAGCGTACCCTAATTCAAAATAAATATGTTGTTGGAGGTATTGACAGGTCCTTTTAAACCATCGTTCATTTTCGAACGAGTATCTTTGTGTTACCCGTGTAGCCCAGTTTGTCTTGTCGTGTTCAAATATTTATTGTTTTGTGTTTGCGAATATAATATTTAATTTTATTAAATGCTTATTAATGTTTTAACCAACATTAATGATTTAATTTATTAAGTTAAATTAAATAAGTTATTAAATTTATCAGTGAAAGTTATTTCTTTGCAATGTTTTTTATTAAAATAATATTATTGCTGATTTAATTGTGCAACTTGAATTATGTGAAATAGATATTTTTAAAACAAGATATTTTCAAAGAGATGAGAATCTTTGATTGCCAGTTAAAGGTCTATTCTGATATTGTAAAGAATGAGTTGAACTGAATGAGCTATTTATAATGCGAAATGAACTTTCAGTTAAGTTTTGTGATTGAAAGGGATTTGCATGAATTTATATCTTTTGGGAAAATTTGGGGATTGTGCATACATTCACGGGAAGAATTTTACGGTAGCATCTTTTTAGAAAAAATTCAGTACAACAATTGTTTCAGAAGATTTGTTCTTTAGGATTTGTTTTGAAGCGTAATTTTGAAGCTGAGTTCATTGGCAAATTCTTCGTTGAAGTCTGGTGATAGGTTTTCACGAGCTGACAGAAATTTCAAGAAATCGCTTTCAACCAATTTTCAAACCTCAAAACAGGTTTTCTTCTGTAAATTTTAATTCAAGTGCTAAACTCTTTCTTTGAAATTGGTGTTGAATTTAATCGTTCAATTAAGAGACTTGTTTTGCTGAACCTGCACAAATCACAAAGAAACAGATTAGAAGAGTATATGAATAGTAAATAGAAAAGAATTAAAACATACTGTAAATATGTAGTTTCCAGATCTGAAAATATCCTTAATTTGACTGTAGATGATCATATTAGCATGAAATTGAAATTTTAAGAAAGGGTTGAAGATTATTCTTTATATTCAGGATAAGATTTAAACAATCTTTTGATTTGGACATTTAAGTGGCTATAGTATAATACAGATATCATGGTACTCTTGGATTATTGTATTAAGAATCATGATGTTTTGATTTACAAGAGTATCTTCTTGTCAACGATACTACCCTATAGCCCTTTTCTGTATGCATTCTTTAATGGTATGCTCCAAACTTTTACTACATTTGGAGCACTTAGTATTGTAGTTAGGTTATATAATATAATCGTCAGATGATTCGCCTTTCCTGGAAACTTATATCAATGATTATATTATGATCTATTCTTTTGAACAGTGCGCAGTCTTCTCTTAGTACATGTGAAATCTTGGTCAAAGGGTTTAATTAAAATCTTTAATTCCCAAACCAGCGCATCTAGTTGAAGTAGTCTATTACGTTTCTGGTTTTGTTTAGTATCTTCTTGAGCCTTAAGTATTGCCATTATAAAGTTCATGCTAGAAATCTCGCTCGAGCTGTAGTTGCTATTTGGAGATCTTTATCCAGTGAACAAACACCCAAATAATTGATATATGGCTCATTTCTTTTGATGTCTTAACTTTTGCCTATGTCCGTCCTCCTGTAGATGAGTGTCTAACCTATAGACTTATATCAGTGACTTAATTTTGATATGTACTTTTGAATTGAACGCAGTTTTAATTTGAGAACTCTATTCTTGTTTTAGATCTCAATTTTCTTGTTATGGTGAAATATTAAACATTATACACTACAGATTTCTTTGCTTAAATTCACGCAGAGCTTTCTTTTAATGATAAATGCAGAGTAGACGTGATCATAAGTTGTAATTTCGAGCTCATGATCTGTGCCTTACTTTTGGTGTATTTGTTTTGCATGTGTTGAATTTAAGATACCTATAGATCATTATATATGTATTGTAGATTCCATTTCTTTAATTTTCAATGAAAATACTGCACAATCTTCCTGATTAAGCGGTTAAACTATAGTTTTATATTCTCTAAATCTGAAGAGGGAATAAAAGATATTGTTAACTATTCCATTTGCCGGTGTTTACTCGCTATCAAAGTTTGCGCTCAACCTCCACCAATGACACATTTTGTATAATCTTTAGCTAGAAGATTTATTTTGAATCACTGTCCGTAACCATTCCTATATCATGGTGTATCCCTTTCAATTAACCGATAAATCCGTCCACAAAAATATATATATATATTCGTTGTAGACTTGATTATTGCCAATAGAAACGGTATCATTCATCTAGCATCTGATGTATTATGCATTTTGAATGTCTTTGTATTTTAAAAAAAAAAAAAACACGGTGTATCATCCTTAAAGAGGCGTAGAACTTTCTGTGGTGTCATAGAAAACTTTGGGAACAGATTTTATGGTATGCAGACCTCTCTTAGGCGCGAATTTTGCTAGACTGTGTTGTGGTATACTTGCATGCGTTCTGAAGATTTCTCATAGTCATGTTTTTGTTTTCATCTGAAGCTATAAACCAATCAGGAACGAACTCCTTGTCTTTGCATGTAATAGTCAAGAAAAGTCTCTTGAATACATAACCATATGACAGAATTCTTACCTGCAATCATTTCATGCGTTAAATACATAAAGTTCCAGTTGATACGCAAAGTTGCGTTAAGTGTCTGCAAGCTATTATAGTTGACTTTAGTTCAACCTGCTTTGCATGCAACTTTTAGTTCTTTCTATTTATTATGCTTTAAAAGTTCTTTCTGTACCTGTGTTACTTAACATAGCATGCATTATATTTTTGAATGAATGTGTGTTACCTATATTATGCTGGAGAAATCTTTACTTCGATATTTGTACATGGTGACTTGTATATCTCGTGCTGTCATGATCTTATCTAAAAACTATCACTCTTAATTGTAGAGCGAACTTTCTTTTCAATGCAAAGAAAACCAGTGTCAGTGAACATGTCTCATACTACCAGTGGAAATATAAATTAGGCATAAGACTTTGTCTTTGTTACGAGTTATCATTGAAAGAATCATTCGGTGGCAAATTCTTAAAAATAGAAAATCATGATAATAGATCTATCTAAAATTAGATATTGAATTAGCACAAGTGTTAGTTAAGTTTAAGTCCTTGCACGTGAAAAGAGGAAAAGATGGTAACTTTAGTTTTGAGATATATTGTTTCTTTTATTGTCAAGGTAATCGATTTATAAAATATAAGGAAATTTATAATGCTCTTATGTTAAAATGTTAGTTACCTTTTAGTTAATAGGTTCTTTATAGAGTTGATTTATACATATGATTCCTAGACCACTAAAGATACTTTTTATTTATTTATTTATTTAATAAATCGTATCGTAGGAATTAAGTGATTTTTTTTTTAAAATAGAGGAGCCCTTATTATTTGTTTTGAATAATAATAATAGTTGAAATAGTAAATTGTAATACATTCTATAATGTCAATAGATTGATATTTTTGAACTCTTAATTCATGAAGATTAAATGAGTGTATTTGATGAGATATGTACATATTATGGGAGTGAACATGTAGTGTTATTGAGTTTTGATTTGTTCTTCTTTAAAGGCAAGAGAAGTGAAAATGGTATTGTTATGTGTAATACATATTGATCACTTTGCTCGATTTCAAGTATTTTTACTTGGGGGTATAGCTTGTATCATTTTGTGGTCTTTTGAAGTGACATCCTAGAGATTGTGATTTGTCTCTAGTGAAGGACATAAACATTCTGGTTTTGATTTTTGTGTTAGTTAGCTACCCCTATATTGGTTTTATGTTGAGTCATGTTATAGAAGAGTGGCTTGTGGTAGGGGCCGAAATTTGGAAGTGATTGTCTGGGTAACCTATCGTAGGTGTGTTAATTCAGTGAAAAATTAACTAATGAATTATGGGTTGGGAAGTAATAAACATTAATTCAGATAAAAGTGTGCCTCGCCTATTGTCTTAACGCTCGTTCAGGTTGAGAAAAGGTTGAGAAGGCCTGGAATGGAAAGTCATCATCTTGTCCTCTTGAAAGATGAAGTGACTCCACATTGGTCTGCATAGGGGCCAGGAATCGGTAGAGGCTACCAGGGTAACTCTTGGAGAGAGGGCCGGTAGTCTAGGAAGATTCACCAGGGTAACCTATCCCAACAATGTGATGACACTCTTAGTCTATATCATGATGGTGTTCTTTGTGTTCAGATTTATTTTGATGTGTTGTGTTACTGAGGTTTTATCTGCTCTGATACCATCTGTAACGCCCCGCCTTCTTTACTCTTTAGACTTTGTTATAACAGTAACGAAGGCGGGGCATTACATAAGGGATGGAATATTGAGGTTTTAGGATATATAATGATATGTTTTGGGTGTGAGAGGGGGTTTTGATATCTAAGTGGGATGTAGGATTGAGGGTTTGAGATGAAATGAAGGGATTAGAAGATGATGGAATATGTGTCATTAGGATTAGAAGAAGATGGAATACGTGGAGGATTATGATGAATAAAAGGTAGGGGTGTAGAAGGAGGTTGTTGGATGATTTGAGATGTGTCAAAATTATGGGGAAATTTGGCACCTTTGCTTGTGAACATAAGGATATATTGGTCGGGATGCTTCATGATATATCTATGTATCAATTCTATGCTTGGGTATCTTTGGAAAAGTCCTCTTACGAGGTTAGTGATTCTTTTTCTCTTGAATCATGATCATGCATGATATAGGAGGGAAATGGATTCTACATGGAGATTTGGTGAACTACCTCTTTAAATAATGTATAATGAGATGATGAGGGGAAATATTGAGAGACCATAGTTTTTTTTCTTTCTTGGGATATTGTGATAGGAATACAAGA
This sequence comes from Sequoia sempervirens, assembly GCA_007258455.2. Taxonomy (NCBI): domain Eukaryota; kingdom Viridiplantae; phylum Streptophyta; class Pinopsida; order Cupressales; family Cupressaceae; genus Sequoia; species Sequoia sempervirens. The sequence goes on from VDFB02379711.1 coordinate 185,221,061, forward strand.
GGGAGAGACCTAGGAAGGATGATATGAAATGAAAATTATTAGAGATGATGGGGTAGACCTTGTATTTGAGATGATAGAAATAAGGAAGAGGATAATGATAGAATATATGGAAGGTGATAATGATGAAATGGATTAAAAAAAGATCAATAGTATCTCAAGATAAACTAGATCCTTGATTGATAATGATGGGGTATTTGGTTACACTTGAATTTGATAATCACTTAGGAAAGGGTTGGATTTTATCACTCAATCTTGGATAATCACTTGAGTAAGGATTGAATAAAGATTATTTTCTTACCTAAGATTAAATAATCACTTAGGAAAGGCTTGTATATTATTTCTTAGGCTTGTATAATCACCCAAGAAAGGTTTTGATGGGGTTTTCTGAAACGAGGATTAGGATCTAGATAAAATCTTGACAAGATTGATTTTGATAGGATAGATACAGATTATGATTGGATGATAAGATAGCTCAAAGATGACAAGGATTTGATTAGATGATAAGATTGGGATTTGATATGAAGATAAATGATGAGAGCAATGATGATGATAAGGATGATAAAGATATAACTATGGTTTACAGGAAAAAGGTCTAGGGATGATGGTTGAGATGACTAAGCTATAGTAATAGATGAAAATGATAAGATGATGGGAAAATTATTAGATTTTGGATGGAAATGATACAAATGGTTGATATTTCAAGTAAAAATATGGTTGAGGAAGGGTTCCCAAATTTTCTCTATGTTTTGTAAAGGTCAAACTTGCAAATTGAGGTCTCAATATGGTCAAATGATGATGAAACGTCAAAGGCACAACTTCAAGTGATAGAAGCTCCACTTTGTGAGATAAATACATAGCTCTATGAAATAGAGGTGATTTTTTTTGGAATAGAGGTGTAGGTGCAAATAAAACTATGAAAAGGTACCTCAAGATGATGCACAAGAGTTGGGGGATGATACAAAAGCATAGTTTGATAGTCTAAGATGGATTTTGAGGATTTTTGGAAATAGATAATAAAAAAAGAAGAAATAATTTCTAACTTGACCATCAAGGTAATAAGTATAATTAGCTTCACTAAATTTAAACATGAAAACATGCCAAGCACGATAAAAAAACCCTATATTTAGTCAAGTATGTGTGTTAACTTAATGTGGGCCCACCAACGAAAGGTCAATACCTTAAAATGAATGGGTAATTATGGTACATGAAAAGGTCATGGACCACCTTTACACCCCTTACCTTAGAAGGACAAGGTCCTACGAAGGGATTTCTATCACCTAACAAGAGAAAGTACATAGTAAACAACTTTGGGCATAACACTATACCCTAGACCACACTAAGAAATGGTTGAAAGGTCTTAAAAGATTATAAAAACAAGGTTTTTAGTGGATTTGTGAGCGATGAGATCATTTCATAATGCTCAAGATTAGGAGGGTTTCTCCTCCTCTCATCACCAAAAAATTCTCAATGGATCAAGGGTCTAGTGACTTGGCTTGAACAACGCTAGTTACAAATTGAGGTATAGATTTTGCTCTCCCCCCTTTATATACCTTGCCAGAAAACATGGTTGAAGTCATCCTCAAGGTGATCAAATCACCAAGTAGGCCCCCTAATAGGAAATAATATAATAGGTGTTTTTAGTCACATAAGGTCATACAAAGAATAAGTGGAGAGCATACACACAAGCTAATAAGCCTTGGAATAACACTTAGAACATAAAAGAAATAAAGAAATATGAGATTTATAATATTTAAGATCACACTAAGTGCAAGGAGAGAGCATATGTCTACACATGGTTCCAAACATGAAAAATAATGTTCATTAATTCCACTAAGCTAATTTAGATGCCTAGATTAGTGAAAAATAAAGCTTTAGATCAATGAATATGTTAGAAACATAGGAAAACTAAGGGGGGATGAATCATTTGTATGTTAAAACATTGAAATCCTCATGAATCTTCAAACCGTTATCAAGCATTAGCATGAATATAAACAAGTGAAACATCAACACATTAACACATCAACAACCATACATAATAGAACACTAGATTTACATGGAAAACCCTAATTAGGAAAAAAAATGGTGAGGATTAACTCACATATATATGAATAACAACACTAATTACAAAAAACTCACTAACAGAGGGGCTCACTTCCTAGAAGAAAAGAACGGCTCATTTCCAAGGGCTCACTACTAGAAATAGAAGAAAATAGAAGAAGAATGTTACAAGGAGGTTCACTAACTAAAAGCAATAAGATCCACCAAAAAAACTCTAAACCATCTACATCCTTGGGCTCACTACCTCTAACAAATTCATGATCACTAAAAATATGGACACCTTCTGCTCACTGCTTCCAATAGCCTTAGGTATTTAAGATCACACTCAAATCACAAAACTTGAACACACTTACATATTTTCACACCACATAACACACCATACACATCTCCAACAATTAACCTTGCTTATATATCTTCTATGACCTCAAAAAAATCTAGGTTGGCCTTAGTGAAATGTATGCACCTCAAACATGCAACCAACAAATAGGTCGACACCAAAAACTTCCACGATGGAAAGAAGTGAAGGGGGTCCCAAAATAAGGGCTAACTAGGATCCAAATCTATATTGACACACTTCACCACACTTTCAAAAATGACAGAAAATACACAAGTAATTCTAAAATGCTAGGTCGACCAAACTTGCATTAACATGACCAAATAATCAATTCACTCTTCAGGGTCTGTGTAGGATCATGGGGGGCCAAAATAGGCCCCTATGTGACAATGAAAATTCAGAAAAATAGAGTTAGGAAACTTGGCATAAAAATTTGAATAGGTTATTAACATACTTTGAAAACTATGTAAGAACATAATTTAAAAATTATGTAAGAATGTTAATTTGAAAAATATCTAAGAACATAATTTGTAGCAAATTGAATGTAGTTTCTAAGCTACTATTCCTTTTTTGGAAAAAAGTAAATCTATTTGGTGAAAATTTGAAATTTCAATGTAGTAGTTGTTAGGGTTTAGGAAGATCAGAGCAATAAACATTAACAATTATATGTAGATAAAATAACCTAGAAATAACAATGAAGAATAACACAAGAGATAAACATAGAAATTTAACATGGTTCACCCAATATGGGATACATCCAAAGAAACTTAGCCACCTAATGAATTTATTATCTAGTGCAAAAAAATATACAATCCCATGAAAACCATACTACAACATACATCCTAGCTGCTTATAACAAGCTTTTTGGAAGCTTCTAGAATTAGGGATTTACAAGGTCTTTTTTTATTTGATGTGTTAATGTGAGAACCTTGACGTGTCAATGGGAAAAATCCTTGACATGTCAGCTAGAAAACCTTGATGTGTTAATGAACTTTTTTTGAGGCAATTCCATGAACCCCGAATCTTGTTATGAGTGTACAATTTCTTCATGATCAGTCACCACATACCAAATATATCCCACTTGGAGACTGATCCTGGATGACATCGCTGCACTTGTAGTTCCTACTAGATTACATGTTTGGCTAGTTTCTTATGTCCACCATTATCATTCATGAAGGCCAATGAAAACCGATGAGGAAATCAGTTTCCCCTGTGTAACTTCCTTTGTGAACATATCCATAGGATTCTCACTTGTGTGAATTTTCTCTAGCTTGAATTGTTCATCCTCCAAAATTGATTGGATGAAGTGGTATCTAAGTTGTATGTACTTAGTTTTTGAATGCAAAGCTGAATTCTTAGCAAGATGAATGAAACTTTGGCTATTAGTGTACAAAGGGATATCTTCTTGTCATTGTCCCAATTCCTCTAGAAAATGTTGTAACCAAATAATCTCCTTGCTAGCTTCCGTAGCAACAACATACTCAACTTTAATGGTTGAAAGTGCAACAACCTTTTGTAGTCTTGAAATCCAACTGATTGCAGTACTTCCTACAGTAAAAAAATACCTTGTATTACCCTTTCTATCAATAACACCCACCATATCAGAGTCAACATATCCTTTTAGAGCAGAATTTGTTCCTCTAAAACATAATTTCTTTGAAGTAGTACTTCTTAAATATTGGAGAATCCATTTTATTGCATTCCAATGTTCCATTCTGAGATTGCTCATATACCTACTCATGACTCCCACTACATGTGCAGTATTTGTCCTTGTGCATACTGTTAAAATAAATATTCGAACAGCTCCCTTCGGGTTTCTTTTTGTGAATGTGTGTGCGCCGGCCTGTGCATCGCCGAGTCTGATCAGCTTTCCATCGAGTTTTGATCTCCCGCTGTACGCATCCTCTCTTCGCAGCTTCGGGTAGCGGCTTCCCTTTTGGGTCCTGAGAGGCTGCGCTGGGTGTCCATGTGTCTCACTTGCGGAGATTCTTATTTCTTTTTGCCTTGAAGTCTCTTTGAGTTGCGAAAGCCTTCTGCCGGGGCCATCACTTCTAAAGATTGTCAGAAGGACCCACATCTTGCTACGTGGCAGCATATTGCAAGCTTTTCATGCAGAGATGAAATAAGTAGCTGCAGGCTGCAAAATGCTTCCCTAGGCCTTCTTTTATTTTGGCGGGCCCTACCTTCTGCCAGGTGGCGGCTGTTCGCAACCTTCTCAATGCAACAAGGTGGTGAACAACTGTAGGCTGCGAAACACTGCCACGCGCCTTTCACACCCAGTTGATGTGGCTTTCTCTCCACATCAAGAAAGACCTCAACTCATTGAACACTTGTTGCATCTTCACAATCTCTCGGCGGCAAGGAAGTTTTCATTTGGGCAGCGACAAGATGCCACGTACCTTACAACTGATCCTTGAGGCGGGCGATAGGTTGGCTGGCGAGATTATGTTATTGGATGCCGCTCTTCATGGTTTTTCAAAGTGGTGGATGACACTTGTCGCCTCAGATATGGCTGGGACCACTACCATCATTACAAAGGGCACCCCTACAACTGAATGACCAAATGATGTGTTCTAGCTCATTGCTGTTGTAACGGCATTGGGAATCTTCTGATTCTGGCATCATTGCAGGGGATTGTGGGATCTTTTCTGTTACAGCTTTCCAAAGCGGTGGGAGTTTTCTCTCCAGCTATATATATGCTCTCTCTGTCAACCAAAAAAAAGGAGGTCCAACAGAAAATAGATCCAAAAGCTTTAAGAAAAAGGATACTAATTTTAGCAAGAGACACCAGGCCTATTTTACATGTTTATTTGCAAGAAACTTTCAGACTATGCCCACTGTTCAACCTTTCTGTTTTTCATGTTTTGATCAAACTGTAAACTGTGCCTTTTATTGTCTTAAGCATTTCATTTGACAAGACTTCTATATATTGAATACAAGCTTGCTTATCTAAATCATGTCTAAATGACTCTTCTTAGTAGTAAGGATGTATGCGATATTATTTTATGTCAATAAATGAACTGTTTATGCTATAACTTTAAGTTTCTGACGTTTTGGAATGTGACAACACCATTCAGACCCTTAAGTCTATGATTTATCATGCCCATCAGCAAACTTTGGCGCATCGCCTTAGATTAGATTTTACTTCATTATATCTGTTTCCTTTTCCCTTTCCAAAAAACCATTATAGAAGAAGCCGGCTTCTTTAAAAATCTGGAGGTTACTCAATTTGGCGCAAAGGGGTCCCCCTTGAACTGAGTTTGCCATAAGGCACTGTTACCTCGTCAATTTTTGGCATCAACAGTTTGTCCTTTTTCTGGCACGCCTGATGGGACCCGAACTAATAAAATTGCCTTATAGAGGAGTGTATGAGCCATCGGCCTGTAACTAGATCCCAGACTGCAAATAACCCAGGTTTACTAATACCTCCGCTAGGGACAGTCCAAGCCACAAATCAGTTAGTAACCGTTCCATTCCCACTGCCCCTTCCTCTCACCATGTTGCTAGCTGCGAATAGAAACTATGTAGCATGGGATGCTGGAAGTCCCCTGGTAGCTCCGGTAGCGCCTGCTGTTTGGGGCGTTATCCTGGTTTCGGCCCTAAAAGCTCTTCCTAAATTTTTTGGGGACAATACAAAAATGCCAGCAGAACACTTGCAGGATGTAGTGGATGTATGTCTAGTACACGGTATTACAGTGCAGAATGTAGCCCTGAGGCTCCTCGCTACATCCTTTAAAGGCAAGGCCCTAGATTGGTACCGGACGCTGACTCCGAATTCAATTCGCACTTGGGATGACCTCGAAGATCCATTCTATGAAAGGTTCTCAAATGACGGAGATCATTCTTTGTTATATTATCAGCTATCCGTCATAAGACGAGCGCCCCAAGAGGCCCTGACAGATTTTAATACCCGATTTCACTCAAATTGGTAGAGGATTCCTGTGACTATTCGCCCGACTCCAGAACTGGCATTCATATTTTATCTGAAGTCCATTAACCCCGACATTTCTATGATGATCAAGTCTTTGGGAGGAGCCACTTTACCAGATGCTTATGCTACTGCTATCAAAGTGGAGAATCATTTGATAGATTGTGGGAAATTGCCTCCTCGACCTATTATCCTGATATTTCCTGAAATATCAACCTCTGCACAAGAAGCCGCATCGACCAGTGCGCTAGCAACTTCCCAGTCGATATACTCATATGCAGCCGCTCCTAAAAACTTGGCTTCCACATCGGGTTCTTCCAAGGATGAAATGGGCGACCTCAAGGAGATGTTGCGAACTATGGCAAACAACATAACAACTCTCAAGCGGAACCAAGCAACGCCTCCATAGTCTGCATATCAAAACTATCAAGGTGGTCGGTCTACTTATCAGCAAAATCAATATCAGAGTGCGCCTCACACTAATCCATCAGCGCCGACTACCAACCAAATAGTCCTAGTGCCTACGCTGCTGACAGGTGCGTCGCCAAGCTCAAGTAGAGAATTAACTGCAGGACAAAATAATCTTATTGATGACATCAATCCATGGTGTTTCCCCTGCAACGATGTGCATATGCCCTGAAATTGTCTGTGTGGCAACTTACAATAGAAGGTGGCAGAGCAACACAGCCAAGGTACTACAATAGAAAATGGAGAACACATATGTGCTTCGGCAATGGAGAATGCAGTCCTTACCACACAAATGCAAGGAATGTCTTTAGAACAAGAGTCCGATATTGCTCCTGATCATGCACTCTTCTCCTGGATGGAAGACGAGGAAAAGGTGTTTGCTAATGATACATCCGTAGCCGAAACACCACAGGTGCAATCTGACTATAACACATGCTCAAAGAGGAGATTCATCAGTGAACTTGTTGTTTCACTTTCAGACAGCCCACAATGCAAAGGCGTGTCCGATCAAATTCCCGGCGCTTCGACAGTCTCTTTGCCTTCTCAACCATGGAAGGAGATTATTATAACAAAAGCAAAGGAGTAGAAATCTCCGAGCTCGTCACCTTTTAATGTGGTGGAGAAATTAAAGAAATCATCCGCTAATGTGTCTTTATGGGACATTCTAACTATCCTGGAATAGAAGACTATGCTACAGAAGGCGCTTCAGCAAGAGATCCGCTCAGCACCAACAGATTCGTCTGCCAGTACGGAGGTGGTTTATCAAATGCCACTAGCTAAGGTTCTTGCAGACAAAGCGAAGGAATCCCATGTGGAAGCCGGAGGTAGGCCAAAACCTCAACCCTTCTTCCTGACTCTCATTATAGGGGAAAAACTATTACACAACGCCATGATTGATTCTGGCACTAGTACAACGGTTATGCCAAAAATGATAGCCGAAGCCTTGGGGCTCAGCTACGAACCTATGAAGAAGGGGGTGATGCAACTAGATGGAAATAAAGTTGATACGGTGGGTGTCATCAAAGTGCTTCCGTTAACTCTATTTGCCTGCCCAAGTATCATGGTCTCGCAAGATACTGTAATCATAGATGTTCCTCCTATGTTCGATCTTTGTCTATCTCGAGAATTTACTTCAAAGGTGGGCGGATATTTGTCTTTAGATTGGTCACATCTAATACTTAGGACCAAGCATGGTGCAAAAATGAAGATAGAATTGGAGGCTCTACATTCTGAACATGTGGAGGATGAGGCCCTGATCAATTTTGAGGCCGCACATACCTCTATCACCAAGCAGGACATGTATAATGTCGAACTACTAGAGGAGGAGAAGGTGAGCAGAGACTGAAATGATAAGGAAGATGCTCTGTTGAGTGAACACATAAACAATGATCCTTTCGGGAATTATCATGCTACCGGATTGGGCACATATGTGATTTATGATGAAGACCAAGTTCTTTCAAAGGTCGTCAAAGAATCTGACGATAACCAAGTAAATGAGCTGTGGACGTTGTATTTTGATGGAGTGAGGAGCAAAGTTGGAGCTGGAGCCAGGGTATGTCTAATATCCCCACAGGATGAAAATTTGTTGAGGTCTTTCCAATTCCAATTCACTTATTCAAACATAGAGGTTGAATATGAAGGGTTAGTCCAAGGCCTTAGCCTAGTGGAATGAATGGGTATTAAGCAATTGATTGTGTTTGGAGATTCCAAACTAGTAGTTAATCAGGTCCGGGGAATCTTTGCAGCGAAGAATGTCTGAATGAGATCCTATCGGCATCGAATCTGGGACTTGATTGAAGGATTTGAAGCTTTCAACATCCTGACCATTCCCCGAACATAGAATAGCGATGCAGATCGCATGGCAGTGATCGGTGCTCAATTTGATCCTGTCTCTAACTTGCTTCGGAACAAATATTCAATACAAGTGCTTGTTTGACCAGCGATTACTGAAAATGATTAGAGTTGGCAAGTCTTTGAGAGCGATGAGTACATCGCCTCATTTATCCAACACTCGGGAGAGTTTGCTGATCAAATTCAACCGAAGATCGCCGAGGCCTATGAAGGAAAAATTATGCAGCTCAGGTCAAATAAACTTCCAAAAGGGTTAGTTACTCTCGAGAATTTTTTTGATTGTAATGACGCTCGAAATGATAAGCGAAAGTTCATGGCAGACAAAAGTGATTATGAAAACCTTCGGGTCTCCAATGGCAAGAATCTCTGGGTCAGAAAAGATGTCTCACAACGAGATAGAGAAAGGCTTATCAGTTTCTGTGAAAAATATGGAGTAGTGGCCTGGTCCTACGATGATCTGGAGGGTTACGATCCTGGCATCATTGAGCACACTATTGAACTAACAGAAGGTGCAAAACCAGTCCGGCAGAAGCAGAGGCCAGTCAACCCTAAAGTTGAGGCCCTAATGGCACAAGAGCTAACCAAGCTCATTGAGTCACATATTGTCTTCCCAATCAAACATAGTACTTGGGTATCAAATCTAGTACCAATCCGAAAGAAGAATGGTGATATCCGCTTATGCGTGGACTTCTAAGACCTCAACAAAGCATCTCTGAAGGATCACTATCCATTGCCTTCTATGGAGTCAATCCTCCAAACTGTCGCAGGATCGGAAATGTTCTCTCTGCTGGATGGCTTCTCTAGCTATAACTAGATTCGAGTTAAAGAAGAAGATCAGCACAAGACTACGTTCACCACTAAGTGGGAAACATTTGCATATGCTAAAATGCCTTTTGGTTTATCCAATGCAGGGGAAAATTTCCAGCAGGCTATGGACATCGCATTCAGTGAACTAATCAATAAGTTTATTCTAATCTATTTGGATGACCTTACTGTGTTCTCTAAATCTAAAGATGATCATTTTGATCATTTGGAATTAGTTTTTCAAAAGTGCTAGGAGTTCGGGGTTTCCTTAAATCCAAAGAAATGTGTATTCAGAGTACCTCAGGGTAAGCTGTTAGGGCATGTTGTGTCTAAAGAAGGTATTTCAATTGACCCCGAATGAGTAAGGGCTATCAAGGAGCTTCCCCTTCTAGTAAATAAGAAAGGTGTCCAGTCTTTTCTCGGCAAGGTAAATTTTGTCAGCAAATTTATTTCCGATTTTACGGGAATGATTAGGCCGATCACTCTAATGCTAAAAAAAGATCAAGCTTTCAAGTGGACAATAGAAGCTCGAGAGGCTTTTGAAAAGGTCAAGGAAGCGATCTCCATAGCCTTGGTGCTGATTAATCCAGATCAATGCAAAGATTTTATAATGTATGCCTTCAGTAGCAAGTCCAGTATTGCTACTGTCCTGACTCAAAGGGATAGCGAAGGAAAGGGAGAGCATCCAGTGGCGTTCTATTCCTAAACCCTAAAAGAATATGAGGCGAATTATAACTTCGTCGAAAGACAGGCCTTTGCAATAGTAAAGGGACTTAAAAAGTTTTGCCATCTAATTTCCTGTAACAAAGTTCTGGTAGATGTCGCGCATTCTAGTGTGTGGGAATACATCATGGAAGGAGAGATTATAGAAAAAAGGGCTAATTGAATTACCAAGATCCTGGAATATGACATCGAGGTCAGGCCTACTAAGGCTGTTAAAGGAAGAGGACTATGTGAGTATATGGCATAGAATGAGGAGGTACCTGCCAAGGAGGAACAGTCAGAACTCGTCCTGATAAATAAATCAGGATTGGAAGACGATTGGCTAACAAATAGAATGAACTTATGCAAACCGGAAGGTATCTTCCAGGCCTCTCATCCCAAAAGAGAAGGTATTATCGGCTTCAGAATTGTGGATATACGATGATAGAAGGACTTCTGTTCAAAAAAAATTTCAATGGTGTGCTCCTATGATGCGTTACTTCAGGGGAGGCGCAGAGGATCCTCGACGCATTTCACAATAGTGACGAAGGTGGACATTTCTCCGCTAAAACTACCACCATCAAGGTCCTGCGAGCTGGATATTACTGGCCTACACTTTTTAGTGATTCCTACTCTCTGGTAAGGGCTTGTAAAAAATGTCAATTCTTCTCTGACAGAAGGAAAAATTCAGCGATGCCCCTCAAACCTATCGTGGCGGATGAACCATTTGTACAATGGGGCCTAGACTTCATCAGAATGATCAACCCGGTTTCTAGTGCCAGACATAAATGGATTTTAACAGCTATTGACTACTTCACAAGGTGGGTGGAAGTTGTTCCCCTTAAAGGGGCAACAGAAACAAAGATTGTAGACTTCCTTGAAGCACTGGTGACAAGGTTCGACCCTCCGAAGATAATCATTTCGGACAACGCCAGAGCATTTCTAGGTACAAAGGTATGTCACTTTGCATTAAAAAATGGCATATTCCTTAAAACATTATCAAACTATTATCCACAGGGAAATGGCCTAGCCGAGTCGACAAACAAAAGATTAGTCCGACTCCTTAAAAAGGTTGGCTCAGAACACCAAAGGGAATGGCATAAAAATCTCTAAAAAGCGCTCTGGGCCAATCGCATAACTCCTAAGTAAATCCTCAAGACTTCACCCTATGAGCTGGTATATGGGAAGGAGGCACTGTTACCTATCTCCATGGGGATCCCAGTAATACAATTACTGAAATCCCTTAAGATAGAACAAAATGAAGCCATGGAGGTTCTGCTCGCTGAACTGTTGGAAGTACAAGAAAAAAAGGAGAATTCCCTAATAGCAATGACAAGCCCTCAACAGGTGGTCAAACGATGGTTTGACAAGAAGGCTTCCAACCAAGGTCTGAAAAGTGGAGACTTAGTGCTAAAATATGACAGCAGGGCTGCAAAGCTAGGTCAGCACGGTAAATTTGATAGCCTATGGGAGGGACCCTTCAAAATTATTCGGGCCAGGAAACACAACACTTTTGAGCTGGAAAATATGGAACAAGAGCTGTTAGAAATCCCAGTCAATGGGATTCATCTTAAGTTGTTTCATTAGGAATTATACTCTACCTTGTACAGTTGTAAATAACGCTTTTATTTCCTTTCCTGTGTGTGGCCTGTTCTTTTTCTAAAATCAGTTGTCTTTCTATGCATTTTGCTCATCGTCATTGGCAGGTAAAACACCAGAGTTGCTTTACACAAAAAACACTCATGCATGGAGAAATAGCATACAAAACTAGCAAACCCAAAAAATTTTAAACACATAAGAAAAAAAGAGCATGGATTTTCCTTAAAACGAGAACCATATATTTATATATATGTTCTTTAGTTACAAAATGGCTAGGATGCCGATTTCCAAAATATACAAGTATCTGGGTACATTATATATACGATAGCCTTTCATCAGGCTTATCTAAAACAGGAAAGTTACATGTTGAGCAAGCAGGCAAGGGAGTTATCTATCCAAAGGAATGGCTGGTAGCAACTGATGCATTCACTGTAGCGTATGCTTCTTCCTCGTCCACGAGCTCGTCGGCGGCACTGGTAGCATCATTTGGCACAACCGCTAATGGCGATGGGAACACCAGGTTCCTGAAGTCAGTGTACCAGTCTACATTGTAGAAAGGTATCACATTGTAGCTCTGAAATAGGAAGTGAAGGGCCTGAGTAACCCTCTGCTGGTGCTGGCCACGGGTCTACAGGCGGAATCCGCTGAGGAATGGCAACCATACGACGACAACTTCTTCTTTGATAAAGCGATGCAGGTCACTGGCTGTTGGCAGGCCTATCCCATATGCAGCATGTGCAACGACCTCACCAAGTCCATTCAGGTATTTCTTCAGGAAGATTTCCTTCACCAGCTTCAGGATAAGTGGTCGGGGAACGCTGATGTCCAGCATGGACACTACAAAGTGTCATATGTCAGTATTCACCCTATACTTATCCTCATATTCTACGCAATCCTTTCCTAGGACCCACTTAATGGCTACCAGAACCAGCGAATGCTTGTTCTTCGTCATCCTTTTCAGCCTTCTAGTGGAGATCTCACCTAAGAATGCCGTCTGTGATTTAAACGAGGTTAGGCGAATTGGGGTATCCATTCGTCCTGACACTGTCCCTAAGTTTCCTAAGATAATGCTGAATTTGCTCACCACCTAACCTATGAAAGGACTTGCTTAGCAATTTGCTACTGACCTATCACCTCTTAAACGCTAAGTATGTTTGCTCGCTATCTACTGGCCTATTTATAGAAAAATTGACAAGACATGCCAATCCGCCTCTAAGGAACGTGATGTATGCTGGCTGCCATCTCAAAGGCCGAGTCTGTGTTTGTTCATATTTTGGGCTGGTACATGCATGATAACATGGCTCAAGACGTGCTTAATTGAATGAAGTTGATTAATTAGCTTTAAAAAGGTGGCACTTGTTGGTGAAATGACGTATGGCCATAGGCTATTGTGTCATATCTCAAGCACATCCCAGAGCCCAAGGCAATACTCGTATCTTTTTCAGGTGGTGATCGTTTGCTTGGCGTAATCATTCCGGCCGGGATATTAATTGGCAGCGCATGTTAACGCAGGGTTGGAAGGCCAGTTGCAAGCTCAATTTTCAAGGAAATCAAGGCATATCACACAATCTCTTAAAAGCAATGATGAAATCTGACCGCCTCGAAATAGCAATCAGTTCATCTTGCACGATTTGTAGGATTAACAGTACATACCGAATTAAATGCAAAAGGCTTGCTTTTTCCTACCACTTTGGGAAAAGTTGCTATTATTGCAACAAAAAGGGCTTAAATATTTCAAAGGCTTTTACAAACGCAGGGAAGTGCAAAGTGTTTTCGGTTTGTCTATCTAGAGCAAGCAAATTCGCAGGCCAAGAGCTTACAAATTCTACAGAGAAAGAAAAATGTCAGAATCTTCGGCCCAGTAGATGTAGGAAGAGATCAGCCAGGAACTGTTCATGGTTATTCGTTCTTCGGCCAAGGTATACGTGTTCGAGGATGTAGTATATGCCACGCCTGGTATACCCGCAAAGACGAGAAGAGCCCACACGGAGAAGCTGGATAGACCCAAGGAATGGAGTAACCAGAAAAAAGTTAGAGAAAAATGGAATAATATCTACGACCCAAAGTTTGCAAAGAACCCTAAATCTCTCAGAGAGGTGGCTTGTGCAAGGTTATCAGCATCAAGGGCAGACCAATCCATGGTAGGTAGAGTCTAGTATACCAATCTCCTACAATACATGGTCTCATTAGTGCACTATTGCTTGGAGGTGGTCGACGCAGCTTTTCAGCGCTATAATCCAGATACCCACTGCATTGAGGGTCGCAATTTAAAGGTTCATATTAGCCCAGAAGCTATCTGGCACATGTTCTGTATCCCGGATCCAAGCAGAAGGAAGGAGACTATCGAGCCTTTTCACCCAAGCAAGGGGGAGAAAATATGGAAGAAAATAAAAACCGGCTCTAATTTCTTGTTAGAAGAAACTAGTAAGAAAGGTATCGTGTCCGCTAAAGCACCAAGTATCCCATTATCGCATGGTTCATTCCGCGATGATCTTCAGGACCCCATGTCCATGCTGGAATTTGTTTGTGGCCGAGACTTCGATGAGAAGATCGAGGCTTTTCAGCTGGGTCCTGCAATACAGCTTCGCAAGTAGCATGAACTCTTCTGGTATGATTTTGCTGAGTTCATGGTTGAAGAAATGATACATCAAATGGAAAATTATCAGGTGGAAAAGAAGTTTAGATTCCTTTCCTACCTGGTCCACATGTTCCTGCATCAGAATCCAGATTTCTTTGCCCGATTTCTTCCACTATCAATTTTTGATGAGTAAAACAAAAGAAAGTCGGTGTCTACATGGACACCTTTCCTTTCCGCAACATATGACTATTATGCCTTCACAGACTATTTCATAGCTCCGGTTTTGAATGATTTGATCGAAAAAGGTGATATCATCCAGCTCACCACAGAGCAGACTGGATTTATGTAAGGCTACACCCCTGCTTGTGACTGGTTCTTAGGTAAGGATTTCACAATCCTTCGAATACGGGGTTTTACTGGCAAACCTTTCCTGCTCCTATCTTGCGTCATCAATAGAGTGCTCGCGCTAGAGGTTTTCCGACAGGTGTGTGTCATTGATTTCACCTTCTATAGCAGCAAAAGTGTCAAGAAGAAGGGATTCTTCACTTGCCCGAAGAGTTTTAAGTCAGTAACACTGGTTAAAAAATAATCACACAAGTTGGTAGAGGAGAAGCTGGCACATCTAGGGTTGGTACTGGTAAATGATAAGTGGGAGTACAACTCTTTCAACGACCTACTAGAGCCACATATGAAAGTTACCCATGTTCCCCGACCATACTGGGAGAAGCGGGTTAATACACGAACTGATAGAGAGGATGATTTTGTTGAATTAGCACAAATCCCTACGCCGAATACCAGAGGTCCATGGCACAAGTTCTACTTTCCTGTGGCCATAGCTAGGGACAATCTTCCGATGGAGTGCAACATGTATAACAAGTTGAAGAGGGGCGAAGAATGAAGCGGTGAAAAGATAAGGGTTTTTTGGAAATATCGCTAGGAAATAGCGTAGTTGGATGCTCCTTATAATCAATTGAAGGACGACCAGAAATTTGATAGATGGTGGAATGAAGGCCACCTCAGCCTGAACTCTAGTGCTGACAGGAGCGAAGAGGGAGAGAGATTCGAGGAGCATGAAGAAGAAGCGACGGTATTATCCTCTTCGGCGCAAAAGGGTGAAGCTTCGAAGTAGACTGCCTATGTGGCCACTAATATACGTTTTAATATATCAAGGGGCTCACTTACACGCACTTGGGCCACTAAATCGGCTCGGCTAATGCCTCATCAGAAGGATCCGACTGTCAAAGTTAGTGAGGGTCCGCCTGTGAAAAGGCAGCGCATGGAAAGTATTATCAGAGGTGTTTTGCAAGAACCCGTCGGAGGAGAAGTGCCTGCTGCTAGCTAAATGCTAGAGTTTTCAGGAGAGTCACGAACGATCCTGGAACCACCACTGACCAGTCAACAGGTACATTTCGCTCCTTCTTCTCTTGCATCTCATTCCTTCGTATCTACCCCTGCTCTGTTGACAACTCCTGTCATAAGCCCGAGCCCTCCACCTTCTGCTTCTGGTCCAGCTCATTCGGCCGGATTTGCCCAATTTTCACAAGCCCAACCGTTTATAATTACTTCTCCAAGTATGCTCACGCCTACTGCTGCCACTCATTCTTTCCTTACCTCACTTTCAGAAAATTTTCCCCCTGTCGGCCCCCATTCTTTTTCCGCTATGCTTACTGATCATTTTCCATTGCAACAAGCCGATACCCAGTCAGGAACTATCCTTCCCCGGCCAATTAGCCTTACGACTAAATCTCCGATTCAGCCGCTACAAATGCCTAGCCCTGCTGATAGTTCTCAGGCCAAGCTATGGAATGTGCCACACTTTTCTCTGCAAACTGTCACTCTCCAGAAGAAGCAAATGCGTGCGTCTATGAAAATTACCTATCCCTATGCCCTGCCTTCTGGTGTTCCTTTCGTAGGTGGGCTAGTATCATCACCAGCCAAATTCATAGCACAGATAGATTGTGGAAAGGAAGCACACGCAAATAGAATGAGGTGACGCAAGGAAAAGGATGACAATACTCCCGCCGAGCTGAGAGTACAAGCTTCGTATGATGAGGCCCGACAAGAATTAAAATTTGCAACCATGTACCCAAGGATAAGCAAGCCTCTACAAGAAATGCAACCTGAAGATTATGAGATCTATGCTGTCGGACTTGACATGAAGATAGCCTGATCGCAAGAAAGGTCGAAATCATGGAGGAGACGCAACGGGTGGTCATTTCTTACTTCCTCAAAACTGGTCGCCAATTAATGAAGAAAGATGAGCAGCTCAGGGCAGCCAAGGAAAGGGTGAGCTTTCTAGAGACAAAGGAGAAATCCTTGGAGGCAGATATTGTCTGAATGACTAAAAGGGCGCTAATAGCAGAGAATGAGAGAAACAGGTTTCAGGGCAAAATTGCGAAAACCCAAGATGCTGACCCAGACTTAGTAAAAAAATTGTAAAACTAGAACCAAGCAGCGCAGCAGAGCCTACGGTCAAAAGAGGAAGAGCTCGAACGCATCCACCTTGAATATAGTCAGGGGATGGCACAAAAGGGTGAGGAGTTGGAATGCCTACAAGAGCAGTATCAACAAAAAGTACAGGAGAAAGAGGCCGAATTCAAAAGCCTGAAGACTAAGCTAGAAGAGGAGCTCCGAGAGATAAAGACTTCTCTGGAGGAGCAATCGGCTAACCACTTCCGAGCTGAACAAAATTGGAATAAAGAAATAAACAGTTATGCGGAGCAGTTAGCGTCCGAGAAAAAGAAGAAGACAAAATTAGCCGAGGCCCTCATTTTAAGGGACGCGAAGATTTCTTTGCTTAAAGCCTCTCTGTTACTTGCCCCTGCCCAACCTGATGTCATCCCGCTGGTTAGACAATTGTACATTTCTCACTGGGAGAAAGTCAAGACCTTCTACCTAACACTGCAACCTACCCTCTGATTCATCGACAAGGCATCAAGACTCAATCAAGAAGCTCATGACACAATAGAGCAGTTCCCGCGTTTCATCCTGGAAAAGGTTCCTAAGGCAAGGGACTTTCTCAACAAGCTATACTTCGTCTCGGATGAAATCCTTGCTGAGGTGGGTATCGAAGATCGAGACATTGTTGCTCAAACAGAAAATAAATTCATTCATTGTTACTCTGCTTTCCAGCGCACTAAGGCAGTGGCGACTTTTCTAAGCAAGACGCTTCACGGCATACGAAGAAGTTTCTCTGAGTTAGGAAAGCTGGGGCTGCCATCCCCGTTCCTCGCAGGTGGCTCCATTGCCACAACTATACAGATTGCGAAGGCTATTGAGCAGAAGGAGAACGACTTGGAGGTATTCAGGGAATTCAGCAGCTCCCCAACGGCAACCGACATTGAGGCAATCATTCATCCACTCTCATAGCTGTTTTTTCATATCCAAGCAGGTGCTGGCCTACCTGAGGTGCTACCTCACAAGGAAGCTATTGACCTCTGTGGGGCACAAGAAAATTTTCGCAGCATGGCAAAGCCGTCCGAAAGTGAATGGTCGCTCTTGCAGGCTGCTCTTTCCAAACTCTAACTCTATTCACCCTATGGATAAAAGCTCTGGTCTGCAGAACCAGAGAGTTTTTGGGTTCTACGTTCATTGTCTGAAATGCCCCTGATAGTCGCCAAAAGCTGTTAAAATAAATATTAGAATAGCTCCCTTCGGGTTTCTTTTTGTGAATGTGTGTGCGCTGACCTGTGCGTCGCCGAGTCTGATCGACTTTCCATCGAGTTTCGATCTCCCACTGTACGCATCCTCTCTTCGCAGCTTCCCTTTCGGGTCCTGAGAGGCTGCGCTGGGCGTCCACGTGTCTCGCTTGCGGAGATTCTTATTTCTTTTTGCCTTGAATTCTCTTCGAGTTGCGAAAGCCTTTTGCCAGGGCCATCACTTCTAAAGATTGTCAGAAGGACCCACATCTTGCTACGTAGCGGCATATCGCAGGCTTTTCATGCAGAGATGAAATAAGTAGTTGCAGGCTGTGAAATGCTTCCGCAGGCCTTCTTTTATTTTGGCGGGCCCTACCTTCTGCCAGGTGGCGGCCGTTCACAGCCTTCTCAATGCAATAAGGTGGTGAACAACCGCGGGCTGTGAAACACTGCCACGCGTCTTTCGCACCCGATTGATGCGGCTTTCTCTCCACATCAAGAAAGACCTCAGCTCATTGAACACTTGTTGCATCTTCACAATCTCTCGGCGGCAAGGAAAGAGGTTTTCATTCAGGTAGCGATAGGATGCCACGTACCTTACAACTGATCCTTGAGGCGGGCAATAGGCTGGCTGGCGAGATTATGTTATTGGATGCCGCTCTTCATGGTTTTTCAAAGCGGTGGATGACACTTATCGCCTCAGGTATGGATGGGGCCACTGCCATCATTACAAAGGGCGCGCCTGCAACTGAATGACTAGATACTGTGTTCTAGCTCATTGTTGTTGTAACGGCATTGGGAATCTTCTGATTCTGGCATCATTGCAGGGG
The DNA here is from genome assembly GCA_007258455.2 of Sequoia sempervirens. Taxonomy (NCBI): domain Eukaryota; kingdom Viridiplantae; phylum Streptophyta; class Pinopsida; order Cupressales; family Cupressaceae; genus Sequoia; species Sequoia sempervirens. The sequence goes on from VDFB02379711.1 coordinate 185,239,851, forward strand.
ATTGTGGGATCTTTTCTGTTACAGCTTTCCAAAGCGGTGGGAGTTTTCTCTCCAGCTATATATATGCTCTCTCTGTCAACCAAAAAAAGGAAGTCCAACAGAAAATAGATCCAAGAGCTTTAAGAAAAAGGATATTGGTTTTAGCAAGAGACACCAGGCCTCTTTTACATGTTTATTTGCAAGAAACTTTCAGACTGTGCCCATTGTTCGGCCTTTCTGTTTTTCATGTTTTGATCAAACTATAAACTATGCCTTTTATTGTCTTAAGCATTTCATTTGACAAGACTTCTATATATTGAATATAAGCTTGCTTATCTAAATCATGTCTAAATGACTCTTCTTAGTAGTAAGGATGTATGCGATATTATTTTATGTCAATAAATGAACTGTTTATGCTATAGCTTTAAGTTTCTGATGTTTTGGAACGTGACAACACCATTCAGGCCCTTAAGTCTATGATTTATCGTGCCTATCAACAAACTTTGGTGCATCACCTTAGATTAGATTTTGCTTCATTATATCTGTTTCCTTTTCCCTTTCTAAAAAACTATTATAGAAGAAGCCGACTTCTTTAAAAATTCAGAGGTTACTCAGTTTGGCGCAAAGGGGTCCCACTTGAATTGAGTTTCCCATAAGGCACTGTTACCTCATCAATTTTTGGCGTCAACACATACCATTGCATACATCAAGCTACCAATTGTTGATGCATATAGTATCTTAGAAATTTTGTCTTCCTCCACTTGTGTCTTTGGACACATGTCCTTAGTTAACTTAAAATGACTAGGAAAAGGTGTACTAATTGTTTTTGCATTCTACATGTTAAACAGTTTGAACACCTTCTCTACATACTCACTTTGAGACAAAAATAATTTTCTGTTTGTCCTGTCTCATGTAATCCTCATACCAAAGATTTGTTTTGCTAAACCCAAATCCTTCATAGTAGATGTATTTTCTAATTTTTTCTTAAGTTCATTAATATGCTGCATGTTAGACCTGACAATAAGCATGTCATCAACATAAATCAATAGGATAATATAGCTACCCTTATCCAATTTCTTAACACAAACACAATAATTAGAATGGCACATTTTGTAACCTTGTTCAGTCATAAAACTATCAAATTTCAAACACCATTATTGAGGTGCTTTCTTCAGGCCATACAAACTCTTCTTTAACCTGCACACAAATTCCTCCTTATCCTTAACCTCATATCCCTATGGTTGCTACATGTATATTTCCTCTTCCAAATCCCCATGGAGAAATGTTATTTTCACATCTAGTTGTTCAAGATGCAAGTCTTCTATAGCCACAAGAGATAGAATAGTTATAATAGAAGTCATATTTACACCTGGAGAAAAGATTTGATCAAAATCTATACCTTTTTTCTGTGCAAAAACTTTTACCACGAGTCTAGCCTTATATATTTTCTTACCTCCATCTTCTTCCTTCAACCTATAAACCCATTTATTTGGCAATGCTCTTTTTCCTGTAGGCAATTGGACTAAGTCCCAAGTCTGATTCTACAACATGGAATCCATTTCCTCTTTCATGCCTAGCGCCCACTACTTTTTGGTATCTACACATTGCTTCTTCATAACCTTTAGGTTTACCAGAATTAGTTAATAATATAGAGTATAACGATGGGGAATTTTTTTCTAGAGGTCTAGTTATCCTTGTAGAATGTCTAACACTTGCAGGAGTTTGTGGGATAACTTGTTGCTAAGCATTAGCTGCCACTAGAATTTTATTTTTTGGAATATCATCCAAGACCACATATTTATTTTTGGCCTATTCATGCTTCTTTTCCTGCAATTGATTCTTATGCATGACCTTCACATTGAATATAACATCTCTACTCCTAATGATTTTATGATTTTCATAATCCCATAACTGATAACCAAATTCATGTACTCCATATCCAATGAAGGTAAATTTTTTAGACTTAGCCTAAATATTGGTTCTATTTTCAATATCAACATGGAAAAAAGCTTCACAACCAAAGGTTTTTAGAAATGAATAGTTTACCTTTTTACCCATCCATGCCTCCTTTGGAATTCCACCATCCAAAGGATTTGAAGGTCCCTTATTTATTAAATAAACAATGGTATGTACAACATGTACCCAAAACTATAAGGGTAGTCCAACATGAAATGTCATCCTCCTTGCACACTCCATAATGGTCCTATTCATCCTCTTAGACACACTATTTTCTTGTGGGGTACTAGGAACCATTTTCTGCCTACGGATTCCATTGTATGAACAATAATTTTCAAATTTTATGCTGCAATACTGACCTCCATTATCAGATCTGAGACACTTCAATTTTTTTCCTCTCTAATTCTCAACCAAAGCTTTCCACTTTTTAAAAGTTTTAAATACCTCTAATTTTTTTTTAAGGAAATACACTCATGTTTTCCTAGTTGCCTCATCAATAAAAGTAACATAATATAGAGAGCCACCAAGAGAAGATACCTGAGCTAGTCCCCATACATATAAATGCATAAGCTCTAATTTCTCACTCTTCTTTTCTTTCCCAACATTGAGAAATCAGACTCTTTTCTATTTTCCATAAACACAATTTTCCCAGAACTCCAAGTCAATCTGCTTCAAACCTAGTAGAAAATTTTTGAAGTGAAGGATTTTCATCCCTTCCTCACTCATGTTCCCAATTCTATGTTTATCCATATAGCAAGTTCTATAACTATCTCAGTAACAATTGTTTATGTATCAGCAAAGGTAGAGTAAGTATTACCAATACAAAAATACAATGTTCCTAATTTTTCATCTTTAGCTACTACTAATGCACCTTTAGTGACCTTCCATACTTTGTTTGAAAAGGTAACCATGTAGCCTTCACTACCTAGTTTTCCTACAGATATTAAATTCCTTCTCAAATTTGGAACATACCTTACCTCCTATAGCAACCATTCATTTCAATTCTACAACTTGATTTTTATCTTTCCTTGTCCAAAAATTTGATAAGGTTCATCATCACCCAAATCTACCTATCCAAAATCACCTTGAACATAATCTATAAAATATTTCCTATGGGGTGTGGCATGAAATGAAGCCCCTAAACCTATTACCCAGGAATAATTAGCATTATCTAAACACAGAATTAAAGCATCTTGCAATTTATTACTTGCAACATTAGCTTCCCTACTATCATCATGTTGTCAGTCTCCTTATTTTCCCTTTCGAGACCAACAATCCTTCTTCAAGTGTCTCGACTTTCCACAGTTCCAACAATCCATTCTTCCTATGGATGTAGATCTACCTTTCTTCAAATTACCTTGTGACTTCCCATGATTTGTTGGATTTTTCCTCTCTCCTTTGTTCTTCCCCTATTCTCTATAGTCAAAGCATTACCTGATGTTGAAGTTTCACCTATGCTTTTTCATCACACTTCCTTGCTAAGGATAACACCAACAACATCATCAAATTTAAATGCATTTGAACTAGAGAAAGAGTTACTTACAACAATTACCAAGCTATTCTAGCTTTCTGGAAAAGAACATAAAACCAAGAGAGCCCTCACCTCTTCATCAAAATTCACTTTTCTAGAAGTTAATGGAATGGTAATCGTATTAAACTTATTTAAATGATCTATCACAGATCCACCTTCAATCATTTTCAGATTAAACAAACGCTTCATAAGAAATACCTTATTTGAGGCTAAGGGTTTTTCATACAATTTAGCCAAATATTCTATTGTCTTTGCTTCTATTATATTGAATGCCACTAATAATGCTAGGAACAACCAAATGGTTCCCAGTGCCTTTCTATCTAGAATTGTACCTCCTTATGGAGAGGAAGGGGGTTACCATGCCATTTTGTTCTCTTGCATTTTGAGTTCTTTCTTTGAGGAGATTTTTGGAGAGGAGGATGAGATATTTATTAAATAAATGTAATCTATTTAATTGGTCGAAATGATGAAATGTGAATTAATCAAATAGCGTTGTATCATTTGATTAATAGAGGAAATAGGGTTTTCAATGCTGTTTGATGTCATTCGATGTGTTATGAGATGTCATGGGATGATTTCGAGATGATTCAATATGTTTCAAAGATGTTCAAAGATGTTTCGAGTTAATTCAAAGACATTTTGAGTCATTTTGAATCATTTCAGGGTCATTTTGAGTTGATTCAGAGTTGTTTCAAGTCTTTTCGGGTTCATTTCGAGATGTTACGAGTTGATTCAAATTTGTTCCAAGTCATTTCGATGTCCTTCTGAGATGTTCTAGTTGATTTAGAGTTGTTCTTAGTTGTTTTGGGGTTGTTTCGAGACGTTTTGAGTTGATTCAAAGTTATTCCAAGTCATTTCATGGTCATTTTGAGATGTTTTGAGTTGATTTAGAGTTGTTTCAAGTCATTTTGGGGTCGTTCTGAGATGTTTTGGGTTGATTAAGAGTTGTTTCAAGTCATTTCAGGGTCATTCTGAGATGTTCCAAGTTGATTCAAAGTTGTTTTAAGTCATTTCAGGGTTGTTTTGAGATGTTCTGAGTTAATTCAGAGTTGTTCCGAGTCATTTATGGGTCATTCTAAAATTTTGAATAAGTGTTAAGTCAGTTTTACATGTCTACATTTTGCCCCTCTTTGATACAAAGTACTGGTTGCTTTGTTTTCAAAGATTCTATTTTTAAGATCAAGTGTTTTGAAAAAAATTATGCCCCACTGCTCCCGAGTGTTTCATGGAATGATGGTAAGACTTTATGTTGCCCCCTAGAGAGGTTGACTAAAAATTTCAAGTTTTGAGGTCAGGCTCATGATCCCAATGGAAATTTTAATTGTAGAAAATTTGAAAACCACCTACACCATTGCAAAGATTGTGAAATTCTGCCCCATTTTTTAAAAAATCATTGAAAAATACTTTTGTATGACCAAGATATGGTTTTTTGAAGATAGGGGAAAAAAATGTTTGGATCAATAGTGAAGTTTTATGATTTTTGAGCATTTGCCTCAGTTTTCTCACCTTTGCATGTTGAGAATTCACACCTTTGACATGTATCCACACCTTTAGCATTTGTCCACACCTTTGACTAGGATCTTTGCTTTTGTTTTTTAGCATTTTCCTGAAAAGCTCACCTTTAATTAGAAGCTCGCCTTTGATTGTTGGAAGTCCTGACAACTCACCTTTGACATATATCCTCTCCTTTGACATATTTCCACACCTTTGTTTCCTTGCCTTTGCTTGAAAATATTGCTTTTGTTTGGTTTTTTCTGAGCATTTGCTAAAAAACCCTTACATGTGCTTGTTTTTGCCTATTTGCAACCCTAAACTATCTTTTTTTTCATCATTTTTGTGTCATTTTGTGTTGTTTTACATGTTCAGAGTGAAACCCTAATATCTTGAGTTAAAATGATTGCATTTTGGTCATCTTGTTAGATAGCCAAATCCAAATGGTGGTCTATAGCTTGGTCTATAGAGTGTTTCCCTTTTTGTTGGCCAGTGTACTTGATATTTACTATGTTGTTGTTCAGAGACATTGTAGACATGATTTTTTGTATATATATTCATTGGCCCAGTCAAGGCCTCATATATGTTATGATGTTGTACTATCCTATCACACTTGTTTCACGAATGATGATGTACTATTTTTTATGATGATATATATGAGATGTACCTTCTTATATTCATTCTCATTTATGGCTATGTGATGATGATATATGATGGCTATGTGGTGTTGATATATGATGGATATATGGCCCATACATTATACATGATGTTTTATTGGTTTATTATCATCATGATATGTACTGATGACACTATGGATGTAGGATGGGTGTTAGAAGAAATATGATGATGATGGATAGAAATGTGATGTTGTTAGTAGTAATGAGTTGCTTATGCTTTACTTGGAGTCTTCACAATTTTGAACAATCCTATTTGATGTAGAAAATAGATATGATGCACCAGGGTATTAATGACCAAGGTGACTTTGTATCTATTGTGTGGACTTTGACTCTACAAACAAGGAGTATTCTTTCTCATACTAGACAAACAAAAACCCTATTAGAGTGTATGGGTGACAAGCTTTAAAACATGTTGGACTAGTAACACAAGAGGTATTAAGAACCTAGCATGTCAATGCTACACAAAATGCTCCAAAACAACTTCCAAATAGAGAACAAAGCAAGTATTCACCATGGTGGTATAACAAGAATATCCACAAACAACAAATCAAAATGACACTCAATTACCCCGATTCCTTCTTCTCTAAATCCTTATGGACATCCTCGAGAGATCCTGGGAATGAGTCAATAAAATAAATCAAAAAGATAAGACTATAAAAAGATAAAACAAAGTTACAATATCACTTGCCATATTTGTTTGGGGTGGGGCTATTATTCATTGTTGATCATGTCTATCATAGGAATGGATCTGTTAAGACATATCTCAGGATGTTGTTCAGACTTGCCAAAAAGATAGGTAGTTGATACTTTGACCTTGTTTTATTTCATTTTGTGATCAAATTATCTTGTGATTTTTTTGCTTGAAGGTTTCAAATTTTGATGCTTTGTTTGTTTGTTTGTTTTTTTTTTTTGCCAAAGTGTGAGTGTGACAATTTGTTTATTATGGGTGATGTTTTATTCTAGATTGTGATGGTAGACATGGGTCTTTTTTATTTTTCTAAGTTTTATGATTCTTTTTTTTGAAATTTTTTGGGGACTAACCTAGGGCCTCAGGGGCTCATCAAAGATAAGCCTTGCCTACATTGTAGACATAGAGGCTTGTAGTTCACTTGGTTTGAATGTTTTTGACCTTTTTAGTTTTGTGAATGTTTTTGGATTTTGTGTTTTTTGACTAAGTTGAAATAAAGCATGTTGGAAACCTAAGGAGACTGACCTAGGGTCTCAAGGGCTAATGAGCCTTGCCTACATTGTACACACAAACCACATAGTTTGACTGTTTGACTCAATGCATAAACTATTTTTGGGTAAATATTGATAATCTAGATTGATATTCTAGTTATGTGTCTAGAGGATATGTTGCGGGAAATATACTTGAACTAGCTATGAGGTTCAAGTGAATGTTGATATCTTAGACTGTTTGGGTGAAGGAATAAACCTACGATGTTTTTTTTTTTATGTTTTTAAAAATATTTGTGTTCTTTTTGTTGTTTTGAATTTTTTTGATCTTTTTATTATTTTAATGTTTTTTGGCTTTTTGATGTTTTTCATGACCATGATGGGATACTCAAATATCTAATCCATGAACAACTTTTTTGATATTTCCCCCAGTTGTGGACAAGACGACTTTCCTTAATCAGTGACAAGCCATGGTTAGATATCTTGTTTTAAAATGAATGGGTGGATGTTGTGGATAGTATCGATAGATAATGATGCAAGTTTATTCAAACATAGCACCTATTTTCTAGGTTTTCACTATGGTACCTGTTCTAAGAGCACCACAATGTGGTTTTCACTTAGAGAACATTTTTTATTTCTCTTTACTATTTTTCTTTCTTTTTGATTTTTTTGTATTTTTTATCCTTTTTCTATTTTTTATTTTTTTTTACCCTTTTTCCTGGGATATTCTGGCATGCTTCATGTGTAGAACTTCTTGAGGTGATGATTGTTCAATGGTTCAGTTAAAGGTTCTCCTTCAGGAGCAACTAACTAATATGCCCTAGAGCTGTAGCTTGCTATGATGACAAACGAGCCTAACTAGTTGGGTTCAAATTTGCTTTTTCCATCTTGATTGAGTTGTACTTTTTGTTTCTCTTTGAGGACTAATTAACCAACTTGAATGTTCATGTATTTGATCCTTTCTTCATAGTTTCACTTGAGTCGATTCTGTTAAACTTGTAGATGGTTTAACACACTCAAACGTCTTTCATCTAGGACTTCTAATTCATTCAACCTGGATACCCTGTATTTTTTGTTGTTGACCATGTTTTTTAATGAAACTCATAATGAAGGGATTTCGACCTCAATAGGAAAGATGACCTCTAATATGTAGACAAAGGAAAATGGTGTGGCACCAGTAGGTGTCCAAATGTTGGTTTAGTAGGCCCATAAGACTGGGTTTAGCTACAAATTCCAATCACAACTAGCTTCATTAATAGTCTTTTTGAGTATTTTCAGTATGGTTTTGTTAGATGCCTCAACCTAACCATTTCCTTGGGGGTAATAGGGCATGGAGAATCGATGGTGGATAGAAAATTGAGAACAAAGCTCTTGAACATCCTAATTTTTGAATGGAGTTCCATTGTCTGTTATTATTGTTTGGGAAATTCCATGCCTACATATGAGATAATTCAAAATGAATTTTGATATCTATTTTCCTATGATATAGGTCAATGGAATTTCCTCTATCCATTTAGTGAAATACTTTGTTGCTGTGATAATGAATTTGTTCCCATTAGATGAAGCAGGCGATATCTTGTCTACCAAGTCTAATCCCCATTGTGAGAAAGGCCATGGTGTGGTTATAGGTCTCAATTCTTGTGCTGGTGCATGGACAAGGTCACTGTGCTGCTGACATTGTCGACACTTTCTAGAATACTGTATGCATTCCTATTCCATGGAGGGCCAGTAGTATCCGGTTTTGAGTAGTTTCTGGACTAGGTTAAGTCCCCCAGAGTGGGATCCAAAAATACCTTCGTAAACCTCTTGTAAGGTTGTTTGTGCTTCTTCTGCATCAAGGCATCAGAGTAACATACTATCTAGACTACGATGGTATATGGTATCTCCTAAGATGGTAAAACAAGAAGTTCTACAGGAAAATATTTTCTTTTGAGTGGTTGTTAAGTCAATGGGTATGGTACCATGGTGGATGTAGTCAAAGGTATCTTGGTACCACGAGGAATTAGGACCAACAACAACACATACCAATTCTAATTCCAGTATGTCAAATGCTGGTACCAACAACTGTTCCATGAGGAACTCATATTTAGGTACGCTCTATGGAATATCAAGCAGTGAGCCTATTGTTTCCATTGCATCAACAACCCTATTATTGATTCAGGGAATTTTCTCAAAGGTTATTCTGATGAAGTATTCCTTGAAGCTATCCACCATCCTTTTATATGGAAACAAATTTTCATCCTTTGTTTGGTATTCATCGTTCACTTGTCTGATCACTAGCTAAGAGTCTCCAAATACTTGTAACTTTTTTATTTGCCATTCAATAGCCATTTTTAACTCTATGATAAGAGATTCATATTTGGAGATGTTGTTTGTGCATGGGAATGCAATCCTATAGGCCTTGGGTATACTATCTCCTTGTGGGGTGAGAAATAGAATACCAGCTCCAAATCCATGTTGAGTATGGGACCCATCAAAGTATAGAGTCCATTGGTCTATTTGTTCTATCATCAAAATACTTTCATCTGGAAAATCCACTATGAGTGGTTTATGATCCTCTAAGGGTGAAAAAGCCAATTGGTCTACTATAATATGTCCTTTTATAGCTCTCCTATCCACATATTCTATGTCAAACTAACTTAGGATCATTACCCATTTGGCTATTTGACCTATTAGGGCTGCCTTTTCTACTAAGTATTTGAGTGGGTCTATCTTAGAAATTAGCTTGACCTTTCTATTTAGTGTCTCAACTTTTGTGCCAAAAAAATGACTATGAGACATGCTCTTTCAATGGGTGAGTAGTTTAGTTCATATCCCACTAGTGTTCTGCTGGTATAGTAGACTGCCCCCCTTTCTTTATTGTTATCATCTAGCTAGGCCAAGAGAGCTCCCAGTGTTGCCTGTACGATAGACACATAAAGTATCATCTTCTTTTTTGGGATAGGTGGAATGAGTATAGGAGTAGTTAGGCAATCCTTGACTTGTTGGAATACTTGGTCACATCTACCATCCCACTAGAAGGTGATGTTCTTAAGTAGGAGATGAGTGAAAAGGTGACATTTGTCTACCAATTGTGTGATAAATCACCTGATGGATTGTAGTTTCCCTTATAGGCTTCTCAACTATTTTAGTGTCTTTGGTGGAGGCATTTCCATTATTTCTTTTACTTTGGCCGGATCTACTTCAATCCCTCTCCTTGATACTGTGTACCCTAACAATTTTCTAGATGTTACCCCAAATACACATTTCTTAGGATTGAGTCTTAGATTGTACTATTCAAGATGATCAAATACCTTGGCCAGGTTTGTCAAGTGGTATGCTCTTTTGATTAAGTTTGCTAGGATATCATCCACATAGTCCTCCATGATTGTGTGTAGCATATCATCAAATATTGTCATCATTGCTCTTTGATATGTTGCTCCTGTATTCTTTAGACCAAAGGGCATTAAATTCCAACAAAATTTTCCTCAAGCACAAGTAAATGTTGTTTTGTGTTGGTCATCTAGAGAGATCTTTATTTGGTTGTATCCAGAGAAACCATCCATTAAGGATAACATCTCATTCCTGATTGTTAGATCTACAATCATGTCGATACTTGGTAATGGAAAATCATCCTTTGAATAGGCTTTGTTTAAGTCTCTGAAGTATGTTCATATCCTTATGCCCCCAATAGGTTTGGATACTAGTACTAGATTTGATATCCATTGTGGATAGTCAATGGGTCTAATGAAATCGACATCTAGTAGTTTTTTTACTTCTAATTTTACCAATAATGCTATCTATGGATGCATTTTTCTGAGTTTTTTCTTGATAGGCTTTGCTTTAGGCATTATAGCTAGATGATGTACCACTAATGTTGGATCTAGTCCAGGCATGTTAGCATAGGTCCATGCAAAATTTATCTTCCGGGCATTGATGAAAGCTATGAAATTATCCTTTTCTTCTGGGTCTAGTGACACAAAATGGTAGGTTATCTTGGGGTCTTCTACTATGCCAACATTTATGAGTTCTACTTCTTCTACTAGTAGTGTTCACCTTTCCTAATATTTTGATATGGGGAGATTGAATCTTCCATCCTTGAGGGCCTCTGAGAGGTTTTCACCTTCAGATGCATCCTTTATTTTTCTCTTTTCAAGATTTGATAAAGCCACTAATTGGTTTTCTCTAGGGGATCATAATTTTATGCTCTTTCTTTCATTTTTGTGACTAAAAGATTCAATCTCTCCACCAAAGTATGCCTCCTATTCTAGTTCCATGATGAGCCCTACCTTGTGGTCTCCTGCTGGTATGTCCATTTAAAGTCCCATGAAATCTACAATTGCCTCATCATTCTAGAATTGATCTAGAATAGGTGCATGTTGTTGTTGATCCCAATCTATGAGTTGCGGGTATTGGAGTGGGAGATTATCATCTTGATTTGAAAATCCTATGGAAGTGGATGAAAGGGTCAGTATGGCTCAGGTGTCTTTTTCCCACTGGGTGTCTAGGTTATCATTGCTAGAAGTGGGAGAATCATATTTGATGATGAAGGAATGGGAATCCCATTCGTATTCATTAGAGTTTATACTAGAATTATAATATATGTTGGGAATGATTTGAATATGTTGGAGAGGAAACCTATCAAAGATAAAGTTAGCAAATAAGTCTTCAATGGGTAAATCATTGTCTAAGGTATGATAGGTATATAGTGCCTTGATGCTAGCAGAAGTTCCTCGCTTCTTCCAAGAGGTTCATCTAGTTTTCGATATAACCGCATCCTTTGGTTCATAACCTAGCCCCATATTCTTATTCCTTTGTTCTAATATAATAGGTTATGACTGACCTTGTTCATGTATCCCCAAGCCACCTTTTCCATTATATCCCATTTTTTTAACTAATTGATAACCTCTAGTAGTAGGGTCAAAATTAAATTCTAGTTTTGCTAGTTCTTTTTCCTCTTTGTAGATCATAGATAGAAATTCCTCAAATATTTCTTCATCTTGCATGTCTCCCCATCTAGTGAAAATAGTGGGCTTGGAAATCATTTGTATTATCTTGATCTCTTTTGGAACTCCATATACTCTGGGTGTTGGTGGAAGCATCAAGATGCAAAATGCTTGGTTGAAAAAGTAATTCCCATTACCCTTATCAAGCACTTGAATCTTGGCTTCCATTTTTGGTTGGTCACTTGAGGTGTTTTTGGTTGAGGTAGATGGAAGTGTTGAAGGGTCAACATAAGAAAAGGAGTGGAATGCTATATCATTGCTAGGCACATGTTGGATTTTATTGTATTTCTCCTCTAACTTGGCACAAAAATGAAAAGGCTCAGGATTGGCATATAGTGTTACCTCTTTTACTTCATGGGGGAACTTTAGGAATTGATGAAAAGTGGATGGGACTACTTGTAAAGCATGGATCCAAGGTTGTCCCAGTAAGAGGTTGTATGGCAACTCAAGATCCAGTACTTGACAAGTGCTTTATGTTAGGGCTGGCCCTATCTGTACTGGTAACCTGACTATTCCTTCATAATTTCTTTCTAGATCATTGTAAGCCCTTATTGTGATACTTTTTCCTTTATTAATCACATTGTTAGAATACCCCAGTTGTTTAACAAATTTTAAGGTATGGATGTTTAAACCTACACCATTATCTATCAGTACCCATTTGACCATGGTTTTATGAACACCAACCTCTATGTAGAGGGCTTGGTTATGAAATGTTCTTTAGGGTAGATCTTTCTCAAAAAAGATTTAGTGATTAGTCTGTGTGATTTTACCAACCATAGCTTGGAACTGACTAGGATTGAGGTCATCAAGGACTATTGTTTCCAATGCCTTTTCAAGTATTTCCCTATGGGCAGGTGATAGTTTTAACAACTCTAAAATTGAGATTAAGGAAGGTGTTTTCTTTAATTGTTCCTCAATATTGTAGTCATTGGGTAACTTGATTGTAGGTTTGGGTGGTGCTCCTTGAATTGTAACTCTTCCCCAATGGGTGGTTATGTTATAGTTATTGTCTCCTCATCGTAGAGTTACTGCATTTTCCCTATTATCATCAACATGTGAGATGGTTCCTAAAAATATGTCCCCATATATGTAATTGGCATTATGGTATTCTTGTTTCTTTCCTTTGTCATTCCCTTTGTAATGTTTTAGGATTGGGTTTGTGTAAATTTGAAGGTCCTTATTCCCTAGATGATGTTCAACATCTACCTCTCCTTTTTCAATTAAATCTTAGATAAGGTGCTTGAGTCTCATACAATTGTTTGTGGTGTGTCCTTTGATCATGCGGAAGTCATGTAAATCCTTCTCGTTATACCATAGTGTTTTGAAACTAGTTTCCTCATAATTTGGATGATCATTAGTTTTGAGGAGGTTTTGTTGCACTAGTTCGCACATGACTATTTCCAATGACTCACCTAGAATTGTGAATTGCCTCTTTGGTTGATCATACTGCCTCTATTCTCCTCCCTGATTCATTTGTGGGTTTACACTTTGATTGTTCTTGGGATATGTATTTTGGTTGTTTTGTGCACTATTTGGAACATAGCTTTTCTATGCTACCTGTGGTTTGTTTGGAATTGTGTTCTATGATGGCCATAGTGGTCTAGCACCAACCACTCCATCATTTGTGATTTTTCTTTTGTAGCCTAGACTTTAGGTTTCTCGTTTGAAGTAGATTGATTGTATTTTGAGTTATATATTTTAAGGGAACCTCTTGTAATGAGGGATTTTTTGATATTCAATCCCTTCTCAATGTTTTCTTTGAAGTCTACTAGACATAACATTGTGAGCCGATAATTGATCTTAGGTAAGAAATTGGCAATGAATATGTCTACCAACTCCTTATCGAGAATGGGCCATTTAAATCTACTAGCCTTGTGTCTCCATCACTGTAGATAAGAGATAAAATATTCTCCTTGATTCTGTTTGATTGTGGATAAGCTTGTAATGGTGACATCTTATTCAATGTTGAAGGAGAAGTGACCTATGAATTTTCTAAACAATTCATCAAAGTTTTTGACTGCTAGTGTCAACCGGGTGAACCATTCTATAGCATGGCTTGTAAGGCTACATGGAAATAATCTCATATGGTATGAGCCATTGTGTTGTACTTCCATGAATGATACTGAGAAATCCTGTATATGCTCCACTGTATCCCCTATTCCTTTATATTTTTTGTCAAACCTAGGTATTTCAAAATTCTTGGGAAAGGGGATTGCAGTGATCGATTGATCAAACAGGAATGGGCATATCTCTTGGATAGTATAGGTTTTCTTTTGTTTTCTAGCTTGCATTCCTACTACCTATTGGGTGACTACTTCTAGCTTCAATTCGATGTCCATTTTTGGCAAGTTTGTTTTTGAGTTCTATGTATAATAGCCTTGTTCTCTCACCATGTTTGGGTCATATATCAGATATTGTGAAGGTATGAGACCTTGGTAATCATTTTGGTTGTATACTAGGCTAGGTACTTGATGGGTGTAAGGAGGGTTAGCTCCTTGTTGGTGAGATGAAGTGTATTGGAGGTTACCTTGTTGGTAGGAAGACTAAGGAAAGGTGCTCTATGGCACACCTTGCTGTTGGGAAGGACTAAAATGAAGGTTACCCTATTGATGTGTTATTGGGACACCTTGTTGGTAGGAAGAGTGAGGAAGGGCGCTCTATGGCACACCTTGTTCTTGGGTAGGACTAAAATGAAGGTTACCCTATTTATGCATTATTGGGACACCTTGTTGATAGGAAGACTGAGGAAGGGCGCTCTGTGGCACACATTGCTATTGGGCAGGACTAAACTGAAGGTTACCTATTGATGTGTTATTGGGACACCTTGTTGATAGGAAGACTAAGGAAGGGTGCTCTATGGCACACCTTGCTACTGGGCAGGACTAAACTGAAGGTTACCCTATTGATGCATTATTGGGACACCTTGTTGATGATTTGAATGGGGAAGGGTGCTCTATGGCACACCTTGCTACTGGTATTGCTGGTTTAGAAGGGGATCATATGGTCCACCTTGTTGGTGGTATTGATTTTTCAGAGGGGGACCTTGTGTTCCACCCTGTTGAAGGTATTGAATTTTTTGAGATGGGTCCATGTTTGAGGTATTTTAAGGTATATACTATTCGAGGGGAGGATTGTTGTTTGGTGGTTCATACTATGATGATCCTCCTTGATACAGTTGTGCTATTGTTGCTTTTTTCACCTGAGTCGGTCTTCTGAATAAGGGGTTCTCTTTGGGTTGACCATCATTTTGCGAGAACATAGGCGACATGTTTTGCATCTTTAGAGGTTCAGTTATTTTTCTTACAACCAAGTTATCCCCTAAAGGAATAAGGCTGAAATATTTGAGAGCTTCCACATTGAAGTCCACTGGTAATTTAGCACCACTTTGTGCTAACTTGAAAAAATAGGAGTTTGGATCCTTTCTCAATAGTTTGTACATTAGTTTAAGAACCTTGGGGTTGCTAAATGTTTGAATAGTTCATCCTCTTTATTTCTTCCTCTGTTTCTACCTCCTCAATGACCATTTTGTATGGGTCTTGGTTGTTTTGTTCAATTACCTCCTTGTGTTTGTGATTTAGTTCCTCTTCACTAAAGGTATTTCTATACATAGGCCTCTATTGTGGTGTTTCAAGATCAGCTGGCCTATAGCCCCAAGGGCTACTTTGATTGTTTATGGCATTGGTTAGTGGGATACTAGTGTTGTTATTTTTTTTTCATTTTCCTTCTATGTTGTGACCTTGTGGTTGTCATAAATAATTTGGATATGAAGGTAGGACAAATGGTGCCAGAAATCTAAAGTTTTCAAATCCAACATTGACCTAAATAAAAGGGTAGATTTAGGTAACGGAATCTAGCTTGCCACTCTAGAGAAGTTTAGTATCGTGAAAAAGACCTAGGTTTTGGCCAAAAAAGAACATGTACAAATATAGATTGTTCCTAGAAGCACATCTATAAAAGTTTTCCACTAGTTTGTTTCTATTTTTGTGTAGTGCGGCAAGGTGTTTCTTAAGAGCTTTTGGTTTAAGATTCCTAGGTCGAGAATAATGACCTATATTCTTTACTTTGGGTATCCTAACTCTGCGTGAAATCATGGATGAATAAGGATGTTTATTGCCAAGCGGGGGGTGGTAATACAGTCTCTTAGCTACTATGTATGCTTTCTCTTCCTCTTTGTCTAAGATGATGGATGTAGTGAGAAATTGATGGGGTGTTTCATTTTTCTCAAAAATGAATGTTCTAAAACTATTGATGATGTTAGTTTGGGTACCTTCAATGTGGACATTACCTAGCTGAAAGATTGGTGTGGTTATCCCTAGTTGTTGAATGGGAGTTGTCCTACAAATGGTCATAAGGTATGTTGGTGTTGTGAGGTGGTTTATGGTGTTCAATATCCTATCATAAGGTCATTTAATACCTATTTCCAGGTGGGTGGTAGTAATATGGGTCTTCCAACTACTATTTTTTCATTTTCTTCCTCTTCATTTAAGATGATGGATGTAGTGAGAAATTGATGGGGTGTTTCATTTTTATCAAAAATGAATGTTCTCAAACTGCTGATGATGTTAGTTTGGGGACTTTAAATGTGTGTAAGGCTGGGTTGAATAATAGGTGCTACAAGGCCTTGTTGTTGAACAAGAGTTGTAGGTCGTCAAATGGTCATAAGTTGTGGTGGTATGGGGTGGTTTGTTATGAAACTCAAAAACCCTAAAGTTTGAGCATTGTTTTGGAATGTAGCTACTTTTTAGAAATCAAAATGCTGAAGAAGTAGGGCCAATATTCTACTTCCTGATCTAGAGGATATGTTGTGGGAAAGATACTTGAACTATCTATGAGTTCCAAGTAACTGTTGATATCATATAATTTTTGAGTGGAGGAATGATCCTAATGTTTTGTTGGATTTTGATTTCAAATAAGTAGTATGGGAATAATGGATGAGATTTTATGACCAAACTAATTTTCCAAGTATATTGTTCAAGTAATGACCTTATAAGCAATCTAAGTGTTTTTAGCAAAAAAATGTGTGAGTTGGAATGGAAATTTGTAACCTCTTTGTGTTTGATTCCTTTGTGTTCTTGAGTATGGAATATGATATAATAGCACTAGACTGACTCACAAGCATGGACTTTCTATGATCTGAATGTCTATAGCTTAGGTTGTGAAATCACAACACCCAAACCATAGTTACCAAAGATTTTACTTTGATCCATGCAACTTGAAAATAAGACCAAAATTTTTAGAAACCTTTAAGGATAAATCCTTTCAAGGAGTGAAAACATAAGGCTTTTTCGCAAGTATACACTGGCTCAAAGGGTTTGTGGTTTGACTATCTTGTTCAATGTATGTTTTGATGTGTTATTTTTTCTTTAAACCAAACACAAAATTTGATGTTTCAACTATTTTTGAATGTAATTGGATAAGTTTAACATTAACAAACAATTACAACCCTAGTGGAGAGAAACCATCCTCTTAGGTGGGCCTACCTTATGGTTCGAAGAGATGATTTTACATGCAACTTATGACACAGGTCTATAGTCAGACTTGGAAAGTAACTTCGCAAAAGTAAGTTCTAATGCACCAATTTTAGAGAATGTTTTGGATAAATAGGGTTCCTTCTAAAACAATTGGCTCTTACTCATGTTCCAAGGATATTTTTTTTGGGCACCTACACATGTGGTATTTTGTTCAATTAAGAACCTTCCAACCTTTTTAGGTTTTTTACGCATCACAAGGATACTGAGGAAGAATATGTTGGTATAGGACATCCACACCCAACAAGTGATGTACTTTCCTCACACTCATAAAATATTTATATAGTGGTCCAGAATGAATGTACCGCTTGGGTTGCCCATGAGTTCTCCAGCATGGGATGTGTCTCAGTAGGCAAGCCCTCTAAGGAGGTAAAATTTTAAAATAAATGTGAAGCTCAAAAATGTTCTTCACTCACCCAAGATTGCCAAAATGGTGCGAAGGGAGAAGAAAAAACACTTTAGCTTTCCAATCAATGCATGCACGAAAGACAATTCATTGCAAACTAAATTATTTTAAACAACTCAAGCGGTGTTATCTCCAAGAATATGTGAGTAAAAATGAAATGTTCTTTTTACTTTGCACTAGTTGAAATGTTCAAGACATCAAGAAATTAAGATAGAAATGGTGTGAAAATAATAAAAAATATTATGTTCATTTTTAAGCCCCAAAGTTGAAATGTTTCTAAGAAAATCAGGCCTGGTCATTAATGGTCAACAAAAGTGTAAATTAGACGTTTGTCAACAAAAGTGTAAATCAGACGTTTGTCAACAAATTGAAAGGCATATTGTGCTCTTTTTTATGCACCAAATTTAAAGGTTCCTACCTATGAAAACATAAAATGTGTTAATTTTTTAGAGCCCAAATTTGAAGTGTTGTATGTTTTTTTTATGAGCACCAAAAAAGAAATTCCTACTTTAGAAAGCTTCAAAAAGGTTTTTTTTAACAACACCAAATAAAGTGTGAGAGTTGTTTTGTTCAATTTTAAGCACCAAAATGAAGATTCCTACTTTAGAAAGCTTTAAAAATATTCATTTTAGATAGCACCAAAATCAAAATGTGAAAGTTGTTTTATTCAATTTTAAGCACCAAAATGAAGATTCCTACCTTAGAAAGCTTAAAAAATGTTCATTTTAGATAGCACCAAAATCAAAATGTGAGAGTTGTTTGTTAATTTTAATGCACCAAATTGAAGTTCCTAATTTAATAATAATTCTTGTAGATCTAAAAATAACTTGGATCGATCGTCTTCCTTGCATAAAATAAGTTAATATGTTTCAAATCCTGCATAAAACCCATTAGTTCCTACAAAATAAGAAAACATTAGCAAGTTCATTACAATAGTGCAGGATTCGTGCACTTTTCTTCTAGAGAAAATGCTCAGAAAAAAAGATTAAAGCTCAGAAAAACAAATTTGCAAAAACTCAGAATTTCTGACAAAATCTCAGATTTTTCATATAGTGCAAAACCCTGAACAAGAAGCAAAAGCATGGTTTTTTAGCAAAAGTGTCGATTTTAGTGAAAAAGCACAATTCCCATGGAAAAGGCGTGGATATTCTAGCAAAAGCTTAGAAATGTTGCTTGTCAAAAGCAAGCTTTTGTTGGGAAATCTGTGAAATTCCTCTAAAAGCTTCTGAAACCATGTAACTTGTAACTTAGCTCAAAAAAATGTTAGTGAGGAGGACGTAGGTCCCACTAGGCATGCCAAAATGTGTGAGGGGGAAGGAATCCATAGGGAAAATATGTGAAAAAAAAGAACAAATGTAGGATTGAAATAAAAAACACTTAATCTATCCTATTCCATCACTCATGAAATGAACGATTCTAAGCTATTTGATGAAATGGGATCCTAAGATTAAAAAATGAATTCAAAAAACACAAGAAAAGATTGCCATCCCATGTTGGAGTGTATTTGCATGATGTTGGGTTGTTTGTATCACTGCAAAGCCTCCATTGCTTATATGTAAAAGCTTGATGATCGATGCTTGTTCTTGAAGAAATGATGCAACTTTCTCAATGGTGATCTTGAAAGCACTTCATTGCACAAGGAAAGTTGAAATTATCATCATCATGTGAAGAGAAAGGCTTGTTATATAGAAAAATAAATTTTGAATTGACAGTCAAGATCGCGTTGGAGGAAATCTAGATCAATGATCAAAAGGAGTTGAGAGGATTTAGACATGAGGGAGTTGTGCAAAGTTGATTGCACAATTAGGGTGATTGAAGAATAGATTGGCTAGTTAGGATTTTGATTGCTTAGTTAGCAATCCATGATTTTCTCAATCAAAAAGTGGTTGAGGAATATTAATTAATTTAATTAAATAATTAATTAATTCCAATTTGATTTTGATTTTGATTTTTTCTAATTTGAATAGTTTGATTTGATTTGATTTAATTATTCAAATTTTGGAGGGAAATCTAATAATTAAATTATTATTATTTAATAATTCAATTAATTTTGAGGAATAGGATGAATTAGTGATGTAATTAAATAATCAATGCCATTTGACTAATCGAGATGAAATAAGATTAGGTGAGGACTTTATTAAATAAATGTAATTTATTTAATTGGTCAAAATGATGAAATGCGAATTAATCAAATAACATTGTATCATTTGATTAATAGAGAAAATAGGGTTTTGAATGTCGTTGATGTCGTTTGATGCATTGTGAGATGTCATGGGATGATTTAGAGATTATTCAAGATGTTTTAGAGATGTTCCAAGTTAATTCATAGACATTTAGAGTTTCTTAGAGTCGTTGTGAGTCATTTTGGGGTCTTTCTGAGATGTTCTGAGCTGATTTAGAGTTGTTCTGAGTCATTTCGGGGTCATTATGAGACATTCTAAGTTGATTCAAAGTTGTTCTGAGTTGTTTTGGGGTCATTCTGAGATGTTCCAAGTTGATTTAGAGTTGTTCCAAGTTGTTTTGGGGTCATTTCAATACATTTCGAGTTGATTCAGAGTTATTCTGAGTCATTTCGGGGTCATTCTGAGATGTTTTGAGTTGATTTAGAGTTGTTCTAAGTCATTTTGGGATCATTCCAAGAAATTATGAGATGTTTTGAGTTGATTTAGAGTTGTTTCAAGTAATTTTAGGGTAATTCTAAGATGTTCTGAGTTGATTCAAAGTTGTTTCAAGTCGTTTCAGAGTCATTCTGAGATGTTTTGAGTTGATTCAAAGTTGTTTTGAGTCATTTTGGGGTCGTTTCGATTTGATTCAGAGTTGTTTTGAGTTATTTCAAGGTCATTCTAAGACATTTTGAATTTTTGATAAGTATTAACTCAATTTTACATGTCTACAATACTCTATGAAATAGAAAACATAAGTTGTATATACATGCCCTTACATTTAAATTGGGGAAGGAATTTTGAGAAGAAAAATAAGGGGCGGTCTTAGCAATAGGAAAGCACTAACTGTGCAAGGAAATCACAAATGCTATTTCTTCAAATAAACTTCCTTGAAAAGTATTTTGGACTTATATGGGTATTAAGCATTTTAATTAATTTTCTTTGTAAAAAAATCAATTATGTCTTGATGGTTGTGTCAAAAAAAGTAGTTTTCTTTCTTCATGAGTTGGTTTTGTTGAAGATTTATGTGAATGCTAAAAATGATTTGGAGTGTGCCATTGTTAAGAAAGTAATAAATTCTATATTCTTGAGAAATGTAAAACCTAGGCTAAGATATGGGAAAATGAATTAATGATGTTAGAGATACCAATTTTTAAAGTAACGCTTATTTATGAAAACTGGATCTGGTGTTTAAAATAAATGTATTTTGATAAATCTTAAACTAGGAGGGGTATGTACCATTGTAAATTGGAAAATCGTATGCATTTGTAAATCCGCATTAATGTTCTTGGGAAACTGTAAAATAAAGGTTAAACAAGGGTTCAACAGTTAGTAGGAATTGAATCTGAGGGTGCAATTCTCCATGCTTCTATCAAGATGATAATGCATTTGCAATACAATGATGAAAAAAACTTAGATATCACTATTTACTAAATGTGTTCACAGTTTAGGGTTATTTAAAATTGGGTGGTTATTTAAGGTGTGGTGATTGCAATCATAATTTAATGCATGCACAATGGTAAGCTTTCTTCATAATCTATGCATACAAATATCTAGTCACCCTATCACCATCGCTTCCCCATTGTCATATTTACCTATTTTAAACCATTCGATCTACTTGATTTTTTTGAGTACAAAAAAAAACTTGTCAAATATCCATGAGTAAAATTTGGCTTTTAACCATTTTCTCTGAGTCATTTGATCATTGTGCTTGATAGCCTATGTGAAAAATTATATTATAGTTACTGATTATTAATCTCCTATCTAAATAGATTATTTGACTATGAAAAATTAATTCATAGCAAATTTTTAAAAACAACACAACTGCAACTTCACAAATAAAACCATAGGAAAATATGCAAAATCATGAATACTATATTTTTGGACAAACTATCCCTGAAAAAACCCCAAAGGGAAAATCAATACTGAAGATGAGGAATTTTATTAAACTTCAGAAAATTAAGAGATACATAAATTTCTTTCCTCTTACTGGCAGAGCTCTGACAATATTCTTCTCTAGAAATTCTTCTCTCAATTTCTCCTATTGAAATTCCATTGTTGTTGTCTCCAACACTATCATTGCGCCCTTGCTAATACTGCAAAAATATTTTATGTCACTAAAAATGCTTCTCAAGTGTGTGTTCTCCAAATTCCCATTGGTCGCCTTTTATACTAGCCTCATTGAAAAACCAATAGCCATGATTTAATCTCAATCAATGGCTGAGATCAATTAGAGTCTAACAAACCCTAACTAACCGGTTTCTAGAAGTCTCTAAATGAATCAATTAATTAATTAAATAATTATGTGTACAACTAACTCCTTTCTAGAAGTCTCCAAAAAAATTTAATTAAATAATTAAATTTCTTGGGTATGGAGACACCTGTCCAAGCTACAAAAATTAACACTCCCTCTTAGCGAGGAAGGTGTTCTACATGATACCCAACCTATCTCTGAAGAAGATGAATTTTTCCTTCCCTAATGCCTTAGTCAAAATGTCTACTACTTGCTAATCTATAGGTATATACTTTAGCTTAAAAATCCCCACTGTACACAATCCCTAATGAAGTGATATCTAATGTCTATATGCTTAGACCTATCATGAAACATTGGATTCTTAGAAAATTTGATACAACTCTTATTGTCGCAGTGTATCACCATAGTCTCAACCCTCTCACCAAAAAAGGCTACCAACAAATTTCAAAGCCATATTGCCTCACATGTCACCATGCTAGCTGCTATGTATTCTACCTCTACAAAACTCAAAGCCATAGACTTCTGATTCCTATTGTACCAAGAGACAACTCTCGATCCCAAACTAAAGCAACACCCTGAAGTGCTTTTCTTGTCACTGTACTTCCCACCCAATTTGTGTCAGTATAGCCTATTAGCCTAATACCATCACCTTGAACATATCTAATCCCATACTTGATTGTACCATCCAAATACTGCAACACATGCTTTGCCATTTTCCAATGCACTCTTTTTGGTTCAACCATGAATTGACTAATAGAGTTTACTTCAAAGGATATATCTAGCCTACTATTGACCAAATACATGAGAGATCTAGTTAACTACCTATATAAGGTGGGGTCTACATCCTTCTCCTTGGATGCGTCTACCTTCTTTCAATTCATGATCATAGGAGTAGACATGGCTTTGCAATCTTCCATCTCGAACCTCCTCAATATTTTGATGCAATATTTCCCTTGTCTAAGGAAAATCTCTCCATCTGTCTTCCATACCTCCATGCATAAAAGGTAGTCCATAAGCCCCAAATCCTTCATCTCGAACTTTGTCGCAAGGTCCCTCTTGTACTCCTCAATGACCCTAGTGAACCTATTAAAAAAAAGTCCTCCACATATAGAACAAGAATAAGAACCTCACCCCCAACTGCTAAGTAGTAGAGGTTAGCATCTGCTTCACTCTTCATGAAGCCCATTCCCTGTAAGTATTTATCAATGTGTTTATACCATGCCCTGGGAGCCTGCTTGAGTGTGTACAAATCTCTCTTCAATTTGCATACATGGGTTTCACTATTGTGTGCTACAAAGCCCTCTGGTTGTTCTATGTATACCTCCTCTACCAATTCACCATTAAGAAATTCCATCTTAACATCCATCTAATGGATCTGCTATCCCATCTGCACTGCAAGTGAGATCACAGATTGCATAGAAGTATACCTAGCCACTGGAGCGAATGTCTCCTCATAGTCTATTCCCTCCTTTTGAGAGAAACCCTTGGCCACAAACCTTTCCTTGTATTTCTTAATGCTACCATCTACACCATGCTTGATCTTATAGATCCAACATGATCCAACCACCACCCTATCTATTGGTCTAGGCACAACTTCCCATACATTGTTTTTCACTATTGAGGTATATTCTTCAACCATCACATCTCACCACACCTATTGTTGTGCAACTTCCTAATAGCTATAAGGCTCACTATATACCAATTGACTAACTAATGCCATATAGTCATTATGCTTGGCTAGTTGTCTTTGTTGTCTACTACTCATCCTAGGAGCTCCCACAAACTCCTGAGTATCCCTATGTGTTTGCTAGTTCATGCTGCCAACTATAGAGGATGAAGTATCAACCTCCATGTCTTCCTGATGCATCTATTTAGTCTGCTACATTTGTTGCTCCATACTCTGCAAACTCTCAACACCTGATCCTGTGCTAGTACTAGTGACTATACTCAAGCTTCACTGCCATTAATCTAGTTGAACAATCCTTGGAGCTTTTACTACCAACTTACTCTGTTCATCTACTTACAAATCTCTGGACCTCCTAAATTCTTTGTCCTTCCTGAACTTGCTATCACACCTAACTATAATCCTCTTGGCCTCTAGAATAAATATTTGATATTCCTTTGAGGTTTTACTGTACCCCACAAAGTACCCTCTCTTTATAGTCTAATCTAACTTGGAATGTGTAGGCCCTAAAATGTGACAATATGTCAAACTCTGAAATATCTTGAAGTGGCTGACATTTGGCTTCTTCCCTGAAAATGCCTCCTTTGGTGTCATCTTTCCTAATACCTTATGTAGAACGCTATTCTATATGCAAACTATTGTACTACATGCATCTACCCATAAGTAATGTGGCATATCCTGGTCATACAAGATAGCCCTTTCCACCTCTAATATAGAATGATTCTTCCTCTCAACAACCCCATTTTGCTATGGGTTGTAAGGAATAGTCCACTCTCTCTTGATTCCTTCCCTAGTATAAAATTCCTAGAAATCTTTCACTTTGTACTCACCTCCATTGTCTGACCAAAGAACCTTTATCTTTATGCCTGTTAAATTCTCCACAAGAGCTTTGAACTCTTGAAAATGGCTGAAAACCTCATCCTTGGTCTTCAAGAAGTATATCTAGGTCTTCCTAGAGAAATAATCAATAAAAGTAACAAAGTAATCATACCCTCTGAGAGAATTCATCAATATTGGTCCACATATATTTGAATGTACTAGATCAAGAACACCCTTGGATCTAGTGTGACTCCTTGGAAAAGTTTCTTTCACAAACTTCCCCAACACACATCCCTTGCATACATCATCATGCTCTATGCTCACCTGTGGAACACATGTCACTATCTTATGAAACAATTTAAGTGCTCAATGATGTATATGGCCCATCCTCGCATTCCATAGCTCTCCTTGATCTCTAGAATTACTACTGCTCATCAGTGCCTTATGAGTATCAAACTACAACCTATAAAGCCAATCACTTGTAACTCCAATAGCTATGGGTGATTTCCAATCCTTATGCTTGATTAACACATTCACCCCTCAAAAGAGTACATTGTAACCTTTATCTTGAAGGATGGATACGAAAATCAGATTCATACCCAAGCCTGGCACATGCAACACATCATGAATGGGAATTGGCTTGTCATTGTTCCTCTGAAATAGAATAGTCCCTTTCCCAACTGGATTGAGTTTGGACATGTTCCCCATAGAAATATGGATTCTGATGTCCTCCTTATAACTAGAGAAGTACTCTCTAACTCCTGTCATATGAAATGATGTGCCACTGTCTATATACAAAACATGGGTTGTGAGGTTGAGTTAACCATACAAGCTATGAGTGCAAACTCATCCTCCATTCTACTAGAGAGCTCATCTGCACTTGTTGAAACTATTTTTTTCTTCTTTCCTTTCTTTTTGTTCTTCTTCCTTTGTGGGAAATTGCTAACATAGTGACAAAACTCATGATAGCCATAGCATTTGATCTTAGACAAGTCCTTCTTATTCTTCTTCTCACTCTGTAGATTTGTTCCTTTGATAAACCCCTTCTTCACTTTCCATTTTCCTACTAGGGCAATGTTTTCCTATTCTGCCTCACTTTTCTGACTCTTACTACTGGTTCCACTAATAAGACTTAGTCTAAGCTCCTCCTGAGTGAATTCACTCCATAGTCAATCCTAACTTGGTAAGGTGTCTTGTCCATTAATAACTTGAACAAAGACATACCACTGCTTAGTAAACCCATTTAGGGCTATTCGTACTAGCTTTCCATCATCTAGTTTATCTCCAACAACTACCAACTCATCCTTGAAAAGTTAGTCTGGTGAGGTAACTTGTAACATCTTCTCCCTTGTTCATCCAAGTATTCCTGAACTTTTCTCTAAGAATTAGCTTCCGATTAGTGGTAGCATTCTATTACAAATTCAGAATGGCATCCCACATCTTCTTTGTTGTATCTAACTCTATGATATGTGGAACAATATGGTCCTTGACACCATCAAGAATCATCCTCCTCGCCTTTGCATCTTCCTTCTTAAATGCTAAGAGCTATGTTGGATCTATAGGTATAGCTACATTACTGGTCACATATTCTTTGATACCATTCTCTTCTAGCAATAAAGAAATCATGGCTTTCCAGACAACAAAATTTGAGGCTCCATCCAATCTATCTTGATCTTATAAACCTATTGAGGCCATCTCAAAAGATAAAATAATAATAATAAAAATAATTCTAAAGAGGTAGAACTAGGTTTTATAAACCCTCAATTTTTCCTTCTTGTGCCTATGCTGAGCCTTTTCTACCCTCAGATCAACTCTGATACCATGTGAAAAATTCTATTGTAGTTATTGATTATTAATCTCATATCTAAATAGACTATTTTATTGCGGAAAATGAATTCACAACAAATATTGAAAAATAACACAACTGCAACTTCACAAATAAAACCACAAGAAAATATGCAAAATAATGAACATAATATTTTTGGACAAATTGTCCCTGGAAATTCCCGAAGGGAAAATCAGTACTGCAGATGAGGAATTTTATTAAACCTCAACAAATTAAGAGATACATAAACTGCTTGCCTCTTACTGGCAGAGCTTCGGTAATATTCTTCTCTAGAAATTCTTCCCTCAATTTCTCTTGCTGAAATTCCACTGCACCCTTGCTACTACTACAAACTATTTTCTATCACGGCAAATGCTTCTCAAGTGTGTGCTCTCCAAATTCCCATTCATCCCCTTTTATACTCTCCTCATTGAAAAACCAATGGCCATGATTTAATCTCAATCACTGGTTTCTAGAAGTCTCTAAGGAATCAATTAATTAATTAAATAAATATTTTTACAACTAACTCCTTTCTAGAGGTCTCCAAAAAAAATTAATTAAATAATTAAATTTCTTGGGTATGGAGACACATGTCCTAGCTACAAAAATTAATAGCCTATAGTCACCTCCATTTGATCACTTGGTCATTATCAAAACTAAAATATATCAACACCTCTTTCTTTAGTTGATGACTGCAATAATCTAAGGGAAAACTTGTGTTGGTTCCCTGTAACATATCTTCTATTTGGATGGAACAAATCTAGAAGCATTAGTGTAGGCACAACTAAAAAGTTAGTCACTTTGGGTGGAAACAATTCATTGCCAGTTTTGGGTGAAGAATGGTTTATCAAAGCAAATCACTACAACTAGGAACTTGAAGATTCAAACATGGATAGGAAGAAAATATTTAATCATTAAAAACACTTTGATCATGTTGAAATATGGAAAAGAAGAACCAAATTTAAATCTAAGATCAATCTATAAAAAAATAACTACTTCCTGAATCTGTTTCCTCAAGCAAAGATAAGCTAGTCAAATGAAGGGATAGGAATGAGTTGAAAATTCAGTTAGTATAAATTTAATTTAACCACCTATTAGAGAAAGGAATATGATTTATGGATGAAGTTACAAAATTCAATATAAGTAATGGGTAAAGATTGGAATGTACGAGGTATAGATGAAGTAAAGCTTAATATCTCAATTACACTAATAAATGAAAGATCTAAAGAAAATATAAATAAGAATTATAAAAGAAAAAGCTTATAATTGAATGCATAAACCAAGGAAATTTAAATGATACACTTTATTCTCAAATGTGAATAAATTATATATATATAAATAAGTAGGATTTTGAAAGTAAATGAGGCTTATGATTTGTGTATGCAAATAAGGAAGAATCACTTGATTAAATTACACACCAATATTTATGTAACTCAATACATTTTCAAGAAGAATTTCTAAAATGTAATATTGAGTTGTTGAGTTTTATGACCCTTTTAAAATAATTGAGATATATCAATTAGCATTTAACTTCAAATCTTCCTAGACCTACAACACACAAATGAACATAAAATTTACCCAAGTTATTAATTCCATCTAACTTTTTTTTTTCTTGCAAATCCAAAACAATAAAAGAGAAGAAGAGATGTTAAAAGAAACTTCAATTGGCTAATTTAGTTTTAGTTAAGAGATTTAGTTTCTAATTAAAAAATTATTTTTGGTTAGATCATCTAATAAATCAAGTAAAAGAAAAGAAAAAACTACATCTCTTTCATTTGTTTAGTTATAAAAAATAACGTCATTTCTAAAAAAACTTTAGAAAGTTGGGGAACAAAGAATAAAAGAAAACCATTTTAAATAGTAGTTTCCATCCTTCATTCTAATTAACTTTAAAACATTAGATATTTTTTGGATTTATGGATTCACAATTCTTTTGGGGTGATTTTAAAGAATCAAAATTTAATTTTAAGAGAAATTAAATGAACAAAAGTTAAAAAATGCGCTTTTGCTTAGTTATGATGGGGGGACACAAATTTTTAATTAATGATACAAGTTTTGGTTTGCAACAATTTTCAAAAGGAAATGATTCCTTAAGTTCAATTGGTTTTTTTAACATGTTCTAACTAATTGTTTTCATTTTATGGGTTAATTTTATTATGTGGATTTTGATATTAAATTGGAATATCGATGATTAACTATTATTTTTATTATGGGTAAAATAGGTTTTGATGGGGCCCTGAACCCAATACATATGGTTTTGAAGGGATCTGAAACTCTATCCTAAGCAAGCAAGTTGCAAACAAATTAAAATTAGCAAATCATGAACAACCAAACAATAACAACCATTAGAGATCAACAAAACAACATAGGTTGCAGACAACTATCAAGAAGATAAGGGTCCTTAAATCCTAACAATCAAGTTTTCATGACATAAACTGCATGAACCGATCAGGAAACAATGCAACCAAGTTGCAACAAACCATCTACTTAGTAACAACACTGAACCCATCAAATCCAAACTTCCCACCTCAATAGGGAAGTTAGAGAGAATAACAAAAAATTGATAACCATCCACCTCCTTGCAACTCCATCCCACATGAACAACCAACCCAATCTCCTCCTCAATAGGAGAGGGCTCCCCTCTAATGAAGGGGAAGAAAAAGAAATCCGTACCACCAAAGCCCACCCTCTCCTATACACACAAGTTCCACCTCAATAGAACCAAGCAGTAAAGAAGAGAAATTATCACCTAGAAGTCTACAACAACCAACTCCACCTCAAGAGGAGAGGGCTCCACCACAGAAGGAATAGTCTTCACCTCCATAGAAGACACCATCTGTAGGACTTGGAAGAAAGAAAGAACTTTTATAGAAAGGAAAATCATATCCTCCTTTGGCCTGGTAAGATACTAGAGCTTGAAAGAAGAAACAACCATCAACATTAAACACAACCACGATTGAGCCTTCAAAATAAACCCTTGTAATAGCTCAACAACAACAACATCATCCTTCTTAAGAAGCAAATACATCTAGGTTTTCCATAACAACCTTAAACTCCTCCTAGCCCACAACACCCTTACAAAAAAAGGCACAATGAATAATAGCCATAAATCCACCACAACAACTTTTAGGCTTAAACTCATTTGGGTTTTCAATAAAAGCTTGAAAGGAAGCCTAAATCAGCCAATAAACAACAATAAGCAAGAACAACATCTAGGATCTAGGATGAATGCTAGAAAACCACCCACCCAAAAGAACACCATCTGGAAACAACCCAAACAAAGAACCAAACAAGCTGCTACTCAGCTGACCTAAACCCAAAGAGAGTAGAAGCAAACATAACCGAAGAGGGAAAGGGGAGCCCATTTGAGAAGGAAACTGAGAGAAGGCCATAGCATAAAACACCCAAGCAACCCTAACATGCTAGTTAGAGCCAGAGATAAGCCAAAACTCCACAAAGCCAACCAATGGGAAGCACCACTAGACCACTTACACCCAATTGGACCAGAAAAAAACCCTTTCTCCAACCAAACCTCCTTAGCAAACCTAAAGCACACACTCACCTGCTACAAGGAAAAAGTTGTCACCCAAGCCAAACAAAGCAAAAATTGAATGTCCAAAGACACAACCCAAGCAAAAAATCCGCTCCAAAAACCCACCAAAAAGGAGGGCCAAACGATGAAAGCTGATAGAATAAGGAAACCAACATAAAAACCAAAAGGCACAAACCTGCATGAATAGGCCTGCAACACCAACATCAAGCAAAGTAGAAGCTACTAGAGCATGACCAAAGCTGGCTGCAGTAGCACCAAAGCACGCCAAAAGCCACAGACACCCACATCAACCCCCAAACCTCCTTCCCACCATCTAGATCGAAATCCTCACCCTCATTAGCTTCAACAAAATTCAAACTACCCCACTGCGTCCATTCACTCTCGCACAACTCCGCTCCATTTAAAATTAACTATTGTTATCTTTAGTTAATATAGTAATTAAATTTACTAATCATGTTAATTTATTATAAGTCAAAAAATAAGTAGACCAATAATTATTATTTTGTAGTAATATTTGATATTTGTGCACTTAATAAGTCTTATAGATATCATGGAAGTAATCAAGGAATGCACTTTCTTCTAAGGGGTTTTGTTTAAGCAAATGGGTTTTCTAGATGATCCACATGGTAATAGCATTTTTAGTATTATCTACGAGGGTAATATCAAATATAAATATTGTGAGTGACATTAGATTTTTAATGAAGGTGGTATTAAGAAATCAAATATTAATATTAAGTGTTAAGATAATATATATTATAATAATTATTTATCAAGAAAATAATAGTATCGCCACTAGTTAGCTACTACAGACCCAAATTTACTCCAATAAAATTAACATCGTTAACCATGAAATATATGCATGAGAACTAATAATCATTTTGGTGAACAAGAATGATTGTCATGGTCATCTATAATGAGTAAAATGAAAATCATGCCCAATATTTTTACACAACTAAACAATATATAACCACCAACCTTTTAATAAATATATATAAACACTAATAATTTGTCAACTACAAATAACAATATACTAATGACATGCTAAACATTGAATAACAATGTTTTTAATAACACTTATATTAGTATCTCAATTACCATAATCCTTACCATCATCTTTAATATTTATTTTCACTAGCATTATTACTATTGGCACTATTATTTTCTTGATAAGTAATAATATTATCTTAATACTCAATATTAATATTTCTTAATACTATCTTCATTAAGAATCCAATATAATGATTTTATCACTTACAATATTTATATTTAATTATTACTCTTGCCTTTATTAACTAAATTAACTACAATGTGTTCTTAGATATTTTTATTTATTACTAAACTCTCTATTGATTTTTAATTTCTTTTTACTTACAATCCCTACACTTAATTGCTTTTCTTTCTTTTTTTTTTGCTTTGTTTCACAAATATAATTAAAGGATTTTTGGTTTGCATTAATCCTTTCTTCTAACTATTAACCAAATACAACTATTTTGTAGGTAACTTCTATTCAAATTTCCATGCTCAGTTTGTAATTTCTAAGTTAGATTATTTTCTTTTACAGGATTGAGAATTCAATAGATTGCAAGCACATAATTTCAAGAAAAATTCTAGAATCATTCATGGATTTATTTTTAATATATTTTTCAATTTATATTGATCCCTTTTCCTCTTGATTATGTTTTTTTTCTTATTCTTTCTCGTGATCTAAATTTGTTTCATACTTTTTGATATTATAATTGCCAGTTAATGCCAACATTTGAAATCTGTATTTTGGTTCCACTTATTTTTATTTTTATGGTTATACTCTTTTGTATTGAATACCTCTAATGCCTAGAAACTTAGCATCATACTTGTAAGTTCTAGAGCTCTTTTGAATCGCGAAAGAAGAGGTTTTGACAAGTTGATTATTTAAAGGTTGGAGGCACCACAATAAATTCCTATGCTTAATTACTTTTCTTTAACATCAAGGGGGGTAAAAATTTATTAAAACAAGGAAACGTTACAAAGAAAGGGCCCTAAATGAACCTATCAAGTTCAACCAAGTGATCCAATTGATGAGACAAATTCGGGGGTAGTTGACCCCGATGCACTAAATTCCAATCAAGAATATGATCAGAAGCCCATTTAGCCAAGTAATCAGTAACACCATTCCATTCTCGAGGAATATGAGTGAAAGTAATATACTCCAGAGAAGCACAAAGAGTGAGAATTTGTTCAACAATCAAAGCCAGCTGCCAGCTCACATCATCCAAATACCACCTGTTCAGTAAGTTCACCACAACCTGGGAGTCAGACTCACATATGATCCTTCGCCATCCTAATTGACTGCCCCACTTCACAGCCAATAAAATGGCCTAAGCCTCCATAAGATTATTTGTATGAAGACTCTTATACACAAAGAAGATAAACTAAACATCTCTAGAGCTATCCCGACCCACACCCCCAATGCTAGCATGACTCAGATTTACATGAGAAGAGTCATCTGAGTTGATTTTTAGGACCCCAAGAGGAGGAGGGGTCCATCTTCCCTCCCTATTCACCTCCGGGGTAGGATGCCTATATCTATTGCACATGAGCTACCATTGTGGAGGAGGAAGATGAGGATGATTACAGTAACCAATATCACAAGGGTCCACCAGAATAGTCATATCACATTTAGCCGCAATAGTTTCCCCTAAAGAGCGTATAATTTTCCACCATAGGTGAGGGGCCATCAACAAAAAATCCTGAAAAATCCACCTATTCCTCTCCAACCACAGGTTCTAGATAATAAAGGAAGGCCCTAGAACCCAAGCAACCTGAAGAAAGGGGGAAGAAATAGGGGCCCTTCCCCACCATTCCCCAAACTCCACCAAAGAGGAAGCATGCCAACAGGCCATATTCCACACCCCACACCAGAAATGCCAAATCTCCCTAGCATAGGAACATTGGAAGAAGAGATGGGAGACACTCTCTTCACAACCATGACACAAAACACACATGGAGGGGCCTTGGAACCCACGCTTACATAAATTATCCCAAGTAAGGCACCAGTTTTGAGCCACTAGCCACATAAAGAAGTTGCACTTGGGCCATGACAACTTGTGCCAAACTTGCTTCCACCAAGGGACCTCAATGTCCCCAAACAACTGCCTACCTAACTGCTTATAACTAGCTGCCACAAAGTACTTTCTAGACAAACTTGAACTGTCCCAAGCCAAGACATTAGGTCCCCTCAAAGAATTAAAAGCATGGGAAGCCAAAAGCTGGGAAATCTCATGCCTGTCCCCCTCAGACCCTCTAGGTGGCCACTCAAAAGGATGCTTCTAGCAAAAACTTACAACCAAACCACCATGCTATGCCACCTTATAATGCTCCATAGTATCCCAGCCACCTGCAATAAAAACATCACAAAGGGACTAGAGGTGAGGAAAAGAAGAGAGAATAGGAGGGTGACCATCCTAAGAATCTGACCAAAAAAGAGCCTGTGACCCCAAATGACAGATTCAAAAAAGTGCACACTTAATCAACTGCGCCCCCACTTTCAAAGTATGCCAAATCATAGAACCACTCCCTTCTAGAGGATAAAGAGGAACCTCAAAAGAAGCAACACCCTGAAGATATTTATGGTTGAGAATATGAGCCCATAACTGATGTTGATTGGTACACCATGGCCAGTAAAGCTTGGCAACAAGAGCTTTCCCATTGAAAATAGTAGAGTGTCAACCAAGACCACCCTCCTGCTTTGGTCTACACACAGAATCCCGCTTAACAAGGCTCCATTTTGAAGACAACACATTACCGCTCCAAAGAAATTAATGTGAAAGAGCATCAAATTCCTTAAGGAAATACATAAGATCCACTTGAACAGAGCACCTGTAGATGGGAAGGGCCTAGATAACAAACTTGAGAAGAGTCACTCTAGTAGTAGTAGACAACCAACGATGAGTCCAATGAGTAACCTTCCACCTAAGCTTATCAAGCAGCAGCTGCCAGGAGGACCTAAGTTGACAACCAACAACAAGAGGAATACCCAAGTAGACAAAGGGAAGAGACCCAATTTGAAACCACATAATAGTTGTAATCCGTCGCTGGATAACATGAGGAGTATTAAAGAAGAATATATAAGACTTCTACTCATTGACCTTCTGGCCTGAAGCCACTAGATAGATGCCCAAATCTTGCCTGAAGGATTCAACCTCCCTAATATGAGCTAGTCCCATGAAAGAGGTGGCATCCACAAATTGGAGATGAGAAAACGTAGGCAATCCCATCCTCGATTGCCACCCATGAATCAAACCTTGTGAAACCCAAGAATTTAGAAGCTGGCCCAACCCCTCCACCATAATAATAAAAAAATAAGAGAGAGTGGGTCCCCCTGATGAAGGACCCTAGTAGCCCCAAAAAGATCTAAAGGTTCCCCATTCACAATAATCGAAAAGGAGGAAGAGGTCACACAACTCAATATCTAGCTCACCTAGTTAGAGGAAAAACCAAAGGCCAATAGAATCTTCTGAAGAAAACTCCATTTAACTCTGTCATAAGCTTTTTCCATATCCAACTTGATAAACATAGACCTATCCTAAGAGGTTTCCATGGAATGAATGACTTCAGATGCAACCACCACCCCATCTAGAATTTGATGACCAACCACAAAGCTGCCTTGCTCCTCATAAATGATCACAGGTAGAGAAGATTTAAGCCACTCAACAATCAAATTCATAATAATCTTGTACACCACATTACAAAGCACAATAGGTCTAAAGAGATAAAGTATGTCAACATCTTCCTTCTTAGGAATGAGAACTAGAAAAGTAGCATTCAGGGCACAAAGCATTTGCTTACTATGAAGAGACTCCCGAACCACTCCAACAAATCCAGCTTCACAGTATACCAAAACACCTGGAAAAACTCAACTGTGAACCTATCAAGGCCAGGAGCTTTCCCCTTGTTCATCCCAAACACCACCTCCTCCACCTCTGACAAAGTCACAGGGTGAATAAGAGAAGCATTCAACTCATTATAAATTAAAGAGGGAATCTTTGTTAATGATTTTCCTCTTACATTTACTCCTCCTTACCATTTATGTTTACATTCATTCATAACATATCTAGCATACGTAGTTTAACCTCCTACGGTTTTTCTTTATAAAATGATAGATCATCAAAGTAACATAATACTTTTTCTTTTCCAACCATTAAACAAAAATATTTTATGCCTTACTTACAATATCCTTTGAATAGTTTACTTCCAATTTGAATTTTTTAAAGTAATATAAGCCTTCCATTTACTTCTTTCTTTCACAAGAACAAGGATCATTGCAATATTACAATAATCAATACAACCCTTTTCTCAAAAAAAACTTCCTTCAATGTAAAAATAAAACATATATGTGGGATTTGATTAATGAAGCACAATGCAACACATGGAATTATATTTTTTTTCTTCATGAACACAATTCAAATAAATATTTTAAAATGTCACCAACAACTTCTCTTTTTTCCAACTTTTTGATGATATAATACAAGTCTTTGCAAAAGATTTATAAAACTTGAAGTACAAAATCCAAGACCAATTAAGGAATTTTGAAACCCAACACAAATTTTCACTCCCCAAGAATCTGCAAAAGGACTCCACAAGAACCTAAAAAGAACAAGAGATGGAAGAAAACCACAAGAAAATGATGGGCTCTCCACCCAACTGTAGGGTTTTGAATCAACCCACCCTTGAGCAAGGGTAACCACTTAGCCATAACACAACTTATAATACAATGCAAAAAACACACATAATAAACAATGCAATTGTATCAAAGAATACAAATACAAGTCTACCACGTTGGTTTTCCCAAGGAAAGCACAAAAGGGGGAGCAAGGGCTCAACCAAAAGGGGAATATAAATAAAATATCATGATCACATCTCCACATAATAACACCACATAAAACTCCACACAAGCACCACAATGCCAATACACCAACTGCCATATCACACCATACCAACACCCCTTATTCCTCCACTAAAAGTATGCAAAACACAAGTGGATGCTCACATCCCATGAATAGAAAGGGTACTCATACCCTAGTGATGGCCATGACCTAAGGGGGATACATATATCCCAACAAGGAAGCCCTTGAGTGTGGGAGCTGCACCCACTCAATACCCCTACACTTGGAGGACCAAAATATCCTCTAAATAGAGGGAGTCAACTCCCCTAAAAAGATACACAACAACAATGACAACAACACATTATGACAAAGAGAGCAAGAACATTACACATGAAAACCTTCAACAAAATCCTTCATAACAATTTTCCCATATGAATATGCATAGAAGAACAAGAGAGATGAACCTCCAAGAGCAATGATTCCAACAATGGATGACTCTTCTTTCCTCTTTCAAGATCTCATACTCCTCTCCAAAATCTCCTCAAAGAAAGAAAATCAAAATGCAAAGAGAGCAAAAATGACATGGTAACCCTCTCCTCTCCATAAATAGGGAGTTATGAAGGGAAGGAAGAAGTTACTTCCTTCCAACTAACTCAACCACCAAAACCATTTCCCCATTTTCACCACTTTTACAAAGGGGACATAAAAAAGGGTCCTAAACACTTATTAAAAGGACTCAAATGATAAAACCAACTTCCTAACCCCTATACCTTAGGTATATGCTTTTCCTCAAGCATAAAATACACCTTAATTCTTCTTAAAAGTCTTCTAAAATTCCATTTTAAATTACAAGAACAAAATTTACACAAGACACCACTAAGGAAAATATCCAACACAGTATTAACCAAACAAAAAAAAATTACTAACCTTACACCAACGCTGACCAACATAATAGACAAGAAAAAAGGTGGCTAAGTAGATCCCCTTAATCCATCGGTATTAGAACTCTAGGAAACTCAACAAAATTTGTCAGTGCAATAAAAATATTTGCATATATAAATCCAAAATAAATACATTACATTTGCATACCATTACAAATCAATTGATCAATCATAAGCTATCATATACAATACACCATTTTGAAATGCATTGGTCACAATAGCCATATCAAAGATTATTACATGAACAATATAAAACTTAACATCAATAATTACATCAATACCTTCCAGAATATGTACCAATCCAATCATCAAACATGAAATATTAATATGATATCAAATACCATCCTAAGTAAGTGAGTATACATCAATAACACACTAGGTCCCATAATTGTCCATAATCACCAAAAAATTACACTAGAGGTCATCATATGAAACTAAATAATTAATCACAAATCATTTCCTTCAAAAGTAAGCCAATTGCTAGTCACTAACAACCATAATAACTTGATACATCTGATATACATAGTGCCATTTATAGCAATTGGATAATCAACAAAATAACACATGATAATTGTAATGTTGAAAAACTGAAAGAGCTAAATGATTAAATCTGAAAACCTAAATCAACCTTTCAACATGACATCACTGAAGTTTCTCTAAAATGAAAACATATGCAATAAAAAAAACTAAACTATAAAAAACCCATATGCATTCATAATAAATTCACTCCATTGTTACCCTCTTCCACAATATCTTGCATTTGCTCTCAAATTTTACAAGCAAAAGCACAAGAAGCTCTATGGAATCGGATGTAATTAGAATAAGATTGAAATTTGTGTCAAAATGTGTGAAGGAAGCCTACTTTTATAGCTGAATTCATGGGATGAGTCCACATTTTGGGAAGAATGTGGGATAAAGGATTAAGCGGGAATTTTATAACTTTTGATAAATGCATATAAAATATGAAATTTCAATGATTATGTGAATAAAATTAGTGAAAATGACTACACAAATGGTTCTTATAAATGATTATTTAAATATTTTAGTAAACACCTATGAAATGGTTGAATGCTTATGTGAATGTGTTTATGAAAGGAATATTTAATGACTATTTAAATATATTTAAATGAAATCGATCAATGAGATATGCAAATAATCACATGAAGCATGCAATGCGAAATATGATTATGCAGATAATGGAATAAGTCATGCAATAGATGAAAATGATTATGAAGGAATTTTTATGTGTCTATATTTTTCCCCTCTTTGAGACAATGCAACCTGTCACATTGATTCAAAGAAAAATATATTCCCCAGTGTAAGAAAAGAATGATGAGGATGACAAGGAGGCATTGGTATGCCCCCTTGAGAGGAAATGCGGTTTCTAAGAACAGGAGTGTGCTCTCGAAGTGGATGAGAGGACTTAGAAGATGAAGGATAAAAATGATAGAAGGAAATTGATAAGGATGATGAAGAAAAGATGCAATGATGAAGGGAATGGATAATGATAGATGAAAAAGAGATATGAAAGAAGATGAAGGTGATAAAGTTTCTTATGCTTTACAAAGTGCTTTATCATCATCAAGCGGTAAAATATAACAAATGGAAAACAAAAACCATGGCATGACATAACCCAAGGTGTGCAAGGTCATCCATTTGTAAAATAAATGGTCACAAAGAAGGAATGTCCTAACTCATACTGAAGGAAAAGTTGCCCCAGTCTTTTTTGTCAAGAAAAACCACAAACAACAATCAAATAAAAGACAATTCACGAGACATCATCTCTCCTCTAAATCCTTCATGGGACATCCTCAAGGTGGCTAGTAACATGACTAAAGAAAATCCGAAAGATAACACAAATTAAACCAACAAGGTCAACAACCATTCATATTATTTTCCAATAAACATTTGCTAGTGTGTTAAGGGATGAAGTGAGCGACGGGTGGACTAGTTTGACAAGGCCTAGTTTTAGGAAAAGAAACATATTGATTATAAGGCATCAATTCTAGTTTCAATCATGCAACTACCTATATAAGGAAAATGACAAAAGGGGATAATGACAAGGTCTAGTTTCAGGAAGCACACATCTTGTGTAAGACCATTGGTTTTTGATTGGTTGATTTGATTAGATTGATTGATTTGAAAAATGACTAATTTGACTTGGAGACTTGTTGGCTTGGTTGTCTTGTTGATTCATAATTTTGTAGTTCAGATGATTATGTCATGTTTGAGTTGACAATGTCTGATTTATTTTTACTAACTTGATGAACCCTAAGAGAATGACCTAGGAGGCCTTGGGGGATCATAGACAGATGACCTTGCCTACATAGCAATGCATAAAGACCTTGTAGTTCGACATGACCCTTGACTTTGCTTTGACAATAGATGAAAGACTGACCTAATGCCTCAGGGGCACATTGATAGATGACCTTGCCTACCCAATCATAGAGGCAACATAGTTTGATAATGACAAAGATTGACATGACTGACTCTAACTCTATTTTTGGGATTTTTTGAAAGTTATCTGAATGTTTTTGGGTTTTGACATGTTTTGACTTTTTTTTGGATTTTGAAGTTTTATGATTTTTTTGGATTTTTGGAGTGATGATTTTTAGGGATTTTTTCAGGACATTTTATGATTTTTAGGGATTTTTTAAGGACATTTTATGATTTTTAGGGATTTTTTCAGGACATTTTATGATATTTAGGGATTTTTTCAAGACATTTTATGATTTTTATGGATTTTTTCAAGACATTTTATGATTTTTAGGGATTTTTTCAAGACATTTCATGATTTACTTTTATTTTCTTTTTTTAGGACATTTTATGATTTTTTTTGGCTTTTTTGTCATTTTGAGTATAGTGACTTCCAATGATGAGTGCATAATCTAGTGTAGGTCAAGGATATTTTCCTAGTTGGGTATAAGATGAACCAATACAGATGGGATGGGACAAGGTTTAT
Source organism: Sequoia sempervirens (assembly GCA_007258455.2). NCBI lineage: Eukaryota > Viridiplantae > Streptophyta > Pinopsida > Cupressales > Cupressaceae > Sequoia > Sequoia sempervirens. The sequence continues at coordinate 185,279,641 of VDFB02379711.1, forward strand.
CATGGATGAAAGATGCAAGAGAAGGAAGCAATACATCAACCATTTGGAAGTCATGATAAGGATGACAAGGCCTGATAATGGATGTTAAATGGGAGATGATGGAAAGTAAATTCCTTATTACAGATCAGGGTGGAAGACAAGATAGAGCAATAGTATAGGATGAAGCAAAGACTAAATACACATGGCACCTATTTTCCAGGTTTTCACCATGGTACTTATCCAAGGCACCCATTTACCAAGTTTTCACCATTGGACGAATTTTTTTCTCTTCTTTTTTTTTAGGACCTTTTCTCATTTTTTTGTATTCTTTCAAGACTTTTTCCTAGCTCTCTGAAGCTAGATATAAAATTGATAAACACTAGATCCATAGATTTCCTTGACGATGCTTTCATTCTATGTGGATGACCATGCTAGATGAAAGGACTCGATTAGGATGAGGAGTACGAGTCGTAAGTGTGAAGGATGATAGATGTGTCAAATGAAAGAGGCTATGGTAGCATCCATAATGTGCACACTACATGGGCCATTAGGCTTTAGTTGAAAAGGAGCTTGGGAAACCAGTGAGATAGAGTACGAGAAGGGGTCATCATCAACTTTCCACTGAAAAACATCACCAATGGAGGTATATGATGGATATGTGAACATGGATGGATGAAATAAAGTATATGGTATGAGTGAGAGTGACATGGATAGATACCTTGGATCAACAAGCTCTTTGTTTGATTTTTTTCCTTGATAGATGCCCCCAATTATTTTTTATGGAGAGGCATACTTGGAGATCAAATTTTTCTCATTTTTACTTTTGAATTTTATTTTTTATTTGTTTGATAAATTTTTATTTTGGCTAGGGGAATTTTCTTGATCTTCTTTTGATTTTGATTTGTCTAATAGCTTTTTATTTTGGCTACTGAACTTGTCTTGATCTTCCTTTATTTACACTATATCTTTTGATTTTTGATCTCCTTTTAAAGATAGCTCATCCATTGGAGATTTTCCTTTATTCTTTTCTTGAGCTATAACTTGTTGATCCATGTATACAATGTGAGTGGATGTGAGTGAGATGGAGGAAGTAGGTGAAGTGACAGGAATGTTTAGTGGATGAATGGGAGTGGCGATGCCATCAATGGAATCTTTTGGACTATCCTTTTTAGTACTGTTAACATCAAAGGAGGCTTGCACATCCTTAATGACTTGGCAAGGTGGCTTAGTAGATGTGAAAATAGGATATTCATATCCTAGCCCAGGGCAGGTGGGATGGAAGGATGATGATTGGATATCCTCAATGGGGTCATGATCAAAGAGTGGGTTATCATAGATATGAAAAGATTGAGTGGAAGTAGATATGGCAAAGGATTATGTATCATCAGGGTCCCAAAAGGTTTCAATCCAAGCATGACCATCTTTTTGCATTCCTTTTGTAGTTATCTTGACATCAACATTAGAATTCTGATCTTTGTCAAAAACATTAGCATTGTCGTTCACCGGTAAATTATCCATTTGATATTATCCACATCCCATGTCATGAATTTGTACCTTGGGGTTTGATGTCGAGGTAAATGGGGTGGATAAATTGGTCAATGAAGATGGATCAATGTAGTGAGATGATGAGGCCTCTTGGTTGACAGGCACTTGGAATTGAGTAGTCTCTTTTAGATTGTTGCAATATTGAAAGGGGTTTGGATCACCTGTGACTGTAATTTTAGTGCCTTCGTGAGGAAACTTCAGACATTGATGGTATGTGGATGGAATGACTTTCATGGCATGGATACATGGTCTACCATGGAGTAGGTTGTATGGTAGTTCAAGATTCTAGACTTGGAATGTGGTATCTAATGATGCAGGTCCAATCTTGATAGGAAGTTTGATAACACCCTCAGAAGAACATTCTTTGTCATCTTACGATTTGATGAAAATTCTCTTAGTTCTATCCAAACATGTTTTATATAGGCCCAATTCCTTCACTAGTTTTAAAGTGCAAATGTTCAATCTAGCTCCGCCATCTACTAAGACTCGTTTGACCTTGTTGTTTATTCAAAGACCTCAAGGTGTGATGGGTTGTTATGGTTTGACTTGGATGTGGAATAATCTTTATCAAAAAAGAGGCATGATGGGAGTTGGTCAAGTATCTAACTGTGACTTCAAATCGGCTTATGTCCATGTCAGTAGGGACAGAGGTTTCTTTCAGATCCTTGTCAAGGATAGCTTTGTGTTTGGGTGATATGTGTAGAAGGTTAAGGATGGAAATTTGTACATGTGTCTTTCCCAATTGGTCAATGAGATTATATTGGGCTTTAGATTATGGTTGCTTTAGAGGAGGAATAGATATAGTAATCTTAGCTCTGCTGGTGGTAATGACAATTTTAGGTTGCTTCTTAATGATGATTATGTTAACATAGTCATCAGTAGCTTAGAGGTGGTTAATAATTTTGTAGTCAAAAGAGGCATTGGTATAATTGGCATAGTTGTCTATCTTTTGACCTGAACTGGAGGCTTTTCCATGGTTTTGCAATGGATTCTTGAAAATCATGTGGTCTTTATTGGAATATTGTTGTTGTCCTTCAGCCTCTATTGTACTATTTTCAACAAGGTCTTGAATCATGTTTTTCAACTAATAACACGATGAGATTTTGTGCCCTTTGATGTGGTGGTATGCACAAAAAGCATTGCCATCCCACTAAAGGGGTTTGAATTATCCTAGATCATATGGTTTGGGCTCTAGGAGCTACATAAATTTTGATTGTACTAGCTTCTTTAGGATGAATTCAATGGGTTCTAGTAAAGGAGTATATTATCTTTGTGGGTATTGTCATGGTTATCTTGGGGGTCCCTGTCCTTGATTATTTTGTATTGTATTTTCCATTGGTGTGGGGTTTTGTGATGCATTGTTTTGTATTTGAGGTCCTCAGAGTGTCAGAGTGGGACCATTCCTATTGACCACCTTAGCATTGACAACACCATCGTTGGTCACATATTTGTTTCTTTCCCAATATTTATCTTTGTCATTGGAGGAAGTCTATTGTGTACTTTTACTGCCATATGAAAGTTCACCTTGGGCAATTACTACTTTTTCGAATGTCATAACTTTTTCTACCAAGTCTTAAAAAATTTGTACAACAATGTACTTGCAGTGGATGTTTTAATTTGGATGTGAGATTCTCAACAAACATTTCAACCTTTTGTTTTTCAAGAATTTCAACAAGACATTGAATTGCCATGCTACACCATCTTTGGAAAAAGTTAATGCAAGTATCACCCTCGTCTTGTGTCATGTGGTAGAGGGTGGCTATTGTAATATCATTCTCAATGTTATAGGCATAGTTTTCCACAAACTTGTTGGCTAAGTCATCCCTTGATTTTATAGATCCATTAGGTAGTAATGCAAACCATTCAAGTGTAGGACTGAAAATACTTCTAGGAAATAGTCTCATCAAGTAATTGTGTTCAAAGACCACATCTACACATGTCATGGTAGATTCCCTTATGTGTTTAAGTGGATTTTTCTTTCTCTTATATTTAGTAAAGTTAGGTACGATCTACCCATGAGGGAAAGGTGGAATGTAAATGCTAGGATCATACATGGATATGGATGTAAGTCATGCAACATGTATGTTTTCTTGTTTGATAGTTGCATTCCTTCCACTTGTTTTTGTAAAGAAGCCACTTGAGAATTCAAGGCATCTATTATGGGATTTTGGGTGACATTATGTTGAAGTGCCATGTTTGCATTATGCTGAGATGATATGTGGCACATGTAGGGTGGATTTTGACTATGTCCATAGGTATGAACATGTGATGTATATGTTGGAATGTGTGAAGTGGCAATATTGTATTGTATTTCTCCATGAAGATTTTGATGTCTAAAAGAGGATCCATATGATATGTTGAAAGGATTTGTGTTTGTGTCATTTGTGATCCTTGTCCTTTTTGAGAAGAGTTAAGGCCATGTGAAATGTTTATGTTTTGACTAGATGAAATGTTCATGTTTTTCCCTTGCAAGGTGTTGGTATTGACAAGAGGACCCTGTGACATGAAATTTGTGTTCGATTGAGATCCTTGGATAAGAACCTTTATTGGCTTATGTTTATCAAGGATGTTAGATGTGGATGCCCCTATGGCCTGAGATGATGACCCAAAGGAAGTCAATGTTGATCCCAAGGGTTGTGTCATGAATAATGGTTGTGATGTGGTTTGTGTCATAGATTGTGTTGTTGGGATGGATGAGGTGTTGGTGGTTGTGGTATTTTGGCTTGTTGTTTCAATAGGTATGGAAACTATTAGTTGTGGTGAAGGTTGTCCTTGGCTTGTTTGCTTGTTGTCCTTTGGTGGCGTTACAACACATAAGGTATCAACATTAAATCCTTGGGGTAATATGAATCCTTCATGCAAGAGCTTAGCCAAGAATATTTAAGGGTCTAGCATTACAATTTCATCCACTAGAAAGGAAACTTCAATATTTTGAGAAACAGCCTCTACCTCTTCTATGTATACATTTCCATCTTTATCCCTAATGAGGAATTGTTCAAAAAGGTTTGTTATCCTTGGTTTCTTGTGAGATGAAGGTCCCAAATTTGTGTTGTCTTATGTTCCAAAGGTATTATCATGTGGATCATTAGATGTGTTGTCAAGATTTAAAGTGGTAGTTTAGTTGTAAATGTCTTCATCATCATGAAAGAAATCCATGGCTTTGCGTTGCTTTTGTAATCTAGTTTCAACCATAAAAAGATTTGCTCAAAATGGGGAATGCAATTGATATGATATTAAGACTATGTTTTTGGTATTTTTGGAATAAGATATGCCTAAATGAGGGTAATGAAAATTCCAATATAATCTAAAGTATGAGGGTATGTGCAGGATCATCATGGAAAAAATAGGCCCTTAAGTGGCAAAAAATTCAGAAAAATTAGTGTTAGACAACTTGACGTAAAAAATTGAATAAGTTATCTATATTATTTCAAAAATATGTAAGAATAGAATCTATAGAAAATTCAATGTAGTTTCTAAACTACTAGGTTTATTTAAAAATAAATAAAATCTATTTGGTGAAAATTTAAAATTTCAATGCAGTAGTACTTAAATTTCAAGGTAAAAATAAGAAGTAGGTGTTTGTCTAACCACCCTTACCATAATAAAATGATAGTATTTTTATAAAATTTTATATATAAGTAGAGGACTCATGTCTGGATGTGATGCATATTTTTTTGTAATTTTTTTCCAATTAAATAATTAATTATGAATTTTTTATTACAACTTTTAAAAAATATAAAAACTCGTATGTCTGACCACCCTAACTTGGTCAAAACTTCATGAAATTTATTTTTTCTTTTTTTAATCCTATAGTATGTGAAGCATAGAATGTGACACATGTTTTAGATTCAAAAAATGTGATATTGTTTGAAAGTTATAGATGTTTTTCAATCAGCCTATCGATCAGGACTTTAGTCGTAATTCTAATAGAAAATGAATAATAATTATTCATTAAATTCAAATTAAAGTATAATATATATTGGTGGAAATCTGAGAATATCCTCTAAAAACCCTTTTCATTTCATCAATTTTGGGTAAAAAAAAGTCATCAACCACATACCCTACAAATACCCATAATATTGCCACTTTTTGGCCCCTCATGATCCTGCACATACCCATGACCAAGTCTAAAATGGAAATGGTGCTAATGCAAAGCGTTATAAAAAATATAGTTGAGATGACTATGGTATGAACTATGCACCTTCATTGTGAAACTTAAGGAAGGAGTTACTAGCCAACCTGGGATAGTCCAATGTTTCCAAATGAAATTATCAATGACCTCAAGAAGAGTGGATGAAAAGTGACAAATTTGACAAGGTGATCCTTAAACTAGACTGATGAGTTTAAAGGTTACACCGAAATGACAAGGACAAATGTGAAAAGTGATAAGGTAAATGATAACTTTTCTTTGTAGCAATGGGCTTATGAAAAGATATGGTAAGTTTCCATATTCCAAAGTTTTCAAAAAAGGTGTATGCAACCTAATATTTTTTTAAGTGATGCAAGTAAGCTAAATGAATGTGATGGAATGATGAGAAATGAAGTGAGAAAATCTTTGGTTTAAACAAATTATTTCGAAAATGTTGGCTTAGTTTGTTTCAAGGTTGAAATGTTATCATATTTTGGTGTGATGTTTGATTTGCTTTGACAATGTTTTGAATACACACATGCAAGACGCCATAGACAAAATGCTTTTGAGTTTGTTTTTTATCATGAATGTTGTTTGATTTTAGCAATACAAGCACAAATCCTGAGGTGGGCAAGGATAATATTTGTTGGGTTCCCACTTGGATTAACTAGCCACACTTATTCTTAGTGGATGACTTAGAAGCTTGGCCACATTGACTCTCGCAACATGACACTTCTCAGGTCAACCAAGCTTCGAGTTCTCATGAATCTCCTATGACAAATTCTTCATCTCTACTAAGAACTACAAAAATGTGGGACGGCTTGGCAATGACCATTGTTGCACCAACAAATAGAAAATAATTTTGGAAACTACACAAATAGTTTTTAGTTAGGAAACCCATTCAGGTGGCTACACGTGAGGCAAGATTAGCATCGATAAGGATGTTTCCTAGCCTATAGAGGTTACACTCTTATAGGTTTTCATGCACCACACGGGTACTGAGGGAATCACTTATCTATGTGACACATCCACATCTGTAATGCCAAGTCTTTCCCACAACATTCAAATTTATATACCAAGCAGGAGTAGCTTGGATTTAGCTCGTCACCAGCTAGGTCGTTCCCTTTGGGTGAGTAAATTTTTCCCACCAAGGAAGGCCCTCTAAAAGGTAAACACAAAACATGATGGGTCTAGCTTTTTTATCACCAAGTTTGCACAAGGTGAGAGCATAATACCTACCACCCCTTCAAGCATAACAAACAGTGTTCATTAACCTCCTAGTTAAATCTATGTGAAAAGAAGACATTTGTTCTTTTTAAGCACAAATTGAAAAATGTGACCTAATAAAATGAATACACTTAGTTTCAAATCACATTTCTTTTACCACATCCTGCACCAAACTAGTTAGTAGTTTTGATTTCAAATCTTCGTCAAACGTGTGTTTATGTTTTCAATCCTTGACATGCAAACTTGAAAAGAGAAAATCATTAATTAACGACATAATCAACAATTAAGCTATGAAAAAAAATTACATTAATCTAAAATCAAAAACTACTCCAAATTAAAAGCTAATCTAAATTAGAAACTAATCTAGATTTCAAAATTAATATAAATTTAAACTGAAAGTTAATCTAAATTAAAAAATGCCGGTATTGGCATGGTGAAATGGTTTAAAGGTGGCATTGTTGTTCTTGCCACCAAGGTTCAAACCCCATTGGGGTGGTATTGTTGAATGGTTGTATTCCGGTTCATAGCTCCGGTCAAAAGCGTTTACCCCTAAAAAAAAAAAAAAATCTAAATTAAAAAATAATCTAAAATTAGAAACTAATCGAGATTAAAAATTAGTCTAAAATTAAGAATTAATCTAAATTAAAAGTTAATCTAAATTAAGCTAAATTAAATCTAAATTATAATTTAATATAAACTATATTAAATTAAATCTAAACTAAATCAATTCTAAATGAAATTAAATCTACATTCTAAATTAAGTTTAAATTAGAAAAAAAGAAGAAGCTAAATCTAATTTAAAAGTAAAAAAAAAACTAAATCTAATTTAAAAATTTAAAAGTTAAAAACTAAAAATCTAATTTAAATGTCAAAAACTAAATCTAATTTAAAAACTAAGATCTAATTTAAATTAAACTAAATCTACATTAAATTAAACTAAATTGAAAATAAATCTAAATCTCTAAATTAAAATTAAATGTAAATCTAAATTAAAATTTAAATCTAAAATTTAAACTAAATTACTCTAAAATCTAAATTTAAATTAACAAAAGCAAAAAACTAAAAAAAGCTAATCTAAAATAAAAAAAACTAAATTAATACTAAAACTAAAATCTAAAAAAAAAAAAACTAAACTAAAGCAAAAATCAATATTAAAAATAAAATCTAAATTAAAATGAGAGTTGGCAATGCTTAATTGCAGGCTAGCCTTCAAAATGAAATGCCATGATTGTAGGATACGTTTAGAAATTTGCAGAATTGTAGGATACGTTCAGAAATTTGTAGAATACATTCAAATGAAGACAATGTCTATCCAGCATACACAATGTACCTGTCTGTGACATTCTCGTAGGTATGACAACTACTTAGATTGGCATGTTATGGACCTACTAATAATTCAATCAAAAGATTTATTCTATTGTTAATTTAATCTAATAAAAAATTAATTTAAATAAATAATATTCTTGTTAATACTTAATTTAGGTTAATATGGTTGGTAAAATTTATCTACTTTTCTAATTAACTAGAAATTAAGAGGTTATATGGATTTCCTGTTGGTATGTAGTGACTGATCATGCTATACTGTATAGCCCATGGTATACTATACACCCCGGCATGTATACTTTTTTGCGTTGTCACTGAAAAAGGGAAAAATCAACGGAAAAAGGAAAAAACCCAATTTTGTAAAACCCTAATCTGGAAGCTTCTAAGCTTGTTTAAAAGGGGTTCGGATGGGGGTTATAGTATGATGAAAAACACAATTATTCGCAAGATTGTAATAGGTTTTTGCACTGGATATGTAGCCCGGATTGGGTGAACCACATTAAATTCTCTATGTTATGATTTATTCTATGTGTGTTTTAGTTTCTCTGTTTATTAATTAAATCTGCATTTAATTGTTAGATATCTATCATTTCTAACCCTAACATTTCCTTTTGTCCATTCAACTAAAATTAATAATTATTAATATTAATGTGCCATTATGCCAAATTTATATTATTATAATAATATTTATAAAAATATATCTAAATAATATCAAGTGTTTTTTTTTCAATTGCTTATAATAATATCAATATTAAATAAATTAGTTGTAGAGTAATTTTTGATGTTAAGAATAATATCAATATTAAATGGTAAGAGATAAAGTTTATTGTTGGTAAGTTATTAGCAATAATAGTAAGTGTATTTGGGACTTCATGAATAATGTTTTATAATCAATGATATTAGTAAATCAATATATAACTAATGTTACTATTAAGCGTAAACTGGGTAATGCTATATTTAGTAATAAAGGCAAGGGTAATAATTAAATATAAATATTGTAAGTGATAAAATTATGATATTGGATTCTCAATGAAGGTAGTATTGAGAAATATTAATATTGAGTATTAAGATAATATTATTACTTAGCAAGAAAATAATAGTGCCAATAGTAATAATGTTAGTGAAAAGATATTAAAGATGATGGTAATTGAGCTACTAATTCAAGTGTTATTAAAATCATTGGTATTGAATGTTTACCATGTCATTAGTATGTTGCTATGTGTAGTTGATAAATTATTAATGTTTATACATATTTATTAAAAAGTTGGTAGTTATGTATTGTTTAGTTGTGTAAAAGGATTGGGCATGACTTTCATTTTACCCATTATAGATGACCAGGATAATCACACTTGTTCGCCAAAATGATTATTAGTGCTCATGTGTATTTATTCAAAAAAAATGTGGTAGGGCTTTGGTTACCTATGTAAGGTTCGGGGCATGGCATTTCCCTTTCAATGGCTACCATAGATCCTTTTGAAACAAATAATCTTTGATCTACATCTTGCATAATTGATAATTCTAGTCATTGAACTTCTCAACCTTGAATTTTCTTTCTTCCATTACTCCCACTCAAATCTAGAGGTTTCCTTCCAATCAACCAAAATACACACGACTTTGATACCGGTTGTTAGGGTCCAAGCAGATCAGAGCAATAAACATTAATAATTATATGTAAATTAAATAACCTAAAAATAACAATGAAGAATAACACAAAAGAGATCAACACATCTAAATTTAGTGTGGTTCACCCAATATGGGCTACATCCATAAAAACTCAACCATCCAATGATTTTATTATCTAGTGCAAAACATATTAAATTCTCGCAAACACCATAGCACAACATAAATCCTAACCACTTATAACAATCTTTTTGGAAGCTTCTAGAATTAAGGTTTTACAAGGTCATTTTTCATTCGACTTGTTAACATGAAAACCTTGACTTGTCAACAATAAAAAACCTTGATGTGTCAACAGGAAAAAACCTTGACGTGTCAAAGGGAAAAAACTTAATGTGTCAGTGGGAAGTCCCTTTTTCATGATTTTTCATTATTAGAAAATTAAGAAAAGTAATCAATAATGAAATGTTTATATTTTTTGTAGTAAGAAGATGAACAAATCTTTATAAATCATCATATCTCTCTATTCCTTTCTCTACCTCTATATATTTCAGTATGTCTCCCCTTAAGCTCTAGACCTATCTCTCCACTTGTCTCCCGCTCCCTCCCTCCCTCTATTTTTACCTCTTTAGACCTCTCCCTCTCAATTTATTGAGCTCTAGAATTATCTATCTACCTCTCCATCCTCCCCTCCTTCTGTCTCTTTTTTTCCCTCTTTAGACCTATCTTTCTTACTCCCTCTCACTCCTTGAGCTCTAGACCTATCTCTCTACCTCCCTCCCTCCTTCCTTCCCTCTCTCTTTGTACCTCTTTATATCTCTCTTTCATTATAGACCTATCTCTCTACCTCCTTTTCCCTCCATCCTTCCCTCTCTACTTAACTCAATATCAACTCTCTCCTTATCCCTCTAGATATATCTCTATATAGAGCTTCTTCTTACCTCTCACTCTCTCTATACCTACCTCTCCCTCTCTCCCTCTATCTCTCCCAAGCTCTAGACCCTTCTCTCTACCTCTCCCTGGATTTCCTCTCTCTTTTTCCCTCTTTATGCCTCTTTGTATTTTAGTAAACCCAATAAATCCTATACAACCTTGTCTTCTATGGTTTATCATTCATATTAGGGTTTCTTAGATCTATACTTTTATCATATTTATATCTCAATTTTATATTAAAAAATATTTGAATTTCCAATTCTTGATCAATTTTATATTGTTACATCTTTCTCTATTATCTTGATTATGAAATTAATTTTACTTACCCTACCCATCCTTGGAAACCACATTAGGGTTTCATTTTCACATTTGATACATCATTGATATTTCTAATTTTTCAATATATAAGTGTACCCTTTGGATTTATTTTTCATCTCTCCCTCTCCACCCCTCTCTCTCCATCTATCCCTCTCTATATATTTATCTATTCTCCCTCACAACACACTTTCTCTCTCTCCCTCTTCCTCTCCCTCTACCTACCTCTTCCCCTTTCTTTTACCCTCTATCTTTCCCAAGTCATCTATCTCTAGATATCTCTCCCTCTTTCTATCCCTCTCTCCTCCTCTCTCCCTCTCTCCTATCACTCCTACAAAGAGTAGAGAGGGAATTTGAGAGGAAGATAGAGGGAAGTAGAGAGGGAAGGTAAGAGAGGTAGAGAGGAGAGAGAGAGAAGAGAATATAGAGATATCTAAAGGGATGGAGAGGGGGAATGAGGGAGGGATGGAGTGAGGGGTAGGTAAAGAGAGAGAGGAAGATAAGTAGAGAGGGAGGGAGGAAAGGAGATTCAAAGATAGAGAGGTATGGTGGGATAGATATAGGGAGAGGTAGGTAGATAGACAGAAAGACATAGATGGGAGATAAAGAGAAGTAGAGATAAAGAGACAGGTAAGGTAGGAGGGTTAGAGGGAGAGGTAGGTAGAGAGGGAGAGCACGAGGGGATATATAGAAAAGTATAGAGGGAAGGGGAGAGTGAGGTAATGTGGGAGAGATGGAGTGAGAGGTAGGTAGAAAGGGACAGGGTTAGGGGAGATAGATAGAAGTATAGAGGGAAGGGGAGAGAGAGTTATTGAGAGAGGGAGAGAGGGAGAGGGAGATAGAGAGAGAAAAGGAGAGAGAGAGGGAAGGAGGGAGAGAGGAAGGGAGAGGTAGGTAATGAGAGATTAGGGTAGGAGGGATAGAGGGATAAGTAGGTAGAGAGAGGGTGAGTGGAGATAGAGAGAGAAAAGGAGAGAGAGGGAAGGAGGGAGAGAGGAAGGGAGAGGTAGGTAATGAGAGATTAGGGTAGGAGGGATAGAGGGATAAGTAGGTAGAGAGAGAGGGTGAGTGGAGATAGAGAAAAGTAGAGAGGGAAGGTGAGAGAGAGGCAGAGAGGAGATAGAGGGTGAAGAGAGATATGGAGAGATATCTAAAGGGAGATATGGGGAATGAGGGAGGGATGGAGTGAGATGTATGTAGAGATAAGCTAAGAGGGCAGATAGAGAGAAGTAGAGATGGAGGGAGGAAGGGATATGTAGAGATATATGTAGGGTGGGAGGATATAGGGAGAGGTAGGTAGAAAAAGAAGATGTATATAGGATATAAAGAGAAGTAGAGATAAAGAGAGAGATGTAAGGTTGGAGGGATAGAGGGAGAGGAAGGTAGAGAGATAGAGGGTGACCACATTACCTCTCTCTCTCTCTATCTCTAATTCTCTTTATCTCCCATCTACATCTTCATCTTTTTCTACCTACCTCTCCCTATATCCCTCCCACCCTACCTCTCTATCTCTACCTTTCTAGGTTCCTCCCTCGCTCTCTAATTCTCTTTATCTCCCCTCTCCATTTCTTTCTACCTAACTCTCACTCCATACCTCCCAAATTCCCCCCTCTCTCCATTTATATGTCTCTCTATATCTCTTTCTAGCCTCTCTATCTTATTACCTACCTCTCCTTCCCTCTCTCCCTCCTCCCCTCTCTCTCTCTGCTTGTCTCTATCTTCCTCTCCCTCTCCCTCTCTATCTCCCTCTCTCTCTCTCTCTCTCTCTCTCTCTCTCCTCTCTTCCCTCTCTACTTCTCCTATCTGCCCTCATTCTCTCTCGCTACATATCCTCTACCCCTCCTACCTTACCTCTCTCTACCCTTCCATCTACACTTCCCTATATCCCTCACCCTCCCTCTCTCTACCTACCTCTCCCTCTATCCATCCAACCTTACCTCTCTCTCTCTCTCTCTCTCTCTCTCTCTCTCTCTCTTTGTATCTACTTCTCTTTATCCCCCTTCTCCGTCCTCCTCTCTTTCTACCTACCTTTTCCTATATCCCTCCCACCCTAGCTCTTTATCTCTACCTCTCCCTTCCACCCTCCCTCATTACTTCTCTCTATCTCCCATCTTTGTCTCTCTCTCTCTAGGTACTTTTCACTCCATCCCTCCCTCTTTCCCCATGTCTCTCCTTTTTAATATATTTCTATATATCTCCCTTCTCTTTCTTTTCTCTACCTCTTTAACCTTCCATCTCTACTTCTCTTTATCTCCACTCACTCTCTCTCTCTATACAAAGGTAGAGATGAATATAGAGGGAGATGGAGAGTATATATATATATATAAAGAGAGAAGTAAAGGGAGAGATAAAAATATAGAGATAAGGATTTAGTAATAGAGATGAAGAGATAGAGAGATATAGAGGAATAGGGAAATATAGATAGTAAGATAAAGTGATAGAGAGAGAAATAGAGACAGAGAGGGAGAGAGAGAGATGGGGAGGTAGAGGACAGAGGGAAAGTGGGGGATAGATAGAGAGGGGGTAGATAGAGAGATAGAGGTAGAGAAAAGAAGAGAGATAGGTAGAGAGGTAGAGAGAGAAGAAGAGGGGGATAGATAGATCAATATATAGAGAGAGAGAGAGAGGGAAAGAGGGAGATATAATGATAGAGGGAGATATAGAGAGGAATAGGGAGAGAGATAGAGAGATAGGTAAATAGAGGTAGAGAAAGATATGGATATAAAATGATAAAGAGGTAATGAATAAGAGAGAGAGGTAGAGATAATGAGATATATAGATATATATAGAGAGATAGGGAGATATAGATAAAGAGGGAAAGAGAGAGAAAGGAGGTGATAGAGATAAGTAACATAGAGAGGGGGGAATACACAAAGAGATAGAGATAGGGAGGTAAAAATAGGGTGTGTGTATATACGAGTGAGAGAGAGATATGGAGATGACATTATAATGAGGGAGATTATATATAAATAGATAGAGGGAGGGAGAGGAAGAGGGAGGAAGAAAATAGAGAGAGATAGAAGTAGAGAGATATATCTAAAGAGGAAGTGATATGGATAGAGGGAGACATGGAGAGAGAGATAGAAAGATGAGGAGATATGTAGAGATATGTAACCTAGGAAAGATAGAGGGGAAGAGAAATTGAGAGAACTAGGTAGAGAGGGAGATATAGAGAGAGGAGAGATATAGATAGAGGTAGAGTAAGGGAAAAGTGGAAAGATGGGTAGATAGGGTGAATAAAGGAGAGGGGGAGAGATAGCTAAATAGATAGAGGGAGAGAGGGAGAGAGAGATATGTTCTCCTAATTCAACTTGAGAAAAGGTGCGCATAGGATCAAAGAAAACAAGGACTTCTATGATGATTTATGATTTTTTTAATTCGTAAAATGCAACCGAAATTGCATGTATTATATTGAAGTCAAAAAATATTACATCTTGTCCAAGGCAAAAAAAATGGGGAAAATTGATCAGACAATAAGGATAAACCACATAAAATGGCACCAAAAAACCATAGACCTGAGCTACATAAGACCAAAACAATAGACCAAATACATTGACAACCGTGAAGACTAAGAACAACACCCTCTACAACCCAGATGACACCCAAACACAACTAGTGGAAGAAACAAACAGAGAAGCCAACCCCAAAATTATTCCACATCATCGTAAAATCTATTCCCCCTCCACCGCTGCCACAAAATCCAATGCCCATTGCGAACCATCAGTCTCAATCGGGCCAAGGCGACGACAAAGGAAGTCATAGCCCAGCCGGACCCAACACCTATGTTGATTGAGAGATCGAGCATCCACATTTAAAATGAACGATTGTCATTCCACTTGAACCACCTGTTGCAGCATACGCACCATATCATCTAGCCACGAAATACCAACACCAAGCTCAACCATAGTGACAATTTCCAAGTCATCCCTGATGACAGCCGCCTTGAACACCTCCCGCAACAAGAGCAAACATTGCACTTTTGCAGTTCCAAGATCTAGAAGAGTGGCTAGGAAGAACAAGGAGATGTCCAAATTACCTGATGCTAGTTTTCCATGGTGGAAAAATCTCTTCCAATCACCATTATAACTAATTCTAGGTAGAGCATGTCCTTCAATCGACAAATATTCTTTAGTCACCGGTCTGTAATGAAACCCAGGAATGTCGATTGATTCCTAGAGCATCAAAGCCTAATTGGGGTCCTCATGGTTAACATTGTGTGAGCCAGCAAGCTCGTCACCCAACCTTAAATAAACTCATCCTTAATTTCACACCCTTAGCCAACATTGCAATACATCAGCCAAAATGCACAAGGCAGGACGTGGCCATTGCTAGACCTCAATGCAGGGCATGTAGTTAATAACGATGGTACTTTCCTATCAGGATGCAATCGTGGGCCATCGTACTCGAGGGGAACAATTAGAAATCTACTGTCTGAGCATATCAAATCCAATCCGAACCAACTTAGAGGGATAAATAGCCCTGCCACTAAGGCAATTTCACTTGCCATCGCATGTATCCAATGGTACCAAAATGGGGGTGTTGTCATTACAGTTCTCTGTATACAAATTTCCAAGTGCAGAAAACACCCAGGACATCTACGAGCATCTGATGTCCTTGACCATTAATGAATGCCTTATCAATCCTCTCACTGATGGCATTGCCTAGCCCCAAATTGAAGAGAATTGCCCATGTGCCAAATCTATCCATAAAGGCATAGACAAATGGCCACGCAACACATGGGCAGATTTATGAATTTTTTTTATTCTCCTTAGTACAAAAATATAATTTTTTCATTATTTATTACTTCTTTAATGTTTCAAGTCATTTAGGATGATTATTGCAAAAATAAAAACATGAAAAAAGACTTTGTATGGAAGAATTATGAGCATTTAAATTTTTAAAAATTAAGGAGAAACTTAAAATGATTATATTTATTATTTTTATGCTCAGTATATCACATCATTATATCCATTGTGTAGATCTTTGAATCACCTTTCCAACGCCTATAAAAAAATAAAATTTTGATAACACAAAAGTTATGCACATTTTACTCAAGTGTGTTTTTCTAGGCTTTTTAAAACATATACCCGTTTTCAAAATGGATATCCATTTTGCTTCAGTTTGAAAATCTAAAATTAATTAAAATACTTGTTGAAAACAAATATCTATTTTTCTTTTCAAAATGGATATCTATTTTTCTTTTTAAAAAGGATATCCATTTTTCTTTTCAAAACGGATATCTGTTTTTCTTGCAAAATGGATATCCTTTTTGAATACATAAAAGTGACAAAAAATAATTTTGGGCAACAAATATCCGTTATTAATGGATATCCATTTTGGTTTGGTATTACCTAACCAAATTCAAATTTTACCCACCCATACAAAAATTCAACTTTTTTGTTTCACAATTTTGGCAAAGTAAAAAATGTGTTTTTTTTTTTCTCATTGCCACTTTTTGGCCTCCCATGATCTTGTACATACCCTTCACCAGGTTTGGAAACATCTTATGGACCATGAAGCAACATCACACAACATCCTAAAATATTCTAACATCATCAAAATATTTAGCAACACTGTCGTAACCACCTAAAATTGAGAATACAAACATCCTATGTAACCAACCACACCACCACAAGCATACTACTCACCAACCAACCTTGTGTCCAACAAATGAGCACCAAACGCTCTAGGGGAAGGTAGATATAGACAATATTAGAATGTTCAGAAATCTGCAAATGTCACACTGCATTGTTTGTTTACCTATTTACTATTACTATGTTAGGGTAATTATTGCATGTGTGAATGAATTTGGAATTCTGATTGAATATAAATATATGTGATTACACTTTTCTTATCAAAAGTGAATGAATTTTTATTTTATTTGATGTTAATAGAATGGAAATATAGAATGTATGGTTATTGAATTTAATATTATAATTATGAAAAGGATAATGCAAATTTTTGTATTGATGAACGATTGACTACCATGTAAATGTGTTAAGTTGGATGTAGGTTCAGAACCAATCCTCTGGAAGGGAGGGGAAGTATCACTCGGGAGAAGAATTTTGTGAAGTAACCAATAATGAAACCTAATTGAGCTTATAAAAACACACTCACTAGTAGAATGGTCGAATCAAGTCATAGTGTTTGGGAATTGGTAAGTTATCCTTTAGCATGATGTGTTTACAATAGAAAACAATTTGACTTTTATTAGGAGAATTCTTGGTTTATGTTTAGTTCTTGATGCATGCGAGTACTTATTTATATTACTATGCTTGATTGATGAGATGTACATACGTTGAGTGTATATATGGGTATACACATGCATGTCAACGATAATCCATATGAAAGAAGGAACACATACATGAGGGTGCATAGGTAGATGTACCTATGTGCACCTATGGATTGGTTTTTTATGAGCACGGTGATATCGAGAGAATAATATGACATGTGTGTATATATATGTCATACATGGGTATGTGCAAGATCATCATGGAAAAAATAGGCCCTTAAGTGGCAAAACATTCAGAAAAATCAGAGTTAGGCAACTTGACATAAAAATTTGAATAAGTTATCTATATTATTTCAAAAATATGTAAGAATATAATCTATAGAAAATTGAATGTAGTTTCTACACTAATAGTTTTTTTTTTTTTTTTAAATCTATTTGGTGAAAATTTGAAATTTCAATGCAATAGTACTTAAATTTCAGGGAAAAAATAAGAAATAGGTGTCTTTTTGACCACCCTAACCACAATAAAATGATAATATTTTTTTATAAGATTTTAGATATCAGTAGAGGACTCATGTCTTGATGTGATGCATATTTTTTAATTTTTTCCAAGTAAATAATTAATTATGATTTTTATTAGAACTTTTAAAAAATATAAAACTCATATGTTTGACCACCTTAACTTGTTCAAAACTTCATGAATTTTTTTTTTTAATCTTATAGTATGTGAAGCATAGAATGTGTGATATCGTTTGAAAGCTATAGATGTTTTTCAATTAGCCTATCAATAAGGACATTAGTCATAATTAAAATAGAAAATGAATAATAATAATTTATTAAATTCAAAGTAAAGCATAATTAATATTGGTGGAAAGCTGAGAATCTCCTTTAAAAACCCTTTTTGTTTCATCAAATTTGGGTAAAAAAAAGTCATTAACCACATACCCATCATATCACCACTTTTTGGCCCATCATGATCCTGCACATACCCACATATATATCTACCAATAAGATAGCAATTGTTTATGTATGTGATTGTGTTATCAAATGTATATATATACATACATATGTATACATGTATCAACATAGATATGTAAAGGAAAATAGAATTGCCCATACAGATACGTCGACATATGTATACATGCATATTGATATATTTATATATATATACAAATAATATGGTATATGAATTTTAACTTGATCTTATTGAATATCAAATGTATACATTGTTGAAGTTGAGAAATACAACCTCACAGAACCTAGTGAACACTTGCAAGCAAATAACCTGTCACATAGAAGAGATACCAAAAACACAAGAATAGTGCTCTACTTGCCATGAAGCAAAAATGTATAAAACAAGAATTGAATTAATTACAATAAGATCAATCCTTATAAAAGGAGATCAAAACCCTAAAGGTGAGTAATTAAGAATTAATAATTAATAATTAATAATTAATTAATTATTAATGGGCCTAAGTCTAGCTTAAGTGAAAAACTAAAGTAAAGATGACTTAATTAATTAATCAACATGATTAAATTAATTAAGTAATTAACCTATTACTCTAACACCCCCCCTTAAGATGAACTTAGGGAGAAGCTAAAACAACTAAGGAAGTAATACATGAAAGAAAAGATGGGTTCTGACAACAAGGCCAAATGAGGTACCCAAATACAACCAAATCTTTGTAAAGCGGAGAAAATAGAGAAAACCTCATAGGAAAATCTCTACTTTAAAAAGAGATGAAAAACATGCTAAAAGAAAATGAAGGAAGGAAGGCTTCACAAAGAACCCCAAGGACAACTTCCTTCACCCCAAGCATCGATCACAACTGAAGATAGCATGGTGAGGCGAAAGGTTTTGTGAAGATGTTTGCAACTTGCGCCTTAGTAGGAATGTACTCCAAGATGAGAGAACCATTCTGAATCAACTGCCTGATGAAATGTATGTGGATCTTAATGTGCTTCGTCTGTTGATACTCCACTGGATTGCAGGAAATTTGTATAGCACTCTAATTTTCACACCAACTTGAACAATGGGACTATCAGGAGGAAACCCAAACTCTGCCATCAACCATCAAAGCCATAATATCTCCTGACTAGCTAACACTGTTGCTTGGTACTCAGCCTCTATAGATGATAATGCAATAGCAGATTGCTTCTTGCAAGATCATGTGATAGGACCAGAACTAAGGCAAAAAATAAAGTCAGAAGTGGACTTCTGATCATTGACATCACCAGCCCAATCTAAGTCAGTGAAGCCAACAATGTGAGGGGCTCCTGATGTGTAGTGAATGTCATACTGTGTGGTGCCCTGAATGTACCTCAAGATACATTTGACATCTTGCCAATGGCTCTCATGTGGATTGTGGGAGAACCTGGCTAAAATAGTGTCGGAGCAGGCTTGTAATCAAGCATGCCAAATCTCTAGAGCATATCAAGAGCATACTTCTGCGAATATATGAAAATCCCATCTGAAGATTGAATAACCTGTAGACCAAGAAAATATTGCAAAATACCAAGATCTGTCATCTCAAACTACTCCATCAAAGCTCTTTGAACACTCTAAATCATAGAGGATGAGCTACTTGTAAGAATGATATCATCAACATATAGCACAAGGATCAAAATATCACCCTCTTGACACTAATTGTACACCGTGGGATCAGAATGACAATGTGTGAAGTGTGAGGAAAACAAAAAAGAGTCAATCTTCTCATACCAAGCCTGAGGGGCGTGTTTGAGACCATACAATGAACGTCAAAGTCTACAAACCAAAGAAGTGTCTTGCACAAAACCCTAAGGTTGCTCCATATAGATTTCCTCATGTAGGTCCCCATGCAAGAAGGCACTCTTCACATCCATTTGAAAAAGTGTCCATCCTTGTGAAGCTGATAGTGATAGTACAAAGCGAAAGAATTCATCTTGGAAATAGGATTAAAGGTCTCAGAGTAATCAATACCCTCAACCTGAGAAACCCCCTTCGCAACAAGACGTGCTTTGTACTTATCTATCAAACCATCTGCAACAAATTTGGTATGGTACACCCACTTGCACTGAACCAACTTTCTTCCCTTAGGAAGATGACAAAGATCCCAAGTATTATTCTTCATCAAAGAAGAATAATCCTCCTGCATAGCCCCATCCCACTCAGGGTGACCTGTCACCTCTAAAAACCTCTGAGGATCATCCGAAATGGCATGAATCAAAAGACTAGCACCTGATGTCTATGCACGTGTATGACGGGAATTTGAAGGATCACTTTCCAAAGATCCAGCTGCCTCTATAGTAAAGAGGGCCCACTTGGGAAAATTTTGTGTATCTGGTGGTGGTGGGGATGGTGGATCATCATCTACATCATCCTCAAGAGATTGAGAGGGAGGAGTAGGTAGTGAGGGAGAAGCTGGCGATGAAGAATCCATCAGAGGAAAGCACTCATCAAACTGGACATCTCAGTAAAAGTAGACCTCTCTGGAATTAAGATCAAACAACCTATATGCCTTAATGTCCTTACAGTAGCCAAAAAATATGAGTGGTCAACTTTTCCTCTCCATGGATTTCCGTTGAGCATCAAGAATAAATGCCCAAGCCTCACTACGAAAAACTTGGAATGTAGAAACATTGGGCTTGACATGGGTCCAAGCCTCCTCATGTGTCATGTGTCATAATGCCTTATGAGGCATTCAATTCTGAATATAAGTGGCACAATTGACTGCCTCAGACCAAAATTAAGAATCCATAGACCGTGACTGTATCATACAATTGGCCATCTCCCATAAAGTCCTATTCTTTCTCTCAGCAACACCATTCTATTGAGGGGTGTAAGGAACTATAAACTGATGCTGCAAACCATGCTTAGTGCAGAAATCCCTAAAAATCTAATTAACAAACTCCCCCCCATTATCTGTGTGTATCCTCTTGATAGAAAGACTAGACTGCTTCTCCACAAATGTCTTAAAGATCTTGAATGAATCAAAGACATCAAACTTGTACTTAAGAAATTACACCCATGTACGTGTGGAGAAGTCATCAATAAATGTGAGCACATATTTGGCCTCTGAAAATGAAGAAGTCAAAAAGGACATAAGGTCACTATGTACCAACTCCAAGGGTGCCTTAACATGTGTGGATCTAACTATAGGAAAATAATCCCAGTGATGTTTTCCAAGTACACAACCTTGAAAAACACCATCAGTACAGGCAATCTATTGGAGCCCAATCACAAGTTCCAATGTACTCATCTGCTATAGATATCTATAATTGACATGGCCAAAATGCTCATGCCAAAGCATACTCATTATGTCTACATGTGCTATAAGAGATGAACCTGAAACATCTGTACTCTCAAAGCCATGAAATCTATATAAGTGGGATGCAGAATCAACACTCCTAGTAGCCACAACCAAATCAAGATCATGGAGGTCTCGAATAACCACATCATGTGGGGAGAACTCAATTGTCTTACCAACGCCATAATGGAAAATTTGATAAACAAAAAGGAGGTTTGTCAAAATTTTAGGAACAAGTACATCCTGAAGATAACCACCATCCAATGAAATAGAACCTGAACCCATAACTATAAGCTATGTAGAGTCACCGACTACAATTTGTGAAGTCCCACAATGGGCAAGTGCGGTGATAGAATCCTGAGTGCATGTCATATTGTGAGAAGCACCAAAATCTAGAATCCAAGAGGATCCTGAAGGCAATGCTCGTGCAGAAAGTGCATGACCTTTCCTTGTTTCTGGGGAAGGTGACTGAGGTGAGGTGATATGATGCTGCTACATGGCCTCCTCTAAAGCCTCTAATCACTTCCAACACCTGGAAACTAGATGACCTTCCTTGCCACAAAAATTGCAAGGATCACCTGATTTCTTCTTAGTCTCAGAGGAAGACTCACCAAACTTAGAAGATTTACCCTACTTAGGGTTGGATTGTGGTTTAGAATTAGACTTTGGTGGTGGCTTGGAGGAACTTTCACTACCTTCTGAATCTGTCTTCGGCTTCTATTTCTACTTTTTCTTCCCCTATGATGTCTAAGCTACCAATGCTTGGTTTTTTGTTCCTGGAAGAGAATCCAATTGTGTTACCTTGGCCTGCTCACGTGTCAACCAATCACAAAATACCTCAATGGTAGGCATGGTAAATCATGGACCTAAAGCGTCCATGGTGGAATAGAATGTAGAAGAGAATATCTGAAATGAACCTCAAATCATAGATAGAATCAGGTATATACACTCGATGTCTATTTCATTCTTACCACAACCCTGCAACAATGATCTAAGTGATTTGAATTTCATCAAAAAATCCTCAATAGAGGGAAAAGAATCAGGTACCAAGGTGGTCAATTCTACCTCAATTTGAAGTGCCTTGAATTGATTAATGGTGCCAAAAAGATCATGAAACTTAGTCCACATAGCCCGAGGAGTTGTTCAACCCTCTAGGTGAAATAAAAGACTTTTTGTAACATGTAATGATAGCAAACCCATAGCCTCATCCATTATGTTTATATGTTGTAGAACCTCAAATGGACGTGTCAACTGCGGCTAATTTTCATCCAAATAGGACCATAACCCCTTAGACATGAGAAGTGTTGTCATATGTGCCTTCCAGGTATGATAATTATGTGCGAAAAGATAGACAACTTTTGAGGTGTCCACCATGATGATTATGGTTTAGAAATTTTTTTAATGAAAGAGGTATATTTTTTCTGACGTGTATATACAAAAATCAAGAAAAAAACACCCCCCACAACACAATAAACCAAACCCCAGTACAAATTTAAAAGCTGGAAAGCGTGAAAAAGAAAAAAATACTTTAGACAATTCTCTATGTACCTAGTAATTTTTCTGATGAAATAAATTGCATATTTGAAAAGAGCATTCGAACACCTTTCCGACGCCTATTCATTTTCAAAAAACAAAGTCTGTATGCAAAAGTTACGGCCCCAAAAGTGAAGAATAGAAGAGTTGTATTCAACTGACTATAGAATATTTCTGGTAAAAAAAAAGAATAAATAACCTCCATATTTGGAACGGGCTTGGTACCAGCTTTCCGATGATATAAATTTTTCAAAAAACGGAGTTCGTATGCCCAAGATATACCCAATTTTGTGAAAGTTGCAGAATTAGCCTGCTAAAACCAAACATAGGGCTTAAAATTTTGGCCCCTGGACATATGGGCGGCCAATTTCTGGATTTGGGGGCTGGAGCTTGGAATATTCTGTAGAATATTATGTTTTCATATCATAAAATGTGCAGCAAGTTCTTTTATTTAAAAATTCTTTGAAAAAAGCAAACATGAAAATGTCTTTTTGAACCATGCACAAATTTTTAAAGCCGACGTGAATTTTTTTTTGAACCAAAAAAACATTGGCACTGGTACAGATCTGTATGTGGTATGGATTTTGTACTATGGTATGGATTTTTAACCTCGTAAACTATGCCTCCAAAAAAAAATTTCTCAGATTTTCGTGAAACAGTAGTCAATCTTTAGGTTTTTGGCCACTTCGG
The DNA here is from genome assembly GCA_007258455.2 of Sequoia sempervirens. Classification (NCBI taxonomy): domain Eukaryota; kingdom Viridiplantae; phylum Streptophyta; class Pinopsida; order Cupressales; family Cupressaceae; genus Sequoia; species Sequoia sempervirens. The sequence goes on from VDFB02379711.1 coordinate 185,303,450, forward strand.
ACATAATGGAACTGTCCGTTTTTGCTGAAAATGCATAGATTTTTCTGCCACCTCTAGATCTAGCAAAAAAATGTCATATTTTTAAACCCTCGTAGATCTAACCCCGTGAATCCAAATTTAACAAAACAAAGGTCAATCTTGACTGATTCGAGTGTTCTAGATGCAATGGTGAGGTCCAATTTGACTCATGATGCACAAAAATGTTGCTTTCAAAACATGATCCCTCAAAAAATGAACAAGAAGTGGCAGAGATGAAGTTCTGATACCATGTTGAAGTTGAGAAATACAACCTCACAGAACCTAGTGAACACCTGCAAGCAAATAACCTATCACATAGAAGGGATACCAAAAACACAAGAATAGTACTCTGCTTATCGTGAAACAAAAATGCATAAAGCAAGAATTGAATTAATTACAATAAGATCAATCGTTATGAAAGGAGATCAAAACCCTAAAGGTGAGTAATTAAGAATTAAGAATTAATAATTAATTAATTATTAATGGGCCTAAGTTTAGCTTAAGTGAAAAACTATTTAAGTAAAGATGACTTAATTAATTAATCAAAATGATTAAATTAATTAAGTAATTAACCTATTACTCTAACATACAAATTTATTTGACATAGAATATATAAAAATAAATAAATAAACATATTATAATATATATACATATACATATATACATACATATATATATATACTATGCAAAGTATAAAGGCTAATTCATACAAGTATATGCTTTGGTCAATGAATGAGAAATATCACGACACACTATATAATAGTGCTCAGGAAAATTTTAAGGCATATTTATCATTTTAGATTAAATGATAATGAAATACGTGAGACTATAATATGTTGTGTGAGTTAATGAACTAAAATATAGTGCAACGTATAAACAACGTACCAAGTTAAAATGTAAATATAAATGCAGAAGGTCGAATCAAACTATGTGTTGACTACTTAGTCTTGACTAAGTTGACTGAGCATGTGCAACCAGATTATAAATGACCATTTCCACTGTTCTAAATTGCAGGCTTTATAATAGGAAATGTGTTGCAAAATTGGTGCCATGATATGAATTATCTGAATGCTTTAGGAGTCTATCATGCTTTAAACCAACCAGCTATGTTAAAACATGTGCTTTTTGAATGTGTCAAACCTGTTGTGGTGAATAATGGATCCATTTTCTATACAGATTCAATGACTATCTTCATGAGAATTCACCACCTTTCTTCTACTAAGATGAGTCAATTTTAAATGGCTAAGAAGTGGCATATTATGAACATTTTTTGTAGCCTCGTGAAGCTGATTCTTGTGTATAAATGTAGGTCAATCTCACCTCATTTATTACACTTTTCCATATACAACATTACACTACCATTTCTGCTGTAGTTTTCATTCAATGATTGTTATTTTTCTAAGAGCTTTTGGTGAGAGTTTTAGTGAGGTTAAGTGAAGAAAGGTTGATTTCTAAGTTGATAGAAAGAGGAGGAAAAGATAGAAAGTTCTAGAGTAGATTAGATTAAGTAATAGGCAGGCATGGGATTCTATTCTTATTGTATTTTATCTTTAAATCTGAAAGATTGTTGCCTTGTATCTAGTTTTTTTGGAATTGCATTAGTTTGCTTATAATAGAGAAAAATTGATTTGCTTATAAAAGAGGAAAGGTATTTATGATATGATTTCCATATAAGTGATTGTAATTACTCCATATTAAGGAGAGATTGATTTAATTCAATATTAATACATACTAGGAATAAAGAATGGGAAATAACTTGTTAAGTTATGGTTTGTGGACTTAGATAGCTTATGAGTTAAATCCTAGGGTTAGGCTATCCATTGAAGGGGGTGATTTATAATTTTTCTTATATTCATTTGGTAAAGATGCTCTCTAGTTTTGGAAAAGGGAATAGGTCAAATCAGAGGTTAGGATTACCTATTGAAGGTTTACCTATGCATATATATAATGGTCTAAAATAGAATGAGCTAGGGTAGTGTATATGAATGGGATGATTGTCATTCGAAGTACTGAGTGATAATACTTTGGAAAAAGTAGCATGGTTTCCTTTGGCTCCACTGTCAATTCACTATGTTCCTTGTTATGCATTCTATATTAGGATTGCAAGGTCTACAAGTTCTAGTTATGTAGGGCACATTATTAAGCTGATTAAGGTTAATGTTACAAGGTTTGTTCATCAATCTCTTTGTCGAAGGGTAGGGCCATCTATCCAATGATATATATGTAGGGAACTGCATATGAGTTTGTGGTTGGCAAAAAAGTACATGAGTGATGTTTCTCCTCCTCAACTAGCGATCAAGTTCAGTAGAAGATTCCTAGACCATTTGTATCTATTGTTTTGAAGCATGGTTGAGCTATGTATGCAATTGCCTATAATCTTAGAAATATTGTATCATGATGATTATTGTATTGGAAAAGAAATCCATGAATGGAATTTATTGTTTAATTTATGTTCATTATTCCTCTCATTAGAAAAGAAAATTTTTATGGAAATGGTTTGAAACATAGTTTATTTACTTGAAAATGAAAACTTAGGAAATTTACTTGTGAAAATAGTTGGCATGTTACATGTGGTAACAAAATTACCAGGTTTAGCTCTAGAACCTATGTGCTCATCATACTTTCCATCCAACATTAAATAATGTTTGGAAATTCTTGAGCTAGGATGGCGCATCTCTAGTTAACTCCAAGAAAGTCAGTAATTGGTAACAAGCACTACCTGAAAGCCAAGAAGGAAAAAGAGGCCATTTTTTGTATGATAGAGGGTACCAACTATAATAATGTTGTCTGGTTAAGTGATACCGAAACCTTTAGTCACACTCTTTCTCAAATTAGTGAAGTAAAGAGAAGGATGAAGGAGGAATCCAATTTCAACTATCTACCTCCAGTTTCACTAGCACAGTTTGATCCCTTGCCACTTTCTAGGAATATACCCTCGAAAGGGAGTGTGAGTCCAACATTCATCTTTAGAGACCCTAGAGTTCTTCTGATGTCAGAAGTGATTGTAATTTCCTCAAGTAATGAATCAGAGGGTTATGTGCCTTGAAACTATGTATCAGATGATAAATACGAAGGTCATTATCCATTTTGGGATAGATATGAACAAATGCGAGATGAACAAGAATCTGTAGGGTATACCCCATTATGTGTCAGAGAGTGAATTTGAGGGATACTCTCCACTTGAATGTCTAAATAGTCACTCTATGTAATTGAAAGGATTTTGAGATCCTCGAAAATAAATAAAATCACATGTTTATCAAAAGCTTGTGCTCAAATCTTATGTGAATTCATTTTATGTGCAAATGAATGCTCATTTAAATGTTTCCCATAAGATAGATAGAACATGATCAAATCTAATATGAGGAAACTTTAGGTATAACCCTTTTCTTGCAAAGATGGTGAGAACTAGGACCAATCCTGGAGGAATTCATGAAGTCAGACAAGGTACGATGGGTGTTGAAACTAAATTGGATCAAATCTTTACATTTTTGGTAAATCTTGAGTAGGAAGTAAGGGTAAATAATAGGGTGGATAAGGAAATCCCAATTAATGAGGATGAGGGAGAAAATTCTCAAAATTGTGATCAAAATTACAAACATGAGAAGGAGAAATCACCTTCTCCTTTGGAAAGAACTAATAGGAAGTGCATGGCCACTGAATTTTCTAGGGACATGAAAATAACCCCACCCAAGTTTGAAGGTAGTGCTAGTGGGGAAGAAGCTGAGGAATGGTTGATCTAGATGGAGAAATATTTTGAGATTCAAAATTATTCTGAGTCACGAAAGTAGCATGGGGAGCTTACCATTTAGCAGGAGAAGCCTCTAATTGGTGGATGAACAAGAAAATGGAACTTGGTCTTAGCTCTCTGAAACTTACATGGAATGAATTTGTTGAAATATTCTAGAAATATGGTTACCTCAACTCTATTTTGACCAAAAACTCACTAATTTCCAAAATTTGAGATAGGGAGAAATGTCAGTAAATGAGTACTAGGAAAATTCTACGCATCTGTTATGTTATGTTCCAATGTATTAGAATGATGAATGATTATGTATAAGGAAATTCATCATGGGACTTAATATTCATATTGGGGGTGAGGTAGATGTTCATGGTCCAACCACTATGGATCTAGTGTATGAGAAGGTTGTTAACTAGGAGCAGAAGCTCAAAGCTATCTCCATATGCTAAGAGAATAGGAACTATAAGAATTTTACGGGAGCTCAAGTTAAACCAAATCCAAGGAGGTTTGAAGTGGTACAAGATTTTCAGAAGCAAGGGGATAAGGGACCCTGAAATAATGGGAAAGAATCAAGGAAGAAGCATAGAAGAAATAAGTTCAGTGGTGGAAATGAGAACAATAGTAGAAGTGATGCTAGTAAGCCTAGTGAACCTACAAGGAAGAAAGGACTAGCAATGGGATGTTTCACATGTGGAGGGGACCATTATGCATCAAGTTGTCCCAATAAGCCTTCTGGGTCCTGACCTTATGGAAACCAACTTCCTTCCTATTGTACCATAGGAAAATGGATCATTGAAATTTTTCATGGTCTTTTAGGTCTTTCTCTCATGATGCTTGATCTATTTTGCTTTGATTTAATGTTGCAATGTAACTTTTGCATTCACATTAAATCCTAAAAATTCAAATTATGGTGTCTTGTGAAGGTGTTGTGAAGTGTTGTAACATATTTCTACACTTTTCTAGACCCTTCTCATTACAATTCACCTAAAAATCACTTTTTCATCACTTATCAAGTCATATTTTGAAGTGTTGTAAAGTCTTGTAACAAGATTTCACGCTTTTCTAGGCTTGATTTCACTATTTACACCTTTCTTATGCTTTACATGACCCCTTTATCCACAAATAACATTAAATGCGACTTAATTCCTGACACCCACTTATAATTCCAAGGTGGGACCCATTCGCCATGGGTGGCGAATGAGTCCCTCTTGGCTCCAAATTCAAAATGTTTCAATTTTTTTTTTAGTTTTTTTATTCAAAATTACCTTATGTCAGCCTATCATGAGGTATCATTGGGTTACTAAGGCATAAGTGTGTATAAATAAGTGTGTTTCTCCTCATTTTACATCTCCTCTCCCCATTCATCAAGTTCACTTGTATACACTCATTTAACATCAATCAAGCATCAATCAAGCATCTTGGAGCAACCATTGACATATCTTAAGATTTATCCAGCAAGGTTGTGGTGAGTATAGGAAATTTACATGTTATTTATTCATCAATCCTTGTTCATTTCATTTCATTTCTTCATTAAGGGTTGGATTACCAAAGTGGGGTTTGACCAAGGCAAATCCCTATAACCTAACCCTTAACCATTTTTCCCTTTTTGTATGTGTTTGTAGACTTGTGTATGCAAATTTATCAAGAAATTAGGTTTTGAAAGGTGGCCAATAAGTCAACAAAGTATTTCAAGTCAACTACATCCTATTTCAAGCTTGGAGACAACCTACAATTTATTTTCTTCAAATTTGACTCTGTCAACCCAACAAGAAGACAAGTGCAGATCTGGAACTATAGAATTGACCCCTAATTTCATAGAATTTTGGGAGAGGGCTGATTCACCATTAGTAGTGAATGAGTCCCACCTGAAGGCTAGAGAACAATATTTTTTCAGATTCCATATCCCAATAGTCGGAAACCCATTTTCAAGATTTTTTGCCAGTAGCAAGACTGATTCACTATTAGTGGCGAATGAGTCCCACTGGCGATTTTCACTAATTTTTTTCAGCATCCAGGACACTCCATATTCATCATTCATTTCCCAGGTGCACTTTGTTCAGCCTTATTTAATTTTGTTTGCATTCGTTTACTTCTTTATTGCATTTTCTGCATATCACACCGTGTTTTCAAACATTACACATTTCTTAGGTCTTGCATTGATAATCAGTTAATTACATTACTTAGTTGCATTTAGATAATCTCATTTAGCCTTAATTATATCATACATACATTAGATTGAGTGAACCACATTGATTTTGTGGGTTTATCTCTCTCCTTTTAGGTGAAAAACCCTAAGAGTGCAAGAGTAGCCTATAGACCCCACTCAAAATCTATGGTTCATTTTGGCGAACCTGCATATTGAGCACTTTATTTTTTTGATTCCAATTGCATCTTGCATCTTAGGTTTCATTTCTATGAACATTCAATTAGGTTTTGTTTTGTTTTTGCATCCTAGGGTTTCTCATATTGTATTAGTGAAAGACTCATTTAGATTTCATTATTGCATATCAAAACATTCAAATACTGAAAATATGCATTTGCATCCTTAGTTGACATCTGAAAAGCATTGAATTCACTTTAAATTTTTTGAAAAACACAAAAAAATATCATAATTGGACTCATTCACCACCCTAGGTGAATCAGTCCACCTGCACATTTCAAATAGCACTTTTAGGCATTTTTTGAGAATTTACTGCATTTATGTTCTCTATTGTTATTTCTCTATTTTAGTTTGCATAATTTTTGTTATTTATATTTTTCACTCCTATATTGCATTGCATTTACATTCTCCCCATCCTTTGTGGTACTTGTATGAGTGTTTGGTGCCCCATTGATAATACTTTAGTGAGATGAAGTTCTAGACTCATGGCTTCCTGCGATAGCACTTTTGTTATGGACCTTGGGATCTCAATAGCTCCTACTCCTAGTATGGAAAATTGTGCATTAGGCATGGATACTACCGCTACTATGCCTTCACCTTTCCATCCAATGCATGTTGACACACAAACTAGTTCCATTCTACAAGAAAAAGTCATTAGTATTCATGAAGATTTTGCACACTTACAACAAGACTTATCCCTTGAAAACATTTCCACAACAGCCATACATACCATAGAAAACCTCCATAATTTGATTGAAAGTGATGATGGCTTACAAGTTATGAAAATAATTTCTAAAATATACAATAAATATGTTCCTTCTACATCCCAATCCACAAACATTGTTGTGAGCCAAGGATGACCTAACATTCCTCCCCCTTCACACATAACATCCATTACAACTTATACCACTCCTCAAGTTACAACAACCATGAAATAGGTTGGTCATGTGACCCCTTTCGTTCTTCCAACTAGCATTCCTAGTTCTTTTGTGGCATTGCATGTTCTGACATCTACCACCTTCACCCCTCTTAGTGTCCCTTTCACTTCTCCTAACATTACATACACTCCATCACCATTTTCCCTTCCACCTCATACCACCTACACTGATCCCATCATTACACAAATCTTTAACACCATTTCATCCACATAACAACAAATATCCACCATCAGTCAAAGTCAAAATGCTCCAACCACATATCATGTTCATAGTAGCCCCTTATCTTTAGAGATCTTAAGAACCCTGATGCCACAAGGGATTGAGATGCATAGGTTTGAGAAGTACGAAGGTAAAGGATACCCTACTAATCATGTCAATGCTTATACAACTTTGTGCAGTGATTTTGTCCTTGACGATAAGCTGTTAGGCAAACTTTTTCCTAGGACCTTAAAAGACACTGCATTGGAGTGGTTTTCAAACTTACCCAATCATTCAATGAACTTGTGGATGCCTTTATAAGTCACTTTTAAGTTCATATGACTCCCAAAAAGACAATGGATGATCTAATGTGATGTAAACAAAATGCAGATGAAAAAGTAACTGATTTCATTTCACGATATCAGTCATTGTATGCTCAAATTGATGTCAAGATTCTTGATTCACATTTGCAAAAGATGTTTATCAAAAAATTGCACACAAACCTTCAGGATAAGTTGACTATGATGAAATTTCCTTTGTTTATGCATTTATGCATGACCCTTTGTGACTATCACAACGCAGTTTCTAGTCGTTATTCAAAGTCCACTTCTAAACGAGCTGAGAAGTCCAAAAAAAATATGCAAAACTTTTAGAAACCAAACAGAGGATTTTTATAGTTCAATCTGTCTCCTCAACAACAAACTCAACCTGTACCTAATCAAGTGGCAACTATTAGAGCAGTGGTACCCTATACCTATGGGGACCCGAAGAGACATTTTACCCCTTTACTCGATACCCTCCATAACATAATGAATCAACTGCTACAACAATAGATGATCACCTTGCCTATCGTTAAACCTCTTGATACTACCAAACCTTTACCACCCACCTTTAAACCAAATGCTTATTATTATTTTCATCACCAAAATGGACATGACATCAAACAATGTAAGTGTCTCAAACACTTAGTGCAAGACCTCATTGATTCAGGTCGTTTGTCCATTGCGGGTGTCAATGATCAAGGCAATAAGTCTATTGCACCCCCTAATCAAAACTTAAAAATCTTTACCAACCCTATTCCTAAGCATAATGTTTCATTTTTCAAGGCTAGTGAACCTTCAAACACTCATGTAATGAACATTAATACAACTAACGAACAACATGATATTGCTCCAATTATTACCCAAGTTAATCCTATGGATGCACTTGTGGGTACAATAGACATTGTTCCTTGTAAGGGCCCAACCAAAAAATCTCTTAATATTACCTTTTCTTCTCATGATATACTTAAAAAGCTTCATGATGGTCCTCTTTACATAGCTGACAAAATCTATGATAAGCCCACCAATGGGATATTAATAGATCCCACTTTTGGCGAGAATGTGATCACAGAAGAATTTTTAGTACTACATGAGCTTTATCAAGAAGAATATGATAAACCAACTGCATGGATTAAAACACATATTGGTTTTTTGTGCCCTATGATCAGATCGATCATACTCTCATTACAAATAGGACCCAAAACTTTGGATGTACCATTTTCTATTATTCCACAATTGAATCAATTTCATTTGCGGATAGGCCACCCTTGGCTTCACTCAATGAAAGTGGTCCCCTCAGTTGTTCACAAATATTTGAATTTTTCCACATGGTAATGAAATATTTACCATAAACCATAGTGGTTTTCATCCATTGTCTTCTAAAGGTAATTTCTCCTTAGAAACCTTTTGGCTCGAACCTATGGAGCCCATCACTCCTTGTAAAGATTTCTTTTTCATAGCTTATCAAAAGTTCAAAGCCAAACGAATAGCCAACTTGTCTCTTTGCCCGATGTCCTCGTCCACTTCTACCCCTCCCATCATAAATGAGATGATGCTTCAACTTGAGTCCAAACATGAACAAGCAAAGCAACCTCTCAAACAACTAAGAACAAACACTTCACCTTCATCATCTAAACACCCAAGAGATACTGAAACCAATCTCGTTATGCCTCCTCACATTAAACAAGTGTATAAGGCTAAAGAGAAAGTGATTTACCCATCTTCTTTAGTTTCTTCTGTTCTTCCCACTTCAGAAGAAAAGGAACCTATGATGGATCAACCCACTCTTACACCTCAAAAACTTCAAACTAGAATTAAATGAAACAGTAATGCTAGGGAACGTAGGTGTCGTCGTCGTCTCCTTGCTCGTCAGTCACGAATGGAAGAAAACAAGGAAAATCAACCTCCACCTTTGACAAAAGGAATAGATGATCACCCTCCTCCTCCACCACAAGATAATACAGTCCAACCCTCACAGCAAAGTGATCTGATCCAACAACCAAAAATTTTGATACATCCTTCCTTGGAAATAACCCTTTGTCCTCCTATCGTAATCAATCTTGATGATGATGATGATGAGGAGGAGATCACAAAAATAGATGAAGTACATAATGATCTAAACTCTTTATTTTCATCTACCATGAGCTTAAATGATAAATCTTCTCAACCAGGTGAAGAACTTGGTACATCTCCTAGTTCGACACTTACAATTCTTCCTTTGGACAATCAACCGCCCTCACAATACACTAAACATGATTGGGAGGCAAATGAATTGTTAGATGGTTAACTTGCATTTGACCTACTAGCCTTTTTCATCTTTCTTTTGCAATTGTTTGTGTGTATTGTGTTCCCCCATAACGTACATTTGATGTTCTCTGTCTCTCTCTCTCTCTCTTTGTGCACTTCCTCTATTTGTACCTCTATTCTTCTCTATGTCGTACATTGCCTTTTTGTTTTGTGTTTTCATTTTGGGGATGATGCAAAGTGTTGAGACGCCCAATGTCTCTTCCATGTTGACCCAAAATGAGCTTTATTTTTCTTTTTTTTTGGCTCTCTTTGTGTCATTCTTCTAGTTCTATGTGCTTTGGGGAATGATGATAGTTCTGAACTCTTTAATAAAAAACATTACAACAATTAACATACTAACCCCAAATCCATAGATCCCTTATGTGTTTGGTGTGTTCTTTTCTAGGGGGAAACTCCCTTTCTTTTGTTTTCTCTTTCGCTTACATGATGCAACCTAATTTAGAAACATATGACTTGGCATAGGGCTTTCCAAGTTGGCTCTCATGTCTTGTTTTCTTTTTTCATTTTTCTTTTGCTACTTTAAATTAATTGCTCACAAAATGGTGTGTATCAATTCCTTTAAAGTGGGGGGTATACATTAGCATAATTCATTTGCATTCTTAGTTCTTAGTGTAGCCTTGTTACTTCATACGATGCGTTTATCACTTTGTGGATGGAATCAGGTGTGATGTCCTTCATAAGTGTGATCTATCTTAGCATATTACATTCCTATTGGTGGTTTGATGTGACACACTGCATCCCCTAAGTTGTGAATATTCTATTCTTTGATTGGTTCTCTCTTGGAGACATTAGGCACAATGTTCCCTAAGTGACAGACCTTGCATGAACTAAACAAGACTCCTTTGAACATCTTTACCACCTTGCATAACACAACTTGCATGCCTATGGTACCTTCCTTTTTTTTTATGAGTTCTAAGCATACGAAGCTTTACTTGTCTCATGAAGCACAAACCGACATTTTCCTTTGTGGAAACTTGTTAAAGTTATCAAGAGGTATAACTTTGATATGGTTGAGTGGGAAGCCCATTCAGTGGCATGACTTTCCCCATAGCTACCTATGTGTTTGTGAGTGCATACCAGCTAGTGTATGTTTCTCACATTTTGGGCCTTCTCACCCAATGGACTGCCATGAGTTCCATCACCCTAGAGTGAGTATGCATTCTCTTTTTCTCATGAACAACCTAGATCTAGTCCACAACTAGTTGGACAAATGATCGAAGCTTGATCCAATTCTCCATTTTTTCTTCACATGTGTGTTCCTTTGTTCTTATGTTTATTTTTCCATGGGATCTTCATCCTCAGGGCTTGATCATCCCTCTTGATCATTGTTATTCCATCTTGCTAGCATAAGTGCATGTGGACCTCCCTCTTGATGTGCATGGCTACTTTAGTGTGAGTTTGAAGCAAGTTCATCCTCTCACTAAAGTGGGGGCTAAATGTACCATAGAAAAATAGATCATTGAAATTTTTATAGTCTTTTAGGTCTTTCTCTCAAGATGCTTGATCTATTTTGCTTTGATTTAATGTTGCAATGTAACTTCTGCATTCACATTAAGTCCTAAAAATTCAAATTATGATGTCTTGTGAAGGTGTTGTAACACATTTCTACACTTAAATAGACCCTTCTCATTAAAATTCACCTAAAAATCACCTTTTCATCACTTATCAAGTCGTATTTTGAAGTGTTATGAATTCTTATAACAAGATTTCATGCTTTTCTAGGCTTAATTTCACTATTTACACCTTTCTTATGCTTTACATGACTCCTTTATGCACTCATAAGGCTTAATTAAGTGTATTTTTGAATGTTAACCCGACAAATAACATTAAATGTGACTTAATTCCCAACACCCACTTACAAGTCCAAGGTGGGATCCATTCGCCATGGGTGGAAAATGAGTCCCTCTTGGCTCCAAATTCAAAATATTTTAAATTTTATTTAGGGTTTTTATTCAAAATTACCTTATGTCAGCCTGTGATGAGGTATCATTGGGTTACTAAGGCATAAGTGTGTATAAATAAGTGTTTTTCTCCTCATTTTACATCTCCTATCCCCATTCATCAAGTTCACTTGCATACACTCATTCAACATCAATCAAGCATCAATCAAGCATCTTGGAGTAGCCATTGACATATCTTAAGATTTATCCAACCAGGTTGTGGTGAGTTTAGGAAATTTACATGTTATTATTCGTCAATCCTTGTTCATTTCATTTCATTTCTTCATTAAGGGTTTGATTACCAAAGTGGGATTTGACCAAGGAAAATCCCTATAACCTAACCCCTAACTATTTTTCCCCTTTTGCATGTGTGTTTGCAGACTTGTGTATGTAGATTTATCAAGAAATTAGGTGTTGAAAGGTGGCCAAGAAGTCAACAAAGTGTTTCAAGTCAACTTCATCCTATTTCAAGTTTGGAGACAACCTACAATTCATTTTCTGCAGATTTGACTCCGTCAACCCGACAAGAAGACAAGTACAGATCTAGAACTATAGAATTGACCCCTGATTTCACCGAATTTTGGGAGAGGAATAATTCTCCATCAATGGTGAATGAGTCTTACCTTAAGGCTGGAAAACAATATTTTTTCAGATTATAGATCCCAACAGTCGGAAACCCATTTTTAGGACTTTTTGCTAGTAGCAGGACTAATTCGCCATTAGTGGCGAATGAGTTCCACTGGTGAATTTCACTGATTTATGTCAGCATCCAAGACACTCTAAATTCATCATTCATTTCCCAGGTGCACTCTATTTAGCCTTGTTTAATTCTATTTGCATTCGTGTATTTCTTTATTTCATTTTTTTGCATATCACACCATTTTTTCAAACATTGCACATTTCTTAGGTCTTGCATTCATAATCAATCAATTACATTGCTTAGTTGCATTTAGATCATCTCATTTATCCTTAATCATATCATACATACATTAGATTGAGTGAACCACATTGGGTTTGAGGGTTTATCTCTCTCATTTTAGGTGAAAAACCCTAAGAGTACATGAGTAGCCTATAGACCCCACTCAAAATCTATGGTTCACCTATTAAGTGGCATTCTAGTAGAACATTCATGTTGCTTTGGATGATCATCAAGGAGAGTATCAAGTGACTCTAGTGGAGACTCCAAGTATTTTGTTTGGCTACTCATTTCCATACTTATAGATACTAGAGCTACTGAAATTTTTTGTTTAACCTAGAATAGAAAAAAAAATATCTAGGAAATTTGGTTACATGGAAAAGTCATGGGTTGTAGAATATGCAAGTTAGACAAGAGCAATAGTGGAACAATGTTTTTTGAAATCTAGGATTGAGCTAGCTTGTTTTTCTATGGAGGTAAACCTATATGTAGTGCCCTTAGGATCCTATGAGTTATCCTAAGAATGAACTAGCTTGGGAAGAATAAGGCCAAGGTAGATTGTCATACCAAAACTATAGAATGTTTGGATGATTTAGGTAACCAAGTAATGCTACAAGGGATACCTAGGGAAGTCAAGATATGTCAAATTTATGCAATACAACTGCTTAGGGCTAAGAAGAAAGGATGTAAGCTATTTACAGTAGTAAAAATGGAAAATCTTGAAGAATGTAAGGAAATAGATTCAAAAGATGGTATGGTCAAAGAAGGTGAAATGATGGAGACTAGAGAGACGGATATGGAAAGATATCCAATCCTTCAAAAGTTTGCGGATGTGTTTCTAAAAGAATTACCTGGATTACCACCAAAAAGGATGTTTGATTTCTCCATTAAGCTAGGGTTAGCATTGGAACCTATTTCCAAAGTGCCTTACCAAATGCCAAAAACTGAGTTAATGGAGCTTAAGGTGCAATCGGATGATTTGTTATCTAAGGGATTGATAAGACCAAGTTTATCACCTTGGGGAGCACCAATAATCTTTGCGAAGAAGAAGGATGATGCATTGTGATTGTGCATAGATTATTGGATGCTTAACAAAGCTACGGTAAAAAACAAGTATCTATTGCCATGAATTGACAAACTTTTTGATCAAACGTGAGGATTTTTCATATTTTCTAAGATTGGTTTACGATCTGAATACCATTAGTTAAGAATAAAATATGATGACATCTTCAAGACTGATTTTAGAACAAGGTATGAGCATTATGAGTTTACAGTCCTACCATTTGGGCTAGCTAATGCGTCAACAACATTTATGAATCTAATGAACAATGTGTTTAGGGATTGCCTAGATAAGTTTGTCTTAGTTTTCCTTGATGATATCCTAATTTATTGCAAAAAATAAAGGAGGATAACTACTATTTACAAGTTAAGCAAGCACTCACAAATAATCCACAAGATGCAAGATATGATGGATATCATTTTGGACCCAATGGATTGCTAAGGTATAAGGGAAGGATGTATGTGTCGACTTTGAAGAATTGAGAAATCTTGTGTGGAAAGAAGTTCATGAAGCACCATACTTAGGACATCTTGGTGTGAAAAAGATGTTGGAATATGTGAAGCCATTATACTTTTGGAAAGGGATGAAAGGAGACACTACTAGATTTGTGGCTAAATTATTGGAGTGTTAAAGGGTGAAAGTGGAACATCATCATCTTATAGGCTTGCTATATACACATGATATTCTAGAGAGTAAGTGGCAAGTCATTAGTATAGACTTTGTGCAAGGATTTTCCATGTCAAGGAATAAGCACAACACCATTTTAGTAGTTGTTGAAAAACTTACTAAGGTTGCACATTTCATACCGTCAAATTTAACCAATGGAGCTCATGTCATAGCTCAAAAATTTGTGCAAGAGGTGTTTAGACTACATGGAATTCCAGAGAAAATTATCTCAAATAGGGATGCATGCATAACCTCAAGATTTTGGCAAACCTTATTCTCTGCACTAGGGAATCAACTAAATATAAATTCAACATATCATATAGAAATAGATGGACAAATAGAAAAGGGTGAATCAAATACTTGAAGACCTACTTAGAATGTATTGTATGGATCAACAATACAAGTGGGAAGAGTACTTGCCTTTGGTGGAATTTTCTTATAAAAATTCCTACCATTCTATAATAAAGGTGGCTCCTTTTGAAGCATTATATGGCCAAAAGTGTCGAACCCTAATAAGTCAGGATAAACTTGAGGATAGGGTGAGTATTGGGCCTGCAATGTTAGCTAAGATGGAGGAACAAGTCAAGGTTATCAAGAAAAGGATAACTAAAGCCAATGATAGGCATAAAAGCTATGCAAATGCAAAGAGAGTACCCAGGAATTTCACAATAGGTGATAAGGTGTTGTTAAGGGTAAAACTATATAAGAGTTCTATCAAGTTTGGAAAGTCATCCAAACTAGCGAGCCACACCATGTAGGTCCTTTTGATATTATTAAGGAGATGAATCTTGTAGCTTACCAAATTGCATTGCCACCAGCTCTTTCCCATATGTATACCATCTTTCACATTTCTTACCTAAAGAAGTATATACCAGGAGATAATCATGCAATTGATTGGAATGCTTTATAGGTATAGGACCCCAAAGTGGTAACAATCGAGCCTATTAAGGTGCTCGAAACAGGTAAGCTTCAATTGCATAATAGGGAGGTTTTGTAGTGCAAATTCCAATGGGACCAGTATGTAGAAGATTCTGCCACTTGGGAAGACTATGCTGAAATAGACCAAAAGTTTCCACATGTTTTATGTTCTTTTGAAAATTCTTTTGAAAAACAATGTTTTGTTGTTTTATTTAGTTTATGTTTGCTACATAAAATCATTGGGGATGATGATTCACAAGGGGGGGAGTATGTCACACCCCATTGTGTGTTTACCTATTTACTTTTACTACATGTTAGGGTAATTATTGCATGTGTGAATGTATTTGAAATTTTGATTGGATATAAATATATGTGATTGCACTTTTCTTATCAAAAGTGAATGGATGTTTATTTCATTTGATGTTAATAGAATGGAAACCTAGAATGCATGGTTATTGAATTTAATATTCTAACTATGAAAAGGATAATGCAAATGTTTGTATTGATGAATGGCTGACTACCATGTAAATGTGTTAAGATGCATGCAGGTTCAAAATTAATCCTTCGGAAGAGAGGGTACGTATCACTTAGGAAAAGAACTTGGTGAAGTAACTAGTAACAAAATCTAATTGAGCTTATACACACACACTCACTAGTAGAATGGATGAGTCAAGTCATAGGGTTTGGGAATTGTTAAGTTATCCTTTAGCATGAAATTTTTACAATAGAAAAGATTTTGAATTCTATTAGGAGCATTCTTGGTTTATGTTTAGTGCTTGATCTATGTGAGTACTTCTTTATATTACTATGCTTGATTGATGAGATGTACATATGTTGAATGTATATATGGGTATACACAAATATGTCGATGATAATCCATATGTGATGTAGATCAGGGAGGAAAACCTTCCAAAAATCACAATTCAAAGTGTTTCAAACAACTTTTCCTTCCATAAAACCCTATCTTGACACATTTTCACAATTTCACCCTATTCTCCTAGTAGGTCAACATTCCTTGATTTCCTTTCACAACTTTCTCTTTAGTCCTTCAATCCAGAAGCAAAAAGATGTTTCAGAAACCCATTAAGGCATACTTTAACATATCTAAAAATTACCTAGGGTCAATTTCGACCATCAACTCCAAATCACTACTACTACGCTACCCCTTGAGCCAATTAGGCCACTTTTCCAAAGCAACTTTGCAAAATTCTTCTTCCAAATCCCAAAATCTATTCCAATACTCTCAAAAGGTTATATATGATCAAAATCAACAAATTTCAACAAGAGAAAGGTCCACAAAGACATCAAGTTACAAAACCCTCATTTAGGCTCGTCTAGGCTAGGTTTCATAGGGGTTTATTGGAAATCAACACTCCACACATCCAATAAATTTACCAACACCTCAGACCTATGAAATAGGACCTTCACATGCCATTACAACCATATTCCATCCTTTAACAACTCTATCTTTTCAAACCCTAACTTCTAACCATCACTTTCAAGCCAAAAACTCATGAAAACTCAACTAGGGCAGCATCAAAATGCCTCCAAATCCTCTTCCCTACTCATGCCATCTACATTAAAACAAAAAATACTACTAATGGTGCCATTCAACCAAGTTATAGCCTGATTCACTAGGTGGAATGGCCTAAGTCTTCATTTTGCGCTCTCAAAACCACAAATTATGAGTTACAGACCACATACAAAAAAATAGCTATAAAAACTTTATTTCTTTATGAAATCAAATCCCACAAAAAAAAATACACTTAACACATGTTTCTATCTAGTTCAAAGCATATTTAATCAATTTCCCTTAGTACGGGCCTGTACAGAACCCTGTAACATCACTATTAATGAAAAAATACATAAATTTCAATGTAAACATGGAACTTTATTGTTTGAATCTTCAAAGAAAACTCTCCAACCTTGCCTTAATGATTTTCACAACTTTTTAAATATACACTAACTTGATTCAACTGCTTCAACTACCCTTTAAACCCAAATGACTATTGGGCTTCCCTTATTTTGTATTTTTTGCATTTTAATTGCACTTTGACAACTTTTGCAAGAATGAACCCAACATGACTCATTTACATCACTAGTGGTCTATTATGACCTTATTTGTATAAAAAAACATGAAAATCACCCTAAACCTATCACAAGACCAAAATTGACCATATTTACAAGATTTAACATGGTGCCCCTGGGTATGTGTAGGATCATCATGGAAAAAATAGGCCCTTAAGTGGCAAAAAATTCAGAAAAATCAGAGTTAGGCAATTTGACATAAAAATTTGAATAAGTTATCTATATTGTTTCAAAAATATGTAAGAATAGAATTCTTAGAAAATTGAATGTAGTTTCTAAACTATTAGGTTTATTTAAAAAAAATCTATTTTGTGAAAATTTGAAATTTTGTAAAGGTTTTGGAAATCTCACTTACCAATTATAATTCTTAGTTTCCAAAAAACTTCAATAGAACCAAATAATTATATAATGATGGAAGTAAAGAGGAATAATTAAATAACCTTCAAACACTTATTCAAATGGATTTACATACATCAATGAATCAAGTATATCAAACAAGGTCAGATAAGTGATTTATCAGCGTAAATAAGAATCATTCTTCTTCAAAGTAAATAAATTATAGAAATGATATGATTGACCAACCTAATGATGAAAACTCAGGAAAGGCTTACTCATCCATGTATCAACCACCTAGACCTGCAATAAATTGTTAGTGAATAGGGGTTTGCCTTGGTCAAACCCCGTTTTGGTATTCAAACCTTGATATGAAATAAAATAAGATAAAGGAATGATGAATGGATACAATATGATATTACATCTTACCAAAAATGAAAGATAAGCTCTTGCTTGATTGCATAGATCTTGACTTGAATGCTTCTTGAATCATGAAATATTCATCTTGAATGTTAGTGAATAATTGTGTGTTAGGATCAAATGTACTTCTTATATGGCCCTTGGTAGAAGATGTTGAATCTCATCTTCCTTGAGTTGCCTATCTCATAATAATATTTCATGCTTACAATATTAGCTATCAAACTGCATTAAGTATGAATCTTCTAGTTTTCCTCATCCTTTCTTAATGTTTGAACTTACATATATACTAACGGATTAGTATGAACGAATATATCTTTGAAGAACATCCTTAAAAAATAAGATAAAATATCTATATACACCATCCTTAACACAACTTATTCATAGCCACAAGAGATTGCTTTAGATAACTCAATAATAGCAAGGAACTTAAGAAAACATATGTGTTTGAAGATAACTTACCTCCCTTATTGATAAATAAAAGTGATGGGTGATAAATTTTATGGGTTGCCTCTACCCCTCATGGTTGAGATCTTCCTATCACCTACATTCTATATCATGCAACAATGTATCCAAAGTATGATCACATATATTTATATAACTAGTGCTTGCAGCCGAGGGAGTTGCAAGGAATACGCCGATAGTATTATATAATTGGCTGAGCGTTATTGGCCCTGTCTTTGCAACCAACAGTATTATATATGCTATCTGAGCTGTATATAATCATGCTTAAAATTGAAAGTGGTAATCAACGTGAAAACAAAAATGGGACTGCAATTGGAGCATTTATTTCAAAAATAGCAAAGAGCTAGGTTTTTGTAGAACATTGCAGTTATCTGTGGAGAATGTTTTTTTGATTAAACAAATTAGAAATATCTGTAGACAATGATCCTTTGTACACAGTATATTTCTGGGAAATAGCAAACTAAGGATAGAAGGTTGGATCTGTGTACAGAGTATCAATCCTCTAAACTATTAGAAAACATACAAATATTGCATCTGTGTAGACAATGTTACTTTGTACGCAGTAGTGGTGATTTAAGACAGTAGTAGCAATTTAAGGATAGAAGGTTACATCTCTATACACACTGATTGTAGACAATAGTTTGTTTTAGAGTTTTTTTGTGTCTGCACATTGAAAAACACTGTAATTAGTGTTTGAAGAGAAGATAAGTGTTTATAATACAGTTAAGTAAATAATTCACATAATTGTGTGAGATATTGTGTTCTCTATAAACTAATCAAGATACACGAAAATATCTTCATAAGAACCTGAAATGATGGCTGTTGACACACTAACTCTTTAGGAGTTCTTACAAATTCCCTTCAATTGAATAAAGTGGAGTTCCTAATACTTTTAGCATATATTACCTTACTTGATAGTCTACATGACAATAACATTTGATCTTACAAATTACAAATGTCTATATTCATAACCGTGCTTTGAATTGAAACAGATTGCAAATATCTTACAAATTACAAATGTCTGTACAAATTACAAGTTGTATCTCTGTACACAATGATAGGAGCCAACAGTTTATTTTTTGGTTCATGCATGAGGCAATGGAGACAACAGCTTTCCGATATCTACACATCATGGAAAATAATGATTGTGTTATGTCAGTAGTTCTTTTGTTGGGTAAATGATATGGAATTAGTAGAATAGAAGGTTGCTACCAAGACATGACTCCAATATCAAGTCATCTAGGAAGGAAACTACTCTTAAGGGCAAGGAGGTAAAAATAGAATTGCTGCCCTTATGAATGCAACATGTCAGTTCAATTAAACACTAAACTAAATCCTTTCTGTCACTTCAGCAGTTAAAACTATACATTATATAGGTTACTAATAGAATATAACTGTGTAAGAATTCAAAACTGATGGCTCTATGAAAAAGGCAACATAAGAAAAAATTTATCTCCTCCTCCTCATCAATGTGATATGGGAACATCCTTGACACATTCCACAAGAAATGTGAATGAGATTTTGCAAATAACATAAAAAATTTGCACAAAGACTGAGGCCTTGCAATTATTAATGATGTGTTGCCTGATCTTTATTGTTTGCTCTCTTTGATTTTCTTCTTGAACAAATAAAAAAGAGAAGCTATCTCTGAATCCCTTGAACAAATTAGAAATGAGACTGATTGTAAGTTTTTAGTGATCATCATCACTTGAGCTCTGTCATGAATGCTGAGTAATATACAGTGAGTGTGAGATAAGAGCGATAATATGAAAACCCATCTAATCGCTCAAGAGTGAGTTATTACTTATTCATAGGTAACACTGAACTTTATTTGTAAAATATTTCCATTTTCTGATCTGTGAATTAAGAGACAAGGAGGCCTCTTCCTCTTAATATATAAAATTCAAAAAAGGTCATATAGTTTTTCCATAATGGCATGAACATGGGATATATATCAGGATCAATTTGAAATCTGAGCATTACTATAGAAACCTATATATTTGACACTAAGATTACTACATGGCACTGTATATACCAAACTTGCCTATAAACTAGGAAAAAGCTAATTCAGATCTATGGCTCCTTTAGAATGAGGGGATGCAGGGATGGGTTTTCTGGGATGTTGGGGCTATTGACCAAATTTTGAGGACAATAGGGGGATGGAGTCTTACATACATGTATATGTATATGTGTATGTAAAGGTATATGTGAACATCTCTATTATGAAATCGATATGCATGCTCTTTGTATCTACTCATGAAGAATATAATTTGATTATGTTGTGATTGAGAGTGTTAAGAAGATGTACTTGTAAATAGAGTGTCTCCAGATTGTCAGTAGCTTGTAGCAGATCCTTTAATTTCTCTCGGTTTCAAGCCACTTCAATCCTATATTTCATCAAAAGTTCTGTAACTGCATACATACATCAACAAATGCCAATGTCAAATCAAGGCTCCATATTCAAGTAGCCCAAGCCCAAACTCAAACCTTTGATGTCAGAGGTTAAATTAAGGAGCCCTACCACAACAAACCAAAGCCAATCTCCCTGCAGCCACTTCTTCAATCTATAAAAGAAAAGTGGATCTGAAAAAATTGGGGTTTTAGGGCTCGTAAAATCTGATTTGATTTAGAAATCTGCATATTAAATGCCAATTCAAACCTGTGCTAGATCAGATATGTGAATGGTTAACTCAAAATATTCCCTATAGAATATGGGGTCAAATTATGCAGGGGTCGCATCCTCAAGAAATATATGTGTGTGGTAGGGGAGGGGGTTGCAAATTTTGAGCAGACTGTAAAAATTTCTAGAGGATTATACTTAGATCTGGATTAGTGATATTTTGCTTTGAAATGCATGAGAATCAAATTTAATTAATGAGATACATGTTAAAATATATGATCTATTTGTTGAGTCTGAGTCTCAAAAGTGTCTGATAAGTTTGAGAAGTCCGAATCAAGTAACACTATGGGTATTGGTGTACGTCAAGTGTGAATATAACATAAGAGATAATCCTCAGTAGCAACTATGTTGAAGAATTACCCAACTGAAAAAGTCTGAAACAGATCCATTGAAACCAACGCATAAAACACAATCTCCATTAATTCTCTATTGTGAAAAATAAAATCCTAAACCTAGACATCTGCAATCTGATTCTTGCTTAAAGGAAGTGTTGACACAACTTCCAAGTCCCCAACATGAAAATTTCCCCTGTTCCTATCATTCCACTTAGCCTCATATGCATTTAAGAGTTCATGTATGGTACCATCACTCCATTCACCTTTCTTCAACCTTTCCTCATGGTCCTTGGGCTTGCAAATATGAAGCGTGTCAAGCTTTGAAGAGGCATCATCATTGGTGCCTCCGTCCATAGAAAGAAAACTTGCCATCAATACCAAACCCTGATGGCAATTCAAAGAGCTGGTAAACAGGTGAATTCCTTAAAAAACCAAACTCAAACACAACTGTGAACTGAAGCCATCAGAGAGAAATATGTCATTTGGAATAAGGCCTAAAATCAAATTGAAAATATCATTACCATAAAAATGCCCATAAAATCTAACCCTAAATCTGAAGAAAATTTCAAACCTTTATTCAAGGTACCCAGGAAGTGTCCAACGGGTTTGAGTATATAGTGGAGAATGAAGAGATTCACACCATAGACCTGGGTTCAAACCCCAACAAGTAGGGCATCTCTGGTAGGACTAAAGCTCACCCCTATGTTTTGCCATGGAAACATCTTGAAGTATAGTCGAATGCAATCATATTAAATAACCAAATCCACCCAAGGTGTACAATGAGATGACTCACATTTTACCCCAAAATTTAGCCCCCGGGAGTCAGCTCGGTTGATGTGGCCGCCTGCTCTAAGTGCAGTGTGTATCAAAAAAACAAATAAATAAATACGCAAGAAGCCCTGACTTCAATTTGAATCATTTCTACATTTTTTTACAAAGCACTTAGCTTAAGCATTAAAAATACCTTGCAGAAGAAGAGCTTCGTCAAGCTTTTAATTCCCAAGCTTTACGGAATCCAAAGCTAATTAACGCCAGACCTTCAGCGTGAAATCCAACTTCATAAATGAGAATTCACCTATGGAAATAGTTTACTCTGCATAATAGCTAAAATTTTTCATGTATATGGTCTGCATTCATAAATAAAATAAGTTTAGACGTTAGCGGTAAAATAGATTTGATAAATTCGCTAGTGTAACAAACAAAAGGAGAAGAGAAGAAATATAACATACCTGTGTACCAGGTACACTGGAGTAGGCATTGTTAGCGGGATTTTGTTTAGGCTTGGGTTTTCTTCAGGGCTTTAATCCAACAGTTGTGGTCACGGTGCGAAAACGAAGGCCTAGAGGAGGTGTCTTCTCTGTCGAAGAAAAAATGCCTGGCGTACATGTCTTCCATTGCATAAAATTGTAGTCGTGAACAATGAAGGCGGTTTGAATCTTTATGCATGCAACGAATGTGTATTCCCTCGACTAGTTTATGCGACATGTCAGACGTTTTTCTACACACAGAAGTAATGGATTACGTTTTCAGCCAAGAGACTATGGCGAGTTTTTCCCGGCGCGAGACAATTTTCCCGGCGTGAGACAATTTCGCAGCGTGAGACAAATTAACGGTGGCAATCTCACACTATATATAGCCTATCGGCTAAATTAACAAGTTTATTCACACATACAACTTAAAAAACTGCAAGGGTAATTGATTTACAACCAAAGCTAGATAGGGAAGTTGAGCAAGTGTCAGATTATCAATTTCACTTAATTGAGACGTTCGCCAACATAATTTATAAAATACATCCAACTCTTTCAAATTCCTCCATTTAATCATATTATAATGTTGACTAGATCAAAATAATCGATTCATCAATTTTTCCTTCTTCTAAATGTACTAAAACAATAGACACTCTCTCACTACCTCAATACACCAAAAGAGATCATTCCATAACCAGAAATACCACACTTTATAGATACTGCATCAAGAGGTCTGTTGATGTTATTACTGAAATCTTTCAGCATTGAAATACATGGCAATGTGTTCCTATCAATGGAGAAGCTTTGATTTAATAGTAAATCAAATTATTAGATTTAAGCAGAGACGCCAACTTGTGAATCAGTTGCATAGTATGCATACAAAAGTGAAATCGTTGGAAAAGCATACCGACCACATGTAGGTGAGAATACAATTACTTCGTAAATGAATTTGTTTAAGAAGAATTGACATTCAACTTCAAGCAAAACATATAACAGTTACAACTTTCCCAAAAGCCTAGATTAGCACATTCATTATTTACACGAAGAAAAATAGGCACAATCACACAATAATACCCTTACTTAAACGACATTGCATATCAACCAAAATTGTGTAAGTCTTACATATTGACAATATCTTGAACCCAAAAACTACCAAAACATTAGGCACATACTTACGTCTAAAGGAAAAATGCATATTTTAAACTGTATTAAAACAGAAGACAAGAGTTTTATATAAGAGAGAAAATGAAAACAAGGATGGAACAACGTAGAATGATCACCATGCCTACAAGGAAGATCGATAATAGCAATAGGTGTAGATCAAAAACATTACCGCTAGTGCAACATAAGTATTGGGAGATTATTTACAATCCAAATTACAAATTAACAACATTATAGTTTATTACAGAACCCACCTAAATGAAACCCCTTTACTCAAGCAATGAAGTTTTAAATCTGAAATGGGTGAGCAGTGATGATTCAAATTCAAATCATCAATAGAGAAAAGAAATTTACTCATTTGATGAGATAACATACCTAATTCCACCTAAACATGGACAACCAGATATATCTAGTTATTCTAATATTTCACCTGCAATATTTTATCTCGACTGTATGTGCACATGGTCATACATCATGTTTACTCCCATCAATTCAGTACAAATTGCACCAGCTCTTTGAACCTTTTTCAAGATTTTGTTTGACTGCCTCATAATCTTGTATAGATAGTGATGAAAGATCATTCTCCAAATTTGGAACAAAATGTAAAATAACATTACACAAAATGAAATGGGACATCATCTTAGCATACTTTCATATAGCTTAACTTGAATCAGTTGCAATGTCCTCAATGCATTTGCAATTAATTCAGATTGATATCCTTCTTATCACTAAACATCTATATTTCCTAATAACATGGGCTGTCACGCCCTGGCTATCTGGTTTTCACTAACTTTGATTACTGCAATTTCCAAATAATTTAACAGGATCAAAATTTTACAGAATTGGAATTGCATGACTTATACTAATTGAATGTTTTCCAAAATCCAATTGATGGAAAAAAATGAGACAAGTAAATGTGGCATGAAAAATGCAGTAGAAGTAAGATAAGAATCAACAACTAAGCAACCGAACAAGATAATTTGTCTTCTCATCTTCCCTAGCATTCTAAAAGATTTATTTGGCAAGGAAATTCAAAAAGATCTACACAATTGAATTTTCTAACAGAGAATTTAGTAATTTGGTATATGTCCTTAGATCCCAACACCATGATGATGGAATATGGTTGAAGTTTAATGCTCCCCTGCATTGTAGCAGTCTAATCAAGAAGGTCGGGTATTCCAACTCACCACCCTCTTATATACCATAATGACTATTTTGTATACATGGTTTTAAACGAAATAATGATTTGACCTCCATCTCTCACCACAACCTCAATAACTGAATTTCTCCGATGTTTCAACTTCATATTCTAATGTGAATCATCCGAAATTGTGTCTTCCTTATCAAATATTGTTGATATCAAAGGAACCATAACCATTATATTAGTAACTACTTTAGACATGACAGGTAGGTGGATTGTAAGGCATAAAAATATATGGAAAACAAATTAAGCATAAAACCAAGTAAACTCATTCTTATAAACCATGTTTTCCCAAAAAGAGGTCTCGAATCTATATTTCATCAATCCCAGTCAGCATTACTGCCTAGCTTTATAAAGCATTATTCTTAAAAATGAAAAAGGTAAATCTATGCTAGAAAATAACAAAAACAGCACTTGCAAGTATGATAAATCTCTTATTTGACTGAGAATTTCCAAAGACAACAGTGATAGGCCTTGATGATGCCAAGTGGTTAAGTTCCTGCCTTAAACTATAAACCTGCCCCCACCATGATGACAAGTTTTCCCAGTGGTAAAGTGATGACTATGTTTATGACTCTGTCTGCGGCTACCCTTGCGGCTGTACACTAGACAATCCACTCCCTGGCAGCTGTTTTCAGTTATGGTTTTTGCAGAGAAAAAGAAAGTTCCAGAAAACTATACTGTGTGTTTCCGCTATTATTTTGATTAGAGGTAAAAAATAGGTTTTGAAGGGGCCAGGAACCCTTTAAAAAATAAAGCAGCTCATAAAAAAATAAAACAACATTAAGCAACAATCAGCCCGATGACAACAATCCAACAGCCAAAAAGCATCCAAAAAGAAGGTAACTAGACAACAACACTACATATTGTTCAAAATGTCAACAACTTCCATTTCGTTAGCATCCAACTTCTACACCTTATCCGTAGTAGACACCTCAATACCCGAGGCCCCAGCTTGAGCTTTCATTCTGTTTCTAGTTCTGATCCCCGACCCACCAATTTTTACCTCACCACTCAAAACACTACCTTACACAACACCCTTCTCACCAACACCTTTCATTTTGTTTCCGCTATTGTTATCTTCTTTTGAAGATTTGTTTTTCTATTTTTTTCAATAATTGAATCTTGAAAATAAAAGTAACCGATGCATGAAAATAAAAATAATATTTCTTTTTCGTGATCAATATTTATCCTTGGTAGAAAATAAAGAAATTCCTTTTTAATTGTAAATTAAATATTTGTTCCAGATAAATGTTAAAGAATATCATTCAATTGAAAATAAAATAATTATTCCAAATAACAAATCATTATCATTTATTTACAAAATAAAATTTATAATAAAATTATAATAATTTTTATTTTTTTTAATTGCACTTTTATTCCTCTTACTAATTAATTTAATTTATGCATTCAGAAGTATGAACAATTTAATCATTCACTAAAATAAATACTAAATGCATCAAAATAGTATTATCAAATTATAATTTACTTATTGAAAATAGGGATCGTGACAAATTTCAATGGAGTAGTACTTAAATTTTAGGGAAAAAATAAGAAGTAGGTGTCTGTCTGACCACCCTAACCACAATAAACTAATAATATTTTTTTATAAGATTTTAGATATAAGTAGCTCAGACTCATGTTTGAATGTGATGCATATTTTTTTGTAATTTTTTCCAAGTAATAATTAATTATGAATATTTTATTACAACTTTAAAAAAATATAAAAACTGTATGTCTGACCACCTTAACTTGGTCAAAACTTTATGAAATTCATTTTTTTTTAATCCTATAGTATGTAAAGTATATAGAATGTGACACATGTTTCAAATTCAAAAATGTGATATATAAGTTTTTCAATTAGCCTATCAATCAGACTTTTAAATGTAATTCAAAATAGAAAATGAATAATAATTATTTATTAAATTCAAAGTAAAGTATAATTTATATTGGTGGAAAGTTGAGAATCTCCTTTAAAACCCTTTTCTTTTCATCAATTTTGGGTAAAAAAAAGTAGTCATCCACATACCCTACACATATCCATCATATCGCCACTTTTTGGCCCATCATGATCCTGCACATACCCCCCTACACGATACACCTGGCCAGAAAAAGATCTCAAGTCCCTTGAGAATTGTATTGCATCAAAAACATGCTACCTCTTGTCATTTAATGCTCTTGAATCTACATCTTCATCTGGTGACCCCTTCCAATGAGTCAAATATTGAAGAATTGTATCATCCTTTGTGCTCTTGAACTGTTTACCACCTAGATTTGGTTCCCTCTTCACAAACTAGCTTGATAAATGTCCTCTGACTTTCCCTTCATCTGTAAATGATGTTGCACTTGCCTTCACACCTACAAACATACCTTTACCATCTATACCATGAACCATATTCTTCCTTACCTCTACTGCATTCTTGAACTTATCTACATGTTCTTTCCTTTCACTTCTACTCACTTTGAACATCTTTTACCCTCATCTTTTCCACCAGATTCTCTACCTTTAAAAATTTTGCATTATCATACTTACACACAACTGTATGATCAGATTCATAAATCTTTGTCTTGATAGAATTAGACTGCCCATCAACCTCTTTTGCAACCAAGGAATAAAGTACTATGGCTATTTAAATCTCTTCATTTTTGTCTTCCTCAAACTTCACAAACTCTTTCTTTCCCAACATTATCACTTTTGTTGCCTTGGTCTGCTTCTTAACATCTTCTTGTAATGGAGTCAATGTGAAAGTGTTTCCATCCTTCCCAATCTGATATGTATTGTTTCTTCCATCATAAAGTGCATGCCTATCAAACTGCCATAGTCTTCCAAGCAATAAATGACAACAATCCATTGGAAAAACATCACAAAGAATCTTGTCCTTATATCCACCAATGTTGAACTCAACTAAAGCTTGTTCATTCACCAAAGTAGACTGATCATCATTTACCCAAGATACTTGATAAGGTGTTTCATGAGGAATTTTCTCTAACTTCAATTTATCAATCATTTTATTTTAAACCATATTATCAGTATTTCCAGAGTCTATCACTACCTTACATACATTTCCTTTGCACTTGCAAGTGGTCTTGAAAAGTGTTCTTCTTTGAGTTATCTCCTTCTCCTTGGATGCTTTAAGTAGTGTTCTTCTCACCATCAAGTTTTCTCCAACTTCTGGAGTAACAAGTTGATTAGGAGAATGAATGCTCTCACAATCTTCCTCTTGCACCAATTGTACTCTTTTATCACCACCACTTGAAGTAGAACCTTGTTTCTCTAGACACTTCCAAGCTACATGGCCAAACTAATTGCAATGGTAACACCTCTCTGAAAATGAACCTGAACTTCTACCTTGTCCAAATCTTCCTCTAAAGCCTCTAAAAACACTTCTTTGATCAACAACTTGGTCTTTGATTTTGCTTGCCTCTTCTTGTTCTTCATAGGTTTTCCTTGTACCTCTTCCTCTATTGGTGCTACCTATGCCTCTTCCTTGTCTTTCTTTCCTTCTTTTTAACTTCTCTTCCCTAGTAGCCAACTGAAAACATTCCTCAACTACCCTAGGTGTTAGGGTTAGAAGGAAGATATCTAACAATTAAATGAACATTTGATCAATCAACAGAGAAAAGAAACACACAGAAAAATTATAACATAGAGAATTTAACATGGTTCACCCAATTAGGGCAGCTACATCCACAAAAATACAGCCATCCAATGATTTTATTATTGAGTGAAAAACTTATTACAATCCCGTGAATAATCACCTTTTTCATCATACTATAACTCCCATCCCAACCCCTTATAACAAGCTTAGAAGCTTCCAAATTAGGGTTTTACAATTTATTTTTTTTCGGCGACGATGTGAAAAAGTTGGAATTTTTTTTTTCTCGAGGGCTACTACCCGTAAACTCCTGCCTAGGGCCCGGCCCAACCCTGGACCTTGGCAAGGATACATGAAAAGTGTACAGTATAGCATGATTAGTCACCACATACCAATAAGCTCCCACTTGGAGACTGATCCTGGATGACACCATTACACTTACAACTCCCATTGGAAATAAGCACCTTGGACCTTATTGCTCTGTTATACTTGAATTGAACCTTGAAGTCCAACCAAAGCTGAAGAGGGGCTCAGCTTCTCCCTTGTCACCACCTTCGTAAACATATCTGCTAGATTAACATTTGTATGTATCTTTTCTAGCTTTACCTATCCATCCTCCAACACCGACCAAATGAAACGATATCTCAACTGTATGTGTTTGGTTTTAGAGTGCAAGGCAGAATCCTTTGCAAGATGTGTAGCACTCTGGCTATCTGCAAACAAGTAATTTTTATCCTATTGTTTTTCCAACTCTTCCATGAATTTTTTTAGCCATATCATCTCTTTTGTCGCCTTTGTTGCAGCAACATACTCTGCCTCTATGGTGGATAAAGAAACCACCTTTTGTAACCAAGAGATCCAACTCACTATTGTCCCACCAACTGTAAATATATAACCTGTGGTACTCTACCTAGTATCTACATCCCCTGCCAAATCTAAGTCAACATAGCCTTTTAAAGCATTATTAGAGCTCCCAAAATATAAAAAATTATTGGATGTACCTCTCAAATACCTGAGAATCCATTTTCTCGCATTCCAATGCTCAACACCAGGATGAATCATATACCTACTAACAACTCCTACAACATGTGCAATATCTGGTCTTGTGCATACCATGGTGTACATTAAACTACCTAAAACTGAAGCATATGGTACCTTAGACATTTTTTCTTCCTCCTCTTGTGTCTTTGGACACATATCCTTAGTCAATTTAATATGATTGGGAAAAGGTGTGCTGGAAACTTTTGCATTCTCCATATGAAATCTCTGCAACACCTTTTCAACATAATCAACCTGAGATAAAAATAATTTTATGTTTTCTTTGTCTCTTGTAATCTTCATACCAAGGATTTGCTTTGTTGCCCCCAAATCCTTCATAGCAAATAAATTTTTTAACTGTTGTTTTAACTCCTTTATGTGATTCATGTTAGACCTCACTACAAGCATATTATCAATATATAAACATAAAATAATGTAGCTATCACCATCTAACCTCTTAAAATAAACACAATGGTTTGAATTATACCAGCTCTAGCCTTGCTCAGCCATAAAACTATCAAATTTGATATACCATTGCCGAGGTGCTTGCTTCAAACCATATAAAATTTTCTTCAATCTACACACAAGTTTCTCCTTACCTTTGACCTCAAAACCTTGTGGCAGTTCCATATATATTTCCTCTTCCAAATCACCATGGAGAAAGGCTATTTTAACATCTATTTGTTCCAAATGCAAATTTTCAATAGCCACAATACTTAAAACAGTGTGTATAGAAGTCATTTTAACAACCTGAGAAAAAATATCATCAAAATAAATACCCTTTTTCTATGCAAATCCTTTTACAACTAACCTAGCTTTAAATATTTTCTTACCTCCTTCCTCCTCTTTCAACCTATAAACCCATTTATTTGGTAAATCCTTTTTACTTGCATGCAACTTGCATAATTCCCAAGTCTTATTTTTCAGCAAGGAGTCCATTTCTTCTTCCATTCCATGCTCCCACTAAGCCTTGGCATCCACCTGCATAGCTTCATCATAACATTTTGGTTCACTAGCATTAGTTAATAAAATAGAATACAAAGAGGGAGAAAATATTTTTGAAGGTCTACTTATCCTTAAAGATCATCTAATATTCACTGGATTTTGTGGTATTTGTTGTTGTTGTTGCGAAGCATGAGGAACCACTAGAACATCATTGTTTGGAGTATCATACAACACTGCATAATCATTTTCTTTCTTCTCATGCTACTACAACAAATATTTGTACAACACTTTATCATTGAATATGGCATCCCTGCTTCTTATAATTTTTTATTTTCAAAATCTCAAAGCCTATAACCAAATTCATTAATTCCATATACAAAAAATATATATTTCTTTAATTTTGCATGAAGCTTGGCTCTATTTTCAAAATCTACATGTTTAAATGCTTCACAACCGAAGGTCTTGAGAAAAGAATAACTCACCTTCTTACCTGTCCATGCTTCCTCTAGAATATCACAACCCAAAGGATTAGAGAGACCTCTACTAATTAAATAAACAACAATGTTTACAGCCTTTGCTCACATGTTTAAAGGCAACCCAACATGCAATCTCATAGTCCGAGCACACTCAGTTATTGTTCTATTCATGCACTCAGCCACTCCATTTTCCTGTGGAGTCCTTGGAACCATTTTCTTCTTATGAATACCATTTTAGGAACAATAGTATTCAAAATATTTTCTACAATACTCACCACCATTATCAGATCTAAGAAATTTTAACTTTTTACCCGTCTCATTCTTAATCAAGCTTCTCCATTTTTTAAAAGTTTCAAATACATCAGATTTATGTCTAAGGAAATAAATCCATACCTTCCTATTTGCATCATCAATGAATGTAACATAATATTGAGAGACACCGAGAGAAGATACCTAAGATGGTCCCCATACATTCGTATGCACAAGCTCCAATTTCTCATTTTTTTTGCTTCCCATCCTTGAGAAAACATACTCTCTTTTATTTTCCATACACAAAAAAATCACATAAATCCATATTAACACATTTTAGACCCTCGTAAAACATTCTTTGAATGAAGTACTTTCACACTTTTTGCACTCATATTCCCAAGTCTATTATGCCATAGTGCTAATTCAGAATCCATAGCAACTATCTAATTTTCTACCTGCCTAACTGCAACAACTATTCTTGAAAATTAATTTTTATCTGCAATAGCTAAAGTAGAAGGAACAATATGACCTGTACAAAGATATAAGGTGCCTACTTTCACACCTTTTGCTACCACTAAGGAATCTTTTGTAACCTTCTAATTTTTATCACTAAATGTAACAACACAACCTTCATCATCTAGTTGCCCTACTGAAATTAAATTTCTCTTTAACTTTGGAACGTTCCTTAACTCATGTAGTAGCCAATGATTCCAATTCTACAACTTAATCTTGATTCTTCCCTTTCCAACAATCTGACAAGGTTCGTTATCTCCCAAATAAACCAGGCCAAAATCCTCTTGAACATAGTCAAGAAAATAACTTCTATGGGGCATAGCATGAAATGAAGCCCTTGAATCTAACACCCAAGAATCATCAACATTATCAAGGGAAAGAATAAAAGCATCCTAATCAGATTTATTACTTACCACATTTTCCTTTTTATTTCCTTCTTTTTTGTCTCCTTTATTTTTTTGATACCAACAATCTTTCTTTAAATGACCCAGCTTACCACAGTACCAACAATCCCTCTTGTCTCTAGATTGAGACCTTTTGTCCTTTGATTTTCCTCATGACTTCCCATGATTTGCAAAATTGTTTCCTCTCTCCTTTGTTCTTCCCCTACTTTTTGCATTCAAAACACTACTTGATGTGGATGTTCCACCTGAGTTTTTCCTACGGATTTCCTCACTCAAAATAAAACCAACAACATCATCAAATTTCAATGTATTCGAACCAAAAATAGAATTGCTAACAATCAGTACCAAGCTATTCCAACTTTCTGGAAAAGAACATAGAATCAAAAGATCCCTAACTTCTTCATCAAAGTTTACATTTACAGAAGTTAATTGACTGGTAATTGTATTAAACTCATTTAAATGATCAACAATTGACCCACCTTCTACCATTTTCATAATAAAAAAATGCTTCATAAGAAATACATTATTCGAAGCAGAAGGCTTTTCATATAACTTCGCCAAGGTTTCCATCAACTCTTGAGTTGTCTTTGCTGTTGTAATATTGAACACCACCAATTGTGCTAGGCATAAACGAATGGCTCCTAGTGCCTTTGTATCCAGAAGATTCCAATCCTCATCAATCATTGTTGTCAGTTTCTTGGTTATTCATTCCAATGGCCACCATAAATATTTCTATTAGAGGTAGTCCTCCATCTATGTAATGCCTCGTCGTGCGAACCCCAAAGGACAATTAAACAATAATTACAGCACATTTTTTTTTTTAAAGTTAACATAACATACATGTAATACACATTAAGTCCTGACATGAATTTCATTTAAGTAGATTTATTAGCACATACATCCCTTGGGGTACACGAGGAGTCATTATGCGACTTAGATCCACACAACGACAATAAAGAATAAAATCCAAAAATATAATCCATAACAAAGTAAACATTAACAAATATAACACATACATGAAAATTCATTGATAAGAAACCATCTGTGTATGTAAATACAACATATACATGATTAACTCAACACAATGAATAACAATTGCCATGGCCAATATCCACACAAGGTTTAATGTTACATTACAGTACAATGTTCTAGAGGTACAATGATACAAAAGTGTTTCCAAATATGAATGGAAAACATACAACAATATAACATGATGCAAATGAACAAAGGAATACACAATATCATAACTGGCTCCAAGACAGATACAACTCTGGAGTCGCTGCAACAGCACCAATCCGCACCTCTCGATCCTCCACTGGGGACCCAATGGGGTGCTTAGCACGTTCCACCCGACCACATAGGTCCGAAGACCCACCCCCCATGCTAAGGAGCTGACAAGAAAGAGTCCTCAACCAAGAACATCCAAACACAAAACCACAAGACTCAACAACATACAAAAGTATCATAAAACTCAAGGATTACAATGACATAATCAACAACATCCAAGAGTCAACATAATAACTTAAAATCATAAATCTTATCACATAAATCAAAGCAATGACCAGTAAACAAGTAACCAAAGGATGATCATGAAACACTTCCAAATCAAACTGAATTAATAAACATAATACAATTCGAAATTGCAATTAAACAATACAATAACATATAACCATAAGAGTACAAGGTCATAAGAGATCATACAAGACCACAAAGTACACCAAAGATGTATCAATATAAGTTCATTCAACCACAATCTAAACCAACTCCCATAACATACTTCCAGAGGGACACAATAAAGTAAAACACCTGGGCAACTAGGGGAGAGTGTCATCGCATAGTACTACATGGGCTATCATGTGCTCTTCCTCCCAATTGGAGGCGTCGGTCCCATCTATGGCTATCATGTGCCCTTCCTCCCAACTGGAGGCACCGGTCCATAGGGTGACTCATGTGGAGCCGTAAACCTCTCGTGAAGACGAGGTCATGACCTTGCCGACCACAGCCTTCTCAGCCTTCCATTAGTCTGCGGAAGCACTAATGAAGATGAGGCATCCATTTTTTCAAATCTTATAATGATATTACTACCCAACCCTCCTAAGTTAATTATTAGGTTTTCACTTGATTATTAACTCACTAGTGGGTTATCTTGTGCCCTTCCCCTTAAACGGGGCGCCAGCCCCCATGAGGATCCACTCTCCCTAGAGACCCAACAACATCAAACCAAAAACAACCAAGGGTTGTACCATCATAATTTGAACAAAGAATCACAACATAAAAGCGTGCAAGGCATTACCCATCTCGCTAACAAGTACAAAATCAGAGTCTCACAAAGTTTCGTACAACCCTTTCAAAATAATGATACCAATATCTTGCCACGTCAAGAGCACATAAAATGAGGAACATTGACCAACAATATAATCAAGCCACTAGAAGAATCTCAAAGGGCTTACACTGGGGTTTCCCCATGAAGAACTAACAACAATAAATGCAAGACCTCAAAGAACTATTTTCAATTCAAATATAATGAGTGAAAACATTAAAATAAGATCAACAACTCCATCCAGACTACATAACCAACTTCGATACGAAATAAATTGGAAATTCAAGAAGATCAACTATCCACAACTCATAAACAAAACACGAGTTCCCAATTACATTGTAACACAAATTAAATGACAGAGGATTCCATGAATCAAAATTAGTCTCCAAAAGCATTCACACCGATACAAAACCATCCAGAAACAATCCTTCAACAACAAAGGTAAAAGCATGCAACTAGGCATCTAAGGGAGACCTCAATTTCCTCCTCACAAGATACCCATACAGTTGGTAAACAAATGACCTTTGACAAAAATCAACAAACATGACAACAATATAATTTAATTTTTCACCAAAATAATAAAAGTGGGAAGACTGCATTCAATAAGAAGCATAAACTTATCACAACCAAGCATCGCATTAGTATCCAAAATACTCCACCACAAAATCAATTAATAAGACCCCCACAACTCAAAACAAACCAAGAATTCACCACGTAAGGTTAAACGAATAGCAACACAATTTAACTTAAAGAAGATCCCCAACTCACGTCAACTCAAGAAAAGTCACAATGAAAGGATTTGTCAAATCACACATTAATCGACATGAACCCAACAGAGTGAAATCACTTCCGAAGCCAAGCAATTCCAACGAGGACACCACAAATAGGATACACCAAATTACCCTTAAATGAACAATGACCATTCAAATACAATTTATCCATTCGTTCAATAAGAATTAGTTTAAAATAAATAAAGGAACTTTATAATCACATATCATAATTATCCCAAGGCATAACTTATCACCCTCAAAATACTAATCTAACAAATCAAAAATAAACTTCAAAAAAAACAATTGAACTATCATCTACGATTTTACTCTTCACTTCATAAGAAATCGTTTTAACTCATTAAAGACTATATTCACATATCTTACTAACATCTCACTATGCTCAACATAAAGTTGAATTAAATAAAAGAAGTTATAAAAGCATTCCAACCAATTTCTTTTATTCCCATTCAAGATTTATAATCATTCCTATAACTATATACATATATATAAACATAATTAGCCAATTAATATTCTAATAATACTTAAAAGGATAACTAATTTCACCAACACTACATTACAATGCCAGTTTTCTTCTTAACTAAAACTATATGACCATCTAATTTCACTGTATATGTAAGAACCTATTCATTTATAAAAAGGCATAACTCTTTTCCCCAATATTCTAATGTGTTACCAATTTTCATTATATAGTATAATCATTTAATTTTACAATCAAGAGAACATTCTTTTCTAACATTTGACATACGCAAGTAACTATTCTCTATATAATTATAGCTAAGAGGGGAACCATTCTTTACTAGCACCTTAAAAAAAGATCTTCATTTCCACTAATTCCATTATAAAGAAATGATCTACCATCAAAATAATTACCATTATTAATGGGACTCCACAAACAATGCATAGCGCCATGGCTGAAACAGATTGACAATGAAACTAGAGAGATTATTTAAACTTTTAAACTTCCCATTATGACCAGGTGAGACGGCTGAGACAGGTTGCAAATAGAATCAGAGAGTTTATTTAAATCTATACACCCTACCATGTTCAAGTGCGCCACTGAGACAAGTTATCAATGAAACCAGAGAGATTATTTGATTTACTACACCTTTGCTAGTCTAAAAGTTGCAGCTGTGACGGGTTGCCAATGGTTTCAGGGAGACTATTTAATTCTATACAATGCCTCAACTCTAAATGATGTAACAGTGACAGGTTGCCAAGTATATTAGAAAGTGAATACAGGAATCTGGAAATATTGCCATCATCTTGCATTATTATCATTTTATTTTTTTTAAATGTTGCAACTGCAATAGATTGTCAGTAGCATCAAGCAGGTTATTTATACCTTTAAACTTCCTATTATGCTTAAGCGCTGCAGCTTAGACATGTTGACAATGAAAACAAAGAGGTGCTTTAAAACTATACAACATTCTATGTTCAAGTGCTACATCTGTGAGAGGGTAAAAAAAATAGGGAGGTTATTTAAATCAATACACCATACCACGTTCTAGTGATGTCGCTGTGACAGATTACAATAAGAATCAGGGAGATTATTTACACCTTTATACTTCCTATGATGTTCAAGTATTGCGGCTGAGACAAGTTGATAAAGGAAATAGAGCGATTATTTTAACCTCTTCAACATTCTATTTGCAAGTACTCAGATGTAACAGATCGCCAACGAAATCAGGAAGGTTATTTAAATGACCAAAATATTTTATGTTCCAATATTACGGTAGATTTTGAATATTTGCAGTTGCAGACTGGTAACTCAAAAACACATAATTATACATCACTCCTTACTGACATTGCGGTTTCTAAGGTTAACGGCCTGAAATGCAACTGGGGTTAGCTCCAAAGTATAAACTGTGATAGGTCGAATGTGAGCGTTAGAAAGCAAGCAACAAGTAAAAGAGTGCAAACAAACACCAAAACAACCTACACCTCAAGATTAGTCTAAGTTGGAAACAAAACAAGATAAAAGCAACAAAATGGAACTTTATACCTTGCATCGAATTGATCCTTTGGTTGGCCCTTCGATCTTTGATGTGTATGTTCCTTGGATGGCAAGTAGATGCAAGCTAAATGATGTTGTGAGGATGAGTGCAAGTGGATGAAAACAAGAAAATGACTAAGTATAAGTTGAGAAACAAAATTGCAAGAGTTTGGCTAGCAAAATGATCTCCCCAAAATGAGAGAAAAGAGGGGGTATTTATAAGATTTTTGAAAATTCCTAGAAGAAATGGAGGGTCAAGATTGAGCCACCAAATATCAAGATGTAGGGCTAAGGTGAGTTGAGAACTCACAAGCCCTCACATCTTGACATGTGGCATGTGATATAGCCCTAAAAGGTGAGGTAGACATGAGGTGGAAGGATAGGACATGACATGGAGAGGGGTACAAAGTACCTTGGGATTGGACAAGATCTCCTCATAAAGGAGGTCCTTGTCCCCATGTGGGTGAGAGGACAAGTGGGAAATTAAAAATTCCTCAAATATTCTCATGGGGATGAGAGAAAGAATAAACAATGAATAGAGGACATGTGGGAAGAAGTGAAGGAATTAAAAATTCTTTTTGGGTGCCTTGGGATTAAAAGGTGAATTAAAAATTCACATGTGGGGAAGGAGATGCCCTGCTCAAAAGGAGAAAGCCTTTTAATAAGAAGGATTAAGGACACATGTCATAAAATGACATGGGGAAGAGAAAAGTGCTGAATTTAATATTCCGAAGAATAAAAGGAATTAAAAAATTCTCTAGAGGTTGATTAGCCATGGTGAAGGATTAGATATGGTTAGGTACAAGAGATTAGACAACTTGCAAAAAGTTGAGGATGCACACCCTCTAATCAAAGATTAGGGCATGTGCACATCCTAATGATGGGATTAGAAGAAGGATTAGATAAGATAAAATGATGGACGATGTGATTATAAAGAGAATTAAATAAATAAACATTATTAATTCAATTGATGCAGCTGAGGATTAAAGAGATAAGGCATGCTGACAAACACCTAGGATTTGGCAGAATTAAAGATATTAATTAAATAATAGCAGTATTACTTAATTAACGAAAATAAGATGAAAGGGGATGAATTTGGATAAATTAAGTGTCCAAATTTAGATGTCCACATAAACTAATGTTGCAACCTCAACGATAATGAAGATGAGGTAGAGACACCGAAACCAAAAGTCGAGGTAAATGGATGGGAATCAAGCATCTCCAAGGCAACCTTACGATCTGAAAGCAAATAGGAGATGACTACAAAAAAGCAGTGCCAACAATGACAAGCATAGCATGCATGGCAATTGAAAAAGGAGACTACAAGGAGATTGGCTGTGGGGGTGAAGGTACATAAGATAGATTTACTAAAAAGACTATAGAAACTTTCAAGCAATGAAGAGGAAAAATCACAAGCGAATGCAGAAGAATGGTGTAGAACCAGTCTCCACCATGTTTCTCTCTTCCCCAGCATTCCTCTTCTAACCATCTCTACTCCTTAGTTCTCAGGGGCCCGTGTTATCTCTCGACTACTTGCCTAACTTCCTTCCCTCTCTAATCCCGGATCCTTGACCCTGTAAAAACTCCTCCACAGGTAGAGCTATGTTTTCTTTTGTTTTTCCATCTCCTACCTCGATTCTCCTCCTTCCATAAGCTAAATATAGTTATTATTTATTTTTCATATTCTATAGTTCTCTTCGACTTCCAAATGCTGTAAAGGTGAAATTTTTTTCCAGTTTTTCTTGTTTTAAAACACTTCTATCTCCTTATCCATTTAAATTTCTTATTATAATAATTATCTTTTCAAGATTATTTTGTTCATAATTATTATTAACTTCAATTTAACACAACAATTTAAATCAATTTATCTAATAATATCACTTTTACTTTTAACAAATTAGTTTAATTTGATCATTTGTTCTAAATCATTTGATTTAATTTAATTGATTATTATTTTAATTTCTAATTATATTTTAAATAACCTTGCAAATCACTTATGATTTAATTAATTATTTAAACATGACTACTAACATATGATATTTTTCACACAATCAAAATAACACAGTAATCAATGATACACACACAAATACTCACACAAAAGTCTAGAACAACCAACATAGAGGGGCACTACAATCTGCATCTTCCATAACTGATAGTTCTACCCATTGAACTTCTCAACCTTCAACTTACCCTCATCTACCATTTCTACCACTCAACCGTGAGACTTTCCTGCAGAGGATAACTGAAAGTAACCCGCTCTTATACCACTTGTTAGGGTTAGAAGGCATATATCTAACAATTAAATGTAGATTTAATCAATCAAGAGAGAAAAGAAACACACAAAAAAATTATATCATAGAGAATTTAACATGGTTCACCCAATCCGAGCTACATCCACAAAACTACAACCATCCAATGATTTTATTATCTAGTGAAAAACTTATTACAATCTCACAAATAATTGACTTTTTTATCATACTGTAACTCCCATCCCAACGCTGTATAACAAGCTTAAAAGCTTCCAGATTAGGGTTCTACAAAGTTGGTTTTTTTTTTCTTTTTTTCGCTGACTATGCGAAGAAGTAGGAAAATAAATATTTCTCGGGGGCTGCCACCCTCACACCCCTGCCCGAGGCCCAAACCAACCCTAGACCCTGGCAAGGATGCATGAAGAGTGTATAGTATAGCATGATCAGTCGCCACATACCAATACTAGGCATAGCCAAACTTAATTCATCTTGAATTTGAAATCTTAGCCCACACATATACCTTGCAATCTTTCCATTTTCATCCTCAATATGATTAGACCTAATGCTCAACTTGTGAAATTCTTCAGTATATGTTATGACATCCTTATCCTTCTACTTCAAGCTTTCCAACTTCTTAAATGTCTGAATTGCATGATCACTTGGAAAAAATTGACTCTTGATCTTTGACACCATCCTATCCCATGAACTTACTTTTGTTTTCCCCTTCTTCAATATTTCAGCTTGAACATAATTCCACCATGTAAGAGTAGGTCCTTTCAACTTAGTTTTTGCAAACTTCACCTTCTAATCTTTAGTAACCTCCTAGTATTCAAAGTAATTATCCAGTGCATCTATCCAATCTAGGATTTCTTGAACATCCAACTTACCATTATGCATTGGCACATCAATTTTCTCACTACAAGTATC
Source organism: Sequoia sempervirens (assembly GCA_007258455.2). Lineage (NCBI taxonomy): Eukaryota > Viridiplantae > Streptophyta > Pinopsida > Cupressales > Cupressaceae > Sequoia > Sequoia sempervirens. The sequence continues at coordinate 185,344,278 of VDFB02379711.1, forward strand.
TCCTCTAATAGCCTTGAGTATCTTCACCATCCTTCTCTCCTCTGGATCCAAATCATCACTTTGGACTCTTCCACTTGGAGGTTTTTCATCCTCACCCTCTTCCTCTTCCTCTCAATCACTTTCCCCCTCAATGTCTTTTCCTCTTCAATGTTATGTCTCTAATGCTGCAAACCTGGCTAATATTGCTTCTTGGGACTCTTTCAACAACTTAATCTCTCTTGCAAGTACTGCACTACCTTTAGAATGCATTTTGACTTTTCAACTTCCCACTTTTCCTTCTTCAATCTTTAATTTCCACCAAAAGACCTAATACCTATGCTTTGATACCAATTGATGTAGAGTAGGGAGATAAACCTTCCAACAATCACAATTCAAACAACTTTTCCTTCCTTAAAACCCTATATTGGTACATTTTCACAATTTCACCCTATTCTCCTAGTAGGTCAGCATTCCTTGTTTTCCTTTCAAAACTTTCTCTTTAGGCCTTAAATCCATAAACCAAAAGATGTTTTAGAAACCCATTAATTCATACTTTAAAATATCTCAAAATTACCTAGGGTCACTTTGGGCCATCAACTCCAAATCACTGCTACTACGCTACCCCTTAAGCTAACTAGGCCACTTTTCCAAAGAAACTCTGCAAAATTATTCTTACAAACCTCCAAAATATATTCCAATACTCTCAATAAGTTATATATGCTTAGAATCAACAACTTTCAACAAGAGAAAGGTCCACAAAGACATCAAGTTACAAAACCCTCATTTAGGCTTGTCTAGGCTAGGTTCCATAGGGGTTTATTGGAAATAAACACTCCACACCTGCAATCAATTTACCAACACCTCAGACCCACAAAATAGGACCTTCACATGCTATTCCAACCACATTCCATCCTTTAACAACTCTATCTTTTCAAACCCTAACTTCTAACCATCACTTTCAAGCCAAAAACTTATGAAAACTCAACTAGGGTAGCATCAAAATTCCTCTAAACCCTCTTCCCTACTCATTACATCTACATTAAAAAAAACCTACTCCTAATGGTGCTATTCCACCAAGTTATAGCCTGATTCACTGGGTGGAATAGGCTATTTCTTCATTTTGCACTCTCAAAACCACAAATTCTAAGTTACAAACCACCTACAAAAAAATGGCTATAAAAACTTTATTTCTTTATGATATCAAATCCCACAAAAAAAAAAATCACTTAACACATGTTTCTATCCAGTTCAAAGCATCTTTAATCAATTTCCCTTAGTACGGGTCTGTACAAAACCCTATAACAACACTGTTAATGAAAACATGCAAAAAATTCAATGTAAACAAGGAACTTTATTGTTTGAATGTTCAAAGACAACTCTCCAACCTTTCCTCGATGCTTTCCAAGCATTTTTAAACATCCAATAACTTGATTCAACTACTTCAACTACCCTTGAAACCCAAATGACCGTTGGGCTTCCCTAATTTTGCATTTTTTTCATTTTGCACTTTGACAACTTTTGGAAACATTGACAACTTTTGCAAGAATGAACCTAGAACATGACTCATTTACATCACCAGTGGTCTATTATGACCTTATTAGCATAAAAAAAGACTCAAATCACCCTAAACCTATCACAAGACCACAATTGACCATATTTACAAGATTTAACATGGTGCTCCTACACCAATATGCATGAAGGAACGCGTACATGAGGGTGCATAGGTAGACGTAACTATGTGCACTTATGGATTGGTTTCTTATGAGCATGGTGATATCGAGAGGATAATATAACATGTGCGTATATATATATACCAATAAGATAGTAATTGTTTATGTATGTGATTGTGTTATCAAATGTGTGTGTGTGTGTATATATATATATACATATATACATATGTATACATGTATTGACATGTATGTATGTAAAGGAAAATGGAAATGCCCATACAGATACGTCAACATATGTATACATACTTATACATGCATATATATATATACAAGTGATATGGTATATGAATATTAACTTGATCTTATTGAATATCAAATGTATACATATTTAGTTGACATAGAATATATATATATATAAATAAATATATATTAGAATATATATACATACACACACACACACATTTATATAGAATTGAGGCTATTCGCCGATATATATGTACATGTATATATATGCAGATATATATTTGCATATATATATAGAAAGTGATAAAGACCGATTTGTATGTATATTATGCAAAGTATTGGAGGTCGATTCATACATATACTATGCAATGTATAAAGTCTGATTCATACAAGTATTTGCTTTGGTCAATGAATGAGAAATATAGCGCACTATATAATAGTTCTCAGGAAAATGTTAAGGTGTATTTATCATTTCAAATTAAATGATAATGAAATACGTGAGACTATAATCTACCAGGTGTGAGTTAATGAACTGAAATATAGTGCAACATATAAACAACATACCAAGTCAAAATGAAAATATAAATGTAGAAGGTCGAATCAAACTATGTGTCTACTACTCAGCCTTGACTAAGTGGATTGAGCATGTGCAACGAGATTATGAATGACCATTTCCACTATTCTAAATTATAGGATTTATAATAGGGAATGTGTTGCAAACTTGGTGCCATGATATGAATTATCTAAATGCTTTAGGAGTCTATCATGCTTGAAATCAACTAGTTGTGTTAAAACATGTGCTTTTTGAATGTGTCAAAGCTATTGTGGTGAACATTGAATCAATTTTTTGTACAGATTCGATGACTATCTTCATGAGAATTCACCACCTTTCTTCTACTAAGCTTAGTTGATTTTAAATAGTTGAGAAGTGGCATATTATGAACCTTGTTTGTATCCTTGTGAAGCTGATTCTTGTGTATAAATATAGGTCGATCTCACCTCATTTCTTACACTTTTTCATATGCAACATTACACTACCATATCTATTGTAGTTTTCATTATACAATTATGGGCATGTGTTGGATCATCATGGAAAAAATAGGCCCTTAAGTGGCAAAAAATTCAAAAAAATCAGAGTTAGGCAACTTGACGTAAAAATTTGAATAAGTTTTCTATATTATTTCAAAAATATGTAAGAATAGAATCTGTAGCAAATTGAATGTAGTTTCTAAACTACTAGGTTTTATTTTATTTTAAATAAATCTATTTGACCAGTGTAAATTTCAAATTTCAATGCAGTAGTACTTTAATTTCAGGGAAAAAATAAGAAGTACGTGTTTGTCTGACCACCCTAACCACAATAAAATGATAATATTTTTTTATAAGATTTTAGATACAAGTAGAGGACCCATGTCCCTATGTGATGCATATTTTTTTCTAATTTTTGTCCAATTAAATAATTAATTATGAATTTTTTATTACAACTTTTAAAAAATATAAAAACTCATATGTCTAACCACCTTAAGTTGGTCAAAACTTCATGAAATTCATTTTTTCTTTTTTTAATCCTATATTATGTGAAGCATAGAATGTGACACATGTTTCCCGATTCAAAAATGTGATAATGCTTGAAAGCTATTGATATTTTTCAATCAACCTATCAATCAAGACTTTACTCATAATTCAAATAAAAATGAATAATAATTATTTATTAAATTCAAAGTAAAGTATAATTTATATTTGAAAGCTAAGAATCTCTTTTAAAACCCTTTTCATTTCATCAATTTTGGGTAAAAAAAAAATTTGTTAGCCACATACCCTAATCCCCTTCAAATATCGCCACTTTTGGCCCATCATGATCCTGCACCTCATGATTGTTATTTTGTTGAGAGATTTTGGTGAGAGAGTTTTAGTGAGGTTAAGTGAAGAAAGGTTGATTTCTAAGTTGATAGAAAGAGGAGGAAAAGCTAGGAAGTTCTAGAGTCGATTAGATTAAGTGAGAGATAGGAATGGAATTCTATTCTTATTCTCTCTTATCTTTAAATTTGAAAGATTGCTATCTTGTACATGTTTGTTTTGGAATTGCACTAGTTTTCTTATAATAGAGAAAAGTTAATTTTCTTATAAAAGAGGAAAGGTCTTTATGATATGATTTCCATATAAGTGGTAGTAATTACTCCATATTAAGGAGAGACTGACTGATGTCCATAGTAATACATACTAGGAATGATGAATGGAAAATAACTTGTTAAGTTATGGCTTGTGAAATTAGATATTTTATGAGTTAAATCCTAGGGTTAGGTTATCCATTGAAGGGAGGTGACTTATACTTTTTCTTATGTTCATTTGGTAAAGATGTTATCTAGTTTTGGAAAAGGGAATAGGTCAAATAAGAGGTTAGGATTACCTATTGAAGGTTCACCTATGCATAGATATAATGCTATAAAGTAAAATGAGCTAGGGCAGTGTATGTGAATGGGATGACTATCACTCAAAGTATTGAGTGCGAATACTTTGGCCTAAGTAGTGTGTTTTCCTTTGGCTCCACTATTAGTTCATCGTGTTCCTTGTTATGCATGCTAGATCAGGATTGTAAGGTCTACAAGTTCTAGTTATGTAGGACACATAACTAAGCTCATTAAGGTTAATGTTATGAGGTTTCTTCACCAATCTCTTCATCAAAGGGTAGGGAAATCTATCCAATGATAGATGTGCAATGGACCGCATATGAGTCTGTGGTTGGTGAAAAAGCATTTGAGTGATGCTTCTCCTCCTCAACTGGCGATCAAGTTTTGTAAAAGATTCCTAGACCATCTGTATCTATTGTTTTGAAGCTCGGTTGAGCTTTCTATGCAATTGTCTACAATCTTAGAAATATTGTATCATGATGATTATTTTATTGGAAAAGAAATCAATGAATGGAATTTATTATATCATTTATTTCATTCTTCCTCTCATTAGAAAAGAAAAAAATTATGGAAACTTGGTTTGCAACATAGTTTATTTATTATAAAGTGAAAACTTAAGAAATTTATTAGCAAGAACATTTGCAGGAGGAGAGACAACATTTGCAGGAGGAAAGACTGACAAGGCTTGAGTGTGATATGTCCAAGATAGGCCAAAATATTAGGGCCACTGTGGCGAATAATCTCAAAATTGCCAGGCATAACACTATTATCATCAATGATATGGTGGAAAAGCTCAAAAAAAATCAAAAGGGATCGCTGGTCGTGGATTTGGATGCAGACAAAGGCTGCAACAGATCTGCTGTTGAAGGGATTTCAACTCGCACCCAGGCTAATACTAAGAGGAAGACCTCGATTTCTTCACATACGGCTCAAATCCTCAAGCAGGGGTTACAGGATACGAAAGATGTTGAAAAGGAGGCCGAGGAGTTGTTGAACACCTTGGAGTAGTGCGTTGATGTTTGTTTCTAATTTTTTGGCAGTCCTTTTTTTGGACCCTGTTGTCTCTTTGTGTTATCGTTTCCTTTTTGGGACAGCTTTCTGTTTGTTTGGACTTATTTTGCTCTATCTTTTGTTGTTTAAACTTGGTGGTTTCAGGTCCCTGTAAAACCTGTCTTTTCCTTTTCAAAAACATTTGGCATGTTATAGAAATACAAGAAACCTCAACATGGATAAATGCAAAGCAATTCCATTTCTCCCAGACAACCTTCTTCACAAGCAACACACTGTTAGACACATCTTCCACAACTACATGATATAGAACATGGAAATCTTGATATAACACCTCTGAACACCTTTTATCGTCTCATCCAAACCACACAAGAACATCTTCAACCATGAAGAAATGTAAATCACAATGCAGAACACAACTCTATCACCTTGTACGCTCTCTATTCAAATTTTCTCAAAAGCACTTGGAAACCAAGTGAACTAGTTGCATCAAGAACACCTATTCAACACAACTCATCTAAAAATCTCCCTATCTACAACTCTTGCTCAACACCACAAATCCTTCTCATCACAACCACACTAGAGGTTGACATAGGTTGTAAATCAATGCCAAAACTAAAGACAACATAGTGTAACAATCTCCCCATTGACATCAATGACAACACTAATATCCAACAATATCCCCCTTTTCATTGATGGTAATAGTAGCTCTAAAATACCATCAACAACAAAAGCAGTCTTGCAATGGAAACACCAGCTCACAAAAGCAACCCTACAACAAGTAACACTCCCCATTACTTGGACATTTCTTACATTTCAGACTTCTTTCTTTCTCCCCTTTCTCCTTTAGGCTTCATTCTCCCCCTGAAATCACTTCTCCATGTTTTTTAGACTTCTCTCCCCCTTTGACATCAATGGAAAAGGGAAACACTTGTATACTTCACTTCAAATAACACCTACAAACTTATTTCTCTCTACTGCTCTCTCACCCTTAGGGGCACAAGATATTCTCCCTTTGATTGCACCAAACAAAGACACCACTACCTACTCCCCCTGAGAGGTAGCCTTCATTAATAAAAGAATAAATCTTGAATTGTTTGCCTAGATAGATGCACCAACTCATGCATCTAGTTGAAAGGAGGGGAAATAAACCCTAGCTTCTACTTGAGATACTCAAATGTATATTTTAGAAGAGCCTTTGTGAAAATGTCTACTATTTGATCCTTTGTAGGATCATACTCCAATTTCACTTCATTCTCTAAAAATTTATCTCTTAGAAAGTGATACGAGATAGAGATATGAATTGTCCTTGAATGCATTACCAATTTTTTTTGAAATATTGATAACACTTGTATTATCACACAAGATAGGAATAGGTTCATCATATGATACTCTGGTATCCTTCAATATTTATTTCATCCACAACACTTATGTGCAACAAGATACTGCTACAATATATTTTTCATTTGTAGTAGATAGTGACATTGAATCTTGCTTATTACTTAACCAAGAAACCAATTTTCTTCCAAGAAAGAATCACCTCCACTTGTACTTATTTTATCATTTATACAACCTTCCCAATACCACAACTCCTTCTCTTCACAACCACACTAAAGGTTGATATAGGTTGACATCAATGACAACACTAAAGACAACATATGCAGCAATATACAACAATCTCCCCATTGAGATCAATGACAACACTAATCTTCAAGAGAATCTATATCAAAATTTTCATTAATCTCAATGATAATGATCTTTGAAAAGCATTGGGAAGTTGGACAACTTGTTATTTGCTCAAAAATGAATGTTAGATGAGAAAAATGAATGAAAACCTAGCAATTGTAGTCTAAAATAAAAGCACAACTTTACCTAATAGAAGCGCCACTTTATGCAATACAAAAGTAGTGTGGTGATATAAAGGCACAAATTTATGAAGTAGAGGAGCAACTTTGTGAAAAAGTGGTGCCAATCTATGAAACAAAGGCATAGTTTCATAGACAAAGCCTCAAAATAGCCTTTGAGAGTCAAAAAATGAAGTTTTTCACCAACCTAGATGGAAAAATTGCAAGGTGAAGCGATAGGAAACTTGGAATTTATATAAAAATCTAATCAAAATATGTTAGGTTATATGCTCAAAATTCTCAAAATGAAGCAAACCCTAGATCCCCTAGAAAACTTGTAAGAAAGACTAGTTTTGCAAAACCCTAGAAACCCTAGTTTTTGTAAGTAAATAATGAATCAAACTACAAAAGAAGGGTGTTAGAATGATGTAATCCTACAAAAAAGTTCTCAAAGGTAAGAAAATCCCTATATCTAGCTCAAATTGATCAAATGCAAGATGCAAAATGAAAGCACAGTTCTAGGTGATAGAGGCATCACTTTGCAAAATAGAGGCACCACTTTATGCAACAGAGGTGTAGCTCTATGAGAGAGAGGAACTAGTTCATAATCTAAGACCAAAAGATGGCATATTCACCACAAAAACTTATAGAAGCTTCATGAAACCATTAGTAATAGGATGTGGGTCCCACCAAGTGCAATACAAAAGCACAATGCCTTCACCTAGAATCTTTTCTTCTCTCCTTGATGAGTGGAAATAGAGTGCACCCTTTATTCTATTTGATTTTCTCTTTGATGTTGATATGTTGATTTCTCAATGATTTAACATAACCTTGATATGATTTGATAGTGATATAATGATAAGCTTGATTCAATAGAGAAAATGATAGCATCTAGAGGTATGCCAATAGAGTCTAGATATGAAAATGAGAGGTCAGAGCATCTAGATATAGAGTCTTGAAGAGACCAAATCAATGGCTAGAAATGATTGATAATGGATGGCTAAGATTGATTGAGGATTAGGGTTTGGATCAAGGATGCAATCATATGATCACATGATAGAGAGGATCTAGGTTTATGATTGAGATAAGGAAAAAAATCCTTATGATAATGGCTAGGATTAAGAGGTTAAATGAGATGAATGGATAAGATGAAAATATAGTTTGACTTTTGGATAGGTGTCTAGATTCAATGAATCTAGACAAGAGTTAGTTAAACATGTGAAGGAGACATTTATCACATGAAGACAAATTTAGATTATGATCCATGTGAACAAGATGAAGGGCTAGGATTAGGTGGACAAGGATAGAGAATAAAGGATAATTAATTAATTAAATTAAATATTTAATTAATTAATGGGATCACGATGAAATGATAATAATTAAATAAATTGAAAATATTATTTAAGTAACAAATTATGATAAAGATGGGAATAATTAAATAAGTAATAGATATTTATTCAATTAATGGCTAAGGATATGCTAAATTTAGGTGTGGTTCTATAGACCATATTAGAAGATTGAACTTGATCAATGTGCAACATGTACAACCACCAATTTATTACCTACTACTATAAATATAACTTTCTAATTGTTTTCATCATTTGTCAATCTCATCACATTTTTTATCTAAGTATTATTGGTGTTGTCCAATTTATAATTTAATTAGGTTCTACTATTGTAGGGTGCTCTTATAATCCATGAATAATGTGCAAACAATATTATAGAAAAGGTTAATATGTATCTACAACAATTTGTGTATAACTTCATGATCATTGATGCATATTGCATTAAATAGGTTCTAAGATTTATATTACAAATGACATGAATGCCATTCATAGACTAATAAATTGGTTGTGCAATACAATAAGGTGGTTGAGAAAAAATAGTTAAACTAAATATTAGTTATTATCAAATATGGTTTGTATAGATTATGGGGTTAAATATGAATCCCAACAATTATAGGGAAATAATAATGGCCTTCTACAATGATATGAGAAAAGAAGACAAACCTCAAGTTGTGATCTTAAGATGGATTGGAAGATATAATTATTTGACATGTACTTACATGTGTATGATTGATGCAATACAAGAATGATTATGTGCAAAATTAACCATTAAATCAAACTGAATGATTTTTAGAATAATCTATGAACTTTAATTTCATTGACTACTAAAACAACATCAAATACTATTAATAATCAATATACACATATTTATAACCGCTATATCTCAACGAACATTTCTTTAATTTACCCTAATATAATATTCATGTGAAAATGCCTTTCCTTACACTTCGCTTTAGACTTACAATTGGCAACTCGTGGCATTCAGCCGTAAGATATTTTAAGGGTACAAATAAAAAACATAAGCACAAGGCAATCTGAAGCTGCAGCGAGATTTGAACCTTGGACGTCTTCTGCAACAACAATGGCGGGAACAGTGAGAGCATACGCGCCCGTTCTGGCATTAATAATTGGATTGATGGCGTTCATGGCGGCAATAGGAACAGGGGGCCATGGAGTGATGGCACAGCAGACATACGCAAACATGGATTGCACCAACCCCATCGTGAGCCTCTTGCCATGCCTGTCTTACATGACGAAACCAGCCAATCCTTACATTCCAGACGATAATTGCTGTGCGGTACTGGCCACAGTCATCACCACCGACGCAGAGTGCTTGTGCCAACTCTTCGCCACTAACTATTTTCTAGGTTTTCCCATTAATCAAATCCTCGCAATCTCGCTCCCCGCTGCCTGCAACCTCGACTTTCCACGTGAAATTGGCCAGTGTACAGGTATATGTGTAATTATAAGTTGCCTGCATTGTTTGCTGCGTTCTTTGCTTTTCAGCTCTTCAAGATTGGAATCCTTGACCTTGGAAAATGAAAGATGAGTATAGGTGTTTAAATTGTTGTTTTCTAACCTTGGCCTTTGGTTTCCGGCAGGTGTCTTCCCACCTCCTAGCGCCGGTACCGTTGATCAGTCTGGTATGACCGAATCTTTACTTCTTTTCGCATTCCCGGCATCTTTCGGAATCTTTTTTCTTTATGAGGTCTTTTTGAATTCTTGGACATTCCGTGGAATTCTTTTTTTTTTTCTACTACGCATCAAAGTGCGGCCTGAGGGGAGGTTTTTAAACAGAAGTACACACATTCTGAATTGAAACGAAGTCCCTAATTACAATAGGGTTGGTAGCTCTCTGGTAAAGCATTCCAGCAGTATATGAGAAGCATTAGGGAAGTTGCAGTCCGCCCTTTAAAATTTGGCATGGTATGAGAGATCGATAAGAATCTTAGGTACAGAACTGTGGCTTTGCTGCCATCGTTTTAAGTTTTAACTGGCATACACAGTTGAGTACAACAAAGAAATACTTTTTTGATGGAAAATTGTTAAGACTTTGGAACCTGTGACCTGCGTCTAAGGATACAGCTTATAAATTCTTTAATTGAAAAAGGCAATAAGGGCAACCTGTACACAGGAGGACCTAGGATTCCATCGAAAAGAAACTGAAGCGCGCCTGACATGTCTTCGGCTCAAATTCTCATTTAAGATTACAAAATATTAATCCCTGGTCCGTAGAAACCTAACACTTAAGCCCTATCTTTGGACCATACTTTAAGTCCAAGATTCATCAACTGTTCTTTTCATGTTTTACTGTTTGTCTTCTCGAATTTTCAAATTTCTTGACTTCTAAATGATTTTATTCTATGTCATGCAGAAAATCCAACTGTTCTTTTCATGTTTTACCCCTCATCTTCTTGAATTTTAAAATTTCTTGACTTCTAAATGATTTTATTGTATGCCATGCAGAAAATCCTACTGTTCTTTTTATGTTTTACAGTTCATCTTCTTGAATTTCCAAATTTCTTCACTTCTAAATGAGTTTTTTGTATGTCATGCAGAAAATCCAACGGTTCTTTTCAGGTTTTATATTGTTGATGTTTGACATTAATGTTTTTGCGTAATTGGTCCCAGGGTCGAATCCCCCGCCGCCGTTTGACGCTTTTCCTCCCGGTAACCTGCCGCCAGTTCGGCCGAGGGAGAGCATTCCTGTAGGATCTCCACCGTCAATAAATGTTCCTCACAGATCTCCTGATAATGTGCATGATTCGCCCTCTCCAAAACCTAGCGGCGCTGGAGCCCTTTTCACACCATCTGTGATACGGCTTTTCTGGGTATCATTTATCAGCATTTTAACTGTCGGTTATTTGCGTTGAAGTTTGATTTGGTGGAATTTCTGTATCTAGAAGTTCAACTGGTTTTTGAAGGCATTCTTGAATATATCTTCTTCGGCGATGGAAATAGAATTCAAAGCTAGATTTAGCAGTGAATGAATTGCTTTTGCGCTGTTCTCTTGTATGTGTTTCGAATTTTGAGACAGTTCTTTGTAATCATTGTTTCATACTTGGTGCAATCGGTAGGGTGAACATGTGATAAAGGTAATTTATTTCTCTGTAGTTTTACAGAGATAGTCTCCTCGCTTAAACTGTGGAGTACTTCTAAATAAATGATGTGTTTCTGCAATATGTTTTAGATGGATATTCATGTATTTATTTCGGTCATGTAATAATGGACAAATTGATTTCATTATTGATACCACGTATTATCTAATGTGGCGGCTCAATTATCAGAAAATCCAGTGAAATTCTTTAAATAAAGATTTTTGGTAGTCATGTTCAGAAAATCGTATTCAAAAGTTACTTACTGTTTTGCATTCGCATGTTACAAATGGTGAGTATTTAAATATTTTAATCCAATTGCTTCTTTTAAAAAGTGGAGCTGGGAGAAGCGAATCTCCGGACAAAAAGCACCTATAAAATTATAACATAACACCCCATCCCTCCCCATGCGTTGGACAAAATGCACCGACGGAAAGACTTGACGGACCGCGCTGATGGACGGTTAGGCACGTGCCATTTGGAGTGCCATCACATCTCTAGTCGCTGAAAAAGCCCTGCAACACCGGCAAGTTTTTCAAAATGAAAAATTAGATGGACAAAAAGCCCAAAACGTTGCCATTTTTGACATTCACATTTTGGAGGTTGTTGGGGAGCATGGAAGGGAGTTGCAGGTGTTTGGAGGCCAAAGTAGAGCAGACACTCCCCACCAAAAAACATTTGACAGACGTGCACAACTAGCTAGCAGGTATGTATATTTGCCATAAATATATGTCATTTTGCCATTTTTCTTAGGAATTGTGAAGAATTGAACGACTATTCGTTGCAAAGATGGGTTTTTAGTGACGGGTTTCCAAGGGTTTTCCTTGCGAAAAGGGGTTTTTATTTGAAATTTCAGAGCTATTTATGTGCTTTTGTGTTGAGGGTTTTTTAATTTTGGCATTTTAATGTTCTCACTAAATAAATGAATAATGTTTAGAGAAACCGGAAAGGAAAATGCAATGTGGGATTCGAGTTGGGTGCTTTTGTGTTGAGGGTTTTTTTAATTTTTCCATTTTAATGTTCTCATTGAATAAATAAATAACATAATTTAGAGAAACCAAAAAGGAAAACACAATTTGGGTTCTGCGTCAGGTGCTTTTGTATTGAGGGTTTTTTAATTTTTCCATTTTAATGTTCTCATTGAATAAATTAATAACATTTAGAGAAACTAGAAAGGAAAACGTAATATGGGTTCCTCACTGGGTGCTTTTGTGTCAAGGGTTTTTTAGTTTTGTCATTTTAAAGTTGTCACTAAAACACAATGTGGGTTTTGCGCTGACAAGTTTTCAAAATCAAAATTTGGAATGGATAAAAACCCCAAAACATTGCCATTTTCAACATTCTCATTTTGAAGGTTGTTGTTTGTAAATGGTTTTCAAACATTAAGTGGGTTGCAGGTTTTGTAAAAACCAGTGTTCTGCATCCTAGAATTTTACAAAATAGTATGAATGTCTTGAAAATATTTTGTTATTTAGACCGTAGGAATGTTATGAAAGGCACCATTTTATAAACACCCAGTAAGGTATTTAGCTTCAATGTGTAGAGGGCTTTACAACATTGTGTGGGTTGGAGGTTTCATAAATCATGTTGTCACCTCCCACTATGTTTTCCAACCTGCAATCATACTGTGCATGTATATTTGGATCATATTAAGAAATTGAAACACAATTTTTACTCTACATAAGACTTGTTATAAGGTTCCTTTCATTATATTTGTACTGTCTATATTACATTCATACTGTTTTATAAAATTCTAGGTTACAAAACACTGGTTTTTTTAAATTTGCAACCCACATAATGTTTTAAAACCCTTTTAAAGTAACAACCCAGTTAGTTATAAACCCCTCACCTCAATTCGATTCATTTTTTGTCTCCCCCACTAGCAAATCCGTCCCCTACTCTCCAACCTTTCGCTTTCAACCTACAAAATGAAAAAAACCACAACATATAGTGTTTTCCAATAACACTAGATTAAACAATTAGTAATAAGTGCTAAATAATGGGAGAAGCTAATCTCCCGACAAAAACCACCTATGTATAGACATTATAACATAACACCCCATCTCGGGCCATCCCACTCTTCTGACAAAATGCACCGACAGAAAGACTTGATGAACCTAGTTGACAAACAATAACAATACTTGTTACAATCTAAAACACATGTCTTAGTCACATTAGCCTTCCCACCTGCAATGCACAAATAGCTTCTCGCGCACGCCACCACACCGGTGAATTCAAAGTGCTGTGAAAAATGAGGGATTTCATTTGGCTTCAATGTGTAGAAGGTTTTACAACATTGTGTGGGTTGGAGGTTTCATAAATCATGTACTCACCTCCCACTGTGTTTTCCAACTTGCAATCATATTGTGCATATATATGGTTGTTCGAAAACATTGGGTGTTTATAAAATAGTGCCTTTCATTATATTCCTACTATCTAATTAACAAAATATTTTCAAGACATTCATACTATTTTTTAAAATTCCAAGTTGTAAATCACTAGTTTTATGAAATTTGCAACCCACATAATGTTTTAAAAACATTTATAAGTAACAACCCGATTGGTTACTCACCCCTCACCTCAATTTGGTATGTTTTGTGATTGTCTTGAGAACCTTTTGTGAATTAGATAGTAAGAATGTAATGAAATTGGAAAGAACTAGGTGTTAAGAAATCTGCAACCCACACAATGTTGTAACACCCTTTATAGATGTAACAACCCAATTGGTTAGTTGAGAAAAGCAAGCTAACACTACCACTATCTCCATACTTCCCTTGTTGTGACATTTCCTCACATTTGTCAGTTTCATCACTTTTATCATCCATCTTGGAGGACCCTACACTATGTTGTCCCATCATGTTATGTATGTTTCTATGTATGTTTTTATGTATGATTTTTATGCATTTGTGTATGTACATAGGTGTGTTTTGTTGGGAGATTAGCTGCATCTACCCTTGCAAACTTTGTTCTTTAGGATAATGTTTGGTAAAAGAGGAGTATTGATGGAACCTTTCTACATAGTGTGGACAAAGCACAACAAGGTAAGTTGTTGGAATCTTTTCACAACTTAGCATATGCAGAGGAAATTTTTTAGCACTAGTCATTGATCACAAAATTTTGAGAGAAAAATACTACTATCCCACACTCTTTCAAGATATGTATAACTAGGCACATAAGTGTGAGTTATGCCAACGGTTTGTGGGGAAACCTAAATCAACAACTTTACCCCTCAAGCCAATGGTAATTGAAGAACCCTTTCAGTAGTTGGGTATTGATTTCATTGGCATAGTTAACCCACCATCAAGTGTAGGACACAACTATGTTCTCATGGCTACTGACTATTTCACCAAGTGGGTGGAAGCCATTCTAGTTAAGCATGCTACTTCTAAAGTGGTATGCAATTTTCTCAAGGAGAATATCATTTCAAGGTTTGGTGTTCCAAACAAGATAGTAGTAGACAATGCTACTTCTTTCTCATCCAATGAAATAACAGAGTTTTTTTTAGAGTATGGGTTCACTCTTTGTCATTCTTTTGAATATTACCCCCAAGGAAATGGTCAAGTAGAATCGAGTAACAAGAATTTGGTTACTATAATCAGGAAGCTCGTGGATGAAAATAAGATATCCTAGCACAAGGAATTATATGATGCATTGTGGGAGGATTGTATTTTCCCCCAATGGGAAATTGGCATGTCTCCATTTCAACTCTTGTACGGTTTGAATGCAAAAATACCTATCACATTAGAATTGTCTGCTATAAAATTGGCTAAGGCCATTGAAGATGAGAATTTTGATAGCTCTATTGATAAACATGTCATGTTTCTTATTTAATTGGAGGAAAAACACAAAAAGGTGGTGGATCACATTATAGAACATCAAAGCCAAGTCAAAAGGCTTTTTGATAAAAAAGAAAAAACCCATGATTTCCAAATCAGAGATCAAGTTCTATTATGGGATAAAAGAAGAGAACCAAAAGTAATGCACAAAAAAATCAATTCCTTGTGGAGAGGTTCTTTCACCATTCATAAACTTTGTGGTGAGAATATTTTTCTTGTGGTGTGCTAAGATGGAACATCATTTCTGCTACCTCATAGCAGACAACATCTGAAGCTTTTCACTTAGTGAAGCAACATATAAGTTTGTACAATATTTTTATACCTTTGTGTCTTTTTATTTTGTCTTTTTGTGTCTTTTGTCACCTGAATCTATATCCCATTGGATGGATGAAGGCACTTAGAGTTTGTGATTCTTCTCCCTTCGATTGTTTCAAAGAATGATTGAAGAAAGCTCCCTAGTTAGAGTAGCTATTATCCTCAAATTCAGCATACTCAATTCATGGGATAACCTCTACAAGACTTCTATGTTTTCTAGTCCACATCCTCTAAGCATGTAAATAGAGGAAAATATTAGTTGCCCTCATGCGTGGCCTAATCATGTAATCACATTGAATTTTAGCATTGAAGCTTTTTTTTCTAACTACCTTATTGGAGACATAGCCACACTAATTTTAGCATGACTACACTCCCCTTCTCATACATTTGGCATTAATTCCATTTTCAATACCAATTTGATGTTAAATTTAAATCATTTTAAATCTATTTTAGCCTTCATTTTTTTACTATTCTTCTATTGCTCATTGTTGTTTGAGACTCCTTCATTCTTATTTACTTGATTCTCTGCATGTGTTTGGAGTTTTTCATAGATTTAACCAAGGTTTTTCTTCACACATACTTGTTAGGGTTTTCGAGTATGCCCGCTTTCTCTTTCTTTTTCTTTTTTTATCTTTCAAAATAATGTCATTTAGGTTTTTTAACCTTTGATTTGGGATTTTTTATTTATTTGTTTTTAAGTTCAAGTCTTTGTTCATGCTCACATTGTTCATGGTTTCAGTTTTTCTATATAGTCGTTCCCACCATACCCGTATAGGTGTTTCAGGTTTTAAAATCTTGAATCAATCTTTCATTCATTTTACCCACATTCCCTTTTAACAAGGTATAACGATCATGAAAGTCGAGATCTAAAACCCACGTTGTTTGATACTTCACCAAGCAAGAAAAACATGAAGTATAAGTACAAAGGAATTTTCCCAATGACTCTTGTTGCTTCAAATATAGATCAAATCAAGGATACCAAGATTGGTCATATTGATATGTCTAAGTTTCTAGAAAGGATGAAGAAGCAACAATTGTATGTAGGAATGATATGTATTGTGGAAAGAAATATTCAATTAGTGGTCTATTTCTAGTATCAACACATAATCTTGAGTTCATACTTGCAGTAGCAGATCATTCTCATAATGAAAGGGGGTAAGAGTAAGGAGACATAAATGCCATCTACTCTTATTGAAGAACAGGATGAGGAGAATGCGAATAAAGAAGCACAAGAAACTCTGCAAGAGTTCGCTCCAGAAGACTCTCCTATTTCTTCTTCTCCTATCATTACAACATTTGCCTAGTCCTACTCCCCCTACACTTACAAGTGAATGTTTTTTTCCTACTAAAATCACCATCTCAATTCCTCCGACCATTTCAAATCAATCTATTCATTCATCCCCAACTTCTGGGTCCATTTTTTAGAATCCTAGGAATAAATTTAAAAATATTTTTGGATCTTCACCTTCATTGTCTAGTTTGTCATCTCCTATTTTTGATGTGAATACACAATTTGAGTTTGATAAATTCATGACTGGGTCCTCAAAAAATGTATCTAATGTGGAATTTTTTCCTATAGTTTTGACCAACACTACACCTCTTGTAGCTACCACCATTTTCAATGTAGTGACATCAACACAAAATATGTTGGTAGATCCAAAAGTGGGTTCTTCTCCTCTTCCCCCTTGGTTGGCTTCTCAAACACCGAAGAGGAAGAAGCAAGCTATCTCTACAGATGACTTTGATTTTGGTTAGTTGGTTCTTGTGAAGACTAATTCCATAAAGAATGCCAAAACTCTCTCAAGGGTGTTGGTTCACAAAGTAGGTTACACGTATGTTGAGGTAGCACAACCTCCTCTTGATAAAATTGTAGACGAAGTTGATTTGTCATAATAATCAATGACCAGGATAGAGCTAGGAAAAAGGACACATGAAAGTGTGAAGGAAGATGCACAAGTAGCATTGGATTCCTTAATTGAGAAGTATGATTAGGATAAGATTGTCAAAGATTAGTTGAATGCTCTAGAAGATAACCCAATCCTTTGAGTCACTTGGTCCTGTTGCTACAAGTATACAAGATACTTCTGTTTAGAAGGTCGAGAAGACACATGAATGGGGTAGAGCTATCACATAATAGATTGGCAGGATATTGGCCCAAGGTACATAATTGCTAAAATCTTCTGTTGAAAGGATTAGAAATATAGAAAATGTGAAGGAAGAATTGAGCCAAACAGTTGATACTCTATCTCAAAGTATGCAAGAGATAGAGAAAAGTTATGAATCTTGGAATGAAATAAAGATCCCAAGCTTGATGTATTAGAAGAAATTAGGGTGATTCTCAATATAAATATGTTCATTGGAATTCAGCAAATAATGAGGCATAAGAAGAACGTCATCAGTGATCTGATCGCAAATTTATAATAATCTCAAGAGGTAGGAGAAGATAGACGTTTAGATCTCATTTCCAGAATTAAGGAGCTACATTGTCAAGTTTTTGATGATGATCAAAAAATCCTCCCCATTGACATGGTTATCCAAGAATTTACATCACTGATCTAGAAGGAGGTTGAAGATGAAGATTTTTCATTAGCTTCTATTGAAAAATTGGTGAGTTTTCAAGTAACTTTGGATAACCTGAAAATAATATTGGAAATGCATAAGAAAGAATGCATCAACATTGAGGACTCAATCATACGAGTACTCATAATCTCTGACCATACCACATGACTAGATGATTTAGAAGTCCAAACAACATTGAAGAAATATGAAGACTTCATGGAGAAAAATGATGAAGAATGAATGAACGTGCCTATTCTAGACTTAGTTTACTTCTATATTTTTCCCTTTATTTAATATGTATTTTGTAGATGATATATTACATGCCATTTGTAAATATATGCAATTACATATAAAAATAGCATAGTCGTAAATCAAATCAAACTTTGTTGTTGAATATGTCAAATTAGTTTTAGATTTCCTATTTTAGCTCTTGGCTCTCCTCTCTATATATGAGGGAGGTCCATTGTAAATAAAAAAATTTAGCTTGTGAAGTGAAGCACTGCCCAATTGAAGAGCAAGTTTGAAACAATGTTTTTGAGTTATAAATCAGATTTCAATCAATAAAAGAGGCAGATTTGAACCCAATCTTAATCTTGGATCTACAATGTTGTGTACTGCAGATGTTCTTATATCTTTCTCATTGCATTATCTTGCACATGATTGAATAAGTGGTGCAATATCATATATTTAGAAGGAGATTCAAATCCATTTTGTAGACTTTGGGCTGCATTATTATATTTGAAGATTACTTTTATGTGTGCACTTTGGTGATTATTTAGAGACTTTGGGTTGTGGGTTGTTACCAATGTTTTGTTGATCTTTTAGTGGCATATATCATATACTTTGGATTGTAATATATACCATTCATGTTATTTTTAAATCATCATAGAAAGAAACAAAAGTCTTTGTGCTTTTGTGGGTTTTCTAGCTACCAACATTCACTATTACCACTTTTATTATTCTTTCATTTAATCGAAACAGATATTGGTTATTATTGCTCAAACTAGGACTTTGTAGTGAATTGCATGTTTTAATTGTTACAAGATACCATTGTAATTTGTGTAAGAAGAAAGCATACATGCATATCCAAGAAGTATAATCGATATTTTTAATTTTATCTAAAGATAATAGAATAAAAGTTAACTATCTTATTTTTTCTTATACATCATTTTTTAACATAAATAAGATAATTATTACCATTCCTTTCCACTATTATTTATCTAATGTGTTTGAAAATTTAGAAACGCCTATAAAAGATAATAAACTATTGTATTTGCATAGTTTTTCATAAGATGCCATCTAACCAAATTACAAAAACCAACACTCACCGAATCAATTTTTTTATTTTATTTCTCCCATCATCTTTCCACACTAAGCTTCAGTTAAAAATCTATATTCAACAAAGATAAAATTTCTTTTTATTTGTGCATCATGTTCCAAGGCATTCTTAATATGAAAATTTCCCCTTATTTTTCCATCTTATCATCGATTTTTCATTTCCATTTGATTTTTTTCATAAAATTTACCAACATATTTTTGTATCCAGTGTCAAATTTAGATACAAATTTTGTCTCTACCATATTTCCAACTACAAATATTACACCTATATTCTATTGGAGGTTCATCTTTTTTCCAATCTCCACTAGTTTAATGAATGGATACTTTGGCATCTAATCAATCTAAAAAAAACCTTGTCATATCACTCATACCCCATTTGTTATTTCATTTTCCCCCTTTCATGTAAGATCCACACTTTTATCACCCCTTGTTGAAGTTGATTTATTAATATTAGCATTCATGTTACCTTAGGACTCCTCTATATCATTATCTTTATCTCTAACATCCAAATCATTCCAAATGTCCTCTAATGTATTATCTTTTTTATTAATACATGATACAAATCCTAACGTTGTAACTTGATCTTCATCTAATAGACAACACATTTTCAATGTATGACATTATATTTCTATGTTTTGATGAGTTCCTTTTACTATTTTCAAGAAACACTCTTTCTCTACACCTTTCATAAATTAAAAGTTATAAAATAATATTCTATTTAATCTCACAATTCACCATCAAAGAGTCAACACTAACACTTTATCATATCATTTGTATTATGTAATAGTGAAAATAAATAGTAAACATAAAAAATTAACAAGGAATCATAGAACATAGATTCTTAGTACCTAAGAGTCTCCCTACTCAACATTATCTATAACAATGAAACTAAACCAACAAAAAAATATATAAACATGAGGAATATTATATTTTAAAATAATAAAGAAATTATCACTTGGCTTTAATATACTTCTAATTCTAGTAATATTAACTTGTCTAAGATCCAAACTGAGAGAAAAAAAATAATGCATCGAAGATTAATTTAGAATATCAATTGTATTTAAATACTAATTCATATTTAGAAAATCTTACAATTTGATTATAAAATGGAGTACAAATTTGATGAATATTTCACGTGATTGTAAAATTATGGATTAAACTTTTGATGAATCAAATGTGATTGTAAAATGATCCATATAAAATTTGGGTAAATTAAATCACAATAGAAAATATATATGTTGTAATTCTTAAGGTGATTATAGACCTATGATATTATAGAATTATATTAGTGTTGAAAATTTGGTACTCATGTACAATTGAAAAAATATGATAGTAAACTAAAACATGCCTCTAAAATTTTAGTGAATTTTCCATTACACGTGCATAGGTTATTGCAGTGAAAAACATTAAGTAGAAATTCCTTATAAATAAAATGATTAGAAATTATTAACATGCATTTAAGTGCTTATTCATAAAATCATGGTTATTTGCCCACCCCCATTGGTTGTAATACGTTTGTCAAAAGTTAAATTGGAAAAAATGAGCTATTTGCCACTAAAAAGGTCTTGGTTTATGATAAAAACAAAGAATTGTGATATTGTTTAAGTGAGCTTGTCTCGTAAAACTACACGATTGAATCCTAATAGCAATATCACAATTTGACACATCGCGGAAAATACCTCCTACTTATAAAAACAAAGAAATTGATTGATAATTATAACAATGACAATGACTACTTAAGCAAATAGAAGAAAATATAGGTGAAAGAGATAGATTATGTGGGCTCCACGTTTGCCACCAATGTAGTCAAAGCGTAGAGTATAAAGGATAAGTCTAACTAGTAGAAAAATAAATTGAGTATCACATCACTTATATCATATCATTTTGTAATACTTTTTAATAAGTGTAGAGTTTTTAATAATAAATCACATAATTTATCAATCCAATTGAATTCTGCTGTGTCCTTTCTATACTGAAGGTTTCAATACTTTGTGCCTTCATCATTGCTCTGGCTGGTTTTGATTTGGTGACATTGTCGCATTAGCGTTGTCTAAGACGAATCTACACAGTGGGCAGCAATTATTATTCTCCAACCATTTTGAAATACAGTGACAATGTAATCTGTGTCCACAAGGCACCATCTTGCCCATTTCCTTATTTGATTGAAATTCTTCCTTACCACTCGAGCAAGGGTCATGATCGACTGGCGTATCAGGCCCACCATGGACATTGAGCACGAGCTCGTTGATCTCAGTGATAGATATTGGTGGTGGTGGTAAGGCGCTTCCCAATAAGTGGAGAAGGAAATGGTAGTAAAAGGCCGATGTGTAGCAGTATATTTGAGCTGACGTTAATAGAGCACTTTTCAACTCTTTGCCTAAGCATTTCAAGGGCGGGCAAAGAGAGCCACATTTCAAGGGCGGGCAAAGAGAGCCGATGAGAGTCCTTATTCTGCTCCTGATCCTGCTCCTTCTTCTAGCGAGGTTGGTGCTGTCACCATCATCATGACTACGCCCCTTCCTCTCTTCGCACTGCTCCTCTTCCTTTAGTTTGTGAGCTGACTTTACTAGAGCATTTTTCAATTCTTTTCCCAAGCTTTTCAAGGGCGTGCAAAGAGAGCCCATGACACTCTTCATTCTGCTCCGACTCGGGCTTCGGCTCCTGCTTCTGCTTCGACTGAGACTGGTGCTATCACCATCGCCATGACTACGTCCCTTTCTCTCTTCACACTGTTCCTCTTCGTTTTGTTTGTGACCAGTTTGCATTTTCTCCTCTTCCATCGGCATAATGATTCTTCAGAGAGAAATCGCTACAGTATGTCTCGACCGGTTTACAAATATATAATGCCATGCAATGTTGGCAAGTGAAGGCAACGAAAACAGGTGCATGCAAGAGGCACGTCTGTTTGAGTATGATCAAATATACAAAATATGTTAATTTTTTGTAAAGTACTTAATGATTTGTAAGATATAATAAAAATTAAATATGAAGGATTTGGAGATAGAACTGTTCGAGATGCTTATTAGTTCTAAGCCTTCTTAGAAGTTTTTGTGATGGAATTAAATCCGCGCGCGGTTTTTAACCTCTTGATCAAATGTTTTGGTTTCAACGATTCAATTTTGTTTATTTTTCTGTGTTAGGCTCGATATCAATGTTTTGGCTTGTGAATAAGCCCATCTTTTGTCATGTTTCTTTTTAATAATATAAGGATCAATTAATATTGAGATTTTTGGATTGTAACCAAACATCATGGAGTATGATCGGAAATGTCAATGCAAAAAAAATTCACACAATTACAATCTAAAAATCTCAACACTAATTAAGTCATGTTTCTTGTTTTGCAGATTGTCAAAAAGATAATAGCTATTTCTACCAAAGCATTGCCTTACAAGCCCGCTTGGACTTGTTCAAAGGGGCGGTGGATTAATGGATTTTATAGTTTTAAGCGATGAATGTATTTAAAAATTAAGTTTTAATATGATATAATTTATTAATATCAGTAGTTATTTGTAATATTAACAAGTGCCACGCAGTGGCTAGTACTTGCCTTTGTAGTATTGTAATTATTGAAAAAAAAAAATGTAAATTTTATTAGTGTGAATAAAAATAAATGTAAGTTTTGTTAAGTATAGTGTTTTAGTATTGTTAATTAGTTCTTTGAATGATCTAATTCTAGCGTTAACTCACAACCTACCTCCAACCCTAACCCTAGCTTTAACCTTAACAATATCTAAACCATTATCCTAATTCTAAACTCATCTCTAACTTTATCTATGGTCGTAACACTATCCATAACTATGGTTGTAACCCTAACCTTAATAATAAAGAATTGTAGAGTGACATTGCCAAAAAGAAATCTATTAATTAATATTGGGAATAAGATTTGGAATAAAGATATTAAATGTGAGCATTATATAATCATATTTTAGTTATTTTTGTTAGTAATATTTTATTTTTAATTTATTAGTACTTTGGCTTTTTTTAGTTAACTAGAACTTATTAATAATTTAGTTTTCAACCAATCAAAAAAAACATTTTAAAATAATTAAAATAAAATTTAATTTTGCAAAGTCAACCAAACAACAAGAACCAAAGAGAAGGGGCCTTAAACCCTTTTACAAGCAGGTCTTGACATGAGCCTTAAACCCATAGATAAACTTGAGCCCCACCTGATTCAACCAATCATCAAAAAACCAACTACTCAGAACATTCATTTTTTATCCCAAAAAAATAGAGAGCATTTCTTGAATCAACCAGGTGTCAACAAACCAAATACTCAGAATATCCATTTCAAATATAAGAGAAAAAGAGAAAAAAAAATGGTATAAAACACAAAATGGACCCTATTTCTCAACAAAATCAAAATATCCCCACATCCCACCTCAATAGGGGCTTTGGGAAACATAATAGAAAATTGCAAGAACTTAGCTTCCCTATAACACAAAAACATCTGGTACCAGGAAACCAACTCATTCTCCACCTCTAAAGGAGAGAGATCCCCTCTAATGGAGAGGATGTCACGACTAGCTAATCCACCACCAACTGAGATCTCTAGCCCCCTCAACCTCCACCTCCGTAGGCGAAGCATCCACCTCAATAGGATAAGCAACTAAGGAAACCAAAACCCATCAACTCCCATCTCCACCTCAAAAGGAAAGGAATCCACCTCCATAGGATTTCAGGAGAAAACCAACACAACAACCAAACAAGCAATCAAAGCATCCTTCGGTAAATGCAGCACCAAGATCATACTGTGGACCAAGAGAAGATAATCGAATAACAACCACATAGCCACCATAAAAACTTTTAGGCTAAAACTAATCTAGGTTTTCAATAAAATCTTGAAGAACAACCCAACCATAAGCCAATAAACAACAAAAATAGGAAACAACATTTGGGATCTAGGAAAAATGCTAGAAAAAAACCCAACCAAGAGAACACAATCTAGAAACAACCCAGACAAAGAACCAGACCAACAACTACTCAAAAGATCTAAGCCCAAAGAGAGAAAAAGCAAACAAGACCTAAGAGGGAAAAGGGAACAACCCATATAAGAAGGAAATTGAGAGACATCCAAACCATTAAACACCCAAGCAACCCCAACATGTTGGTCAAAGCCAAAGATAGGCCAAAACTCAACAGCTCCAACCAATGGGAAGCACCTCCATACACAAAAGGGAAATTAGTAATGACCATGAAACACCTAGGGCAAGAGCTACTAAAAAGGTGCCACCAAACATACATCAAAGAGGGGTTGATGGAAGCCAAGAAGAAACCAAAAAGAGAGTAGGCCAGAAAAAAGAGCACCCAAGCCATCCCATTACACCCAATAGGACCAGAAATAATCCCATCCTCCAACCAAACCTCCTCAGAAAACCCAAAGCACACATTCACTAGTTGTAAGGAAAAACAAGTGCTCCCCACAAAGGCCACAACCAAGACCCTCAAGAAGAAATGCAAAGGCCAAGCCAAAAAGTAGACAAAAACTAGAGGAACAACAACATCCTCCATCCCATTTTGATGAAGAAGCAAATCTGTCACCTCCCAACTGGATGAAAACTTGCTTTGCACCATCACCACCCAACTAGAAGAAGGAAGTAAACAACATGAAGCCATAACAACCCAACAACGAGAATCGCTAAAAAAGGTGCCACCAAATAAACAACAGAGAGGGGCTGAGGGAAGCCAAGAAGAAACTAGAAAGAGAGAAATCTAGCAAAAAGAGCACCCAAGCCATCCCATTATGCCCAATAGGACCATAAATAATCCCATCCTCCAACCAAACCTCCTTAGAAAACCCAAAGCACACACTCACCAACTATAAGGGAAAAAAAGTGCACCCCACAAAGGCCACAACCATAACCCTCAAGAAGAAATGCAAAGGGCAGGCCAAAAAGTAGATAGAAACCAGAGGAATAACAATATCCTCCATCTCATCCTAATGAAGAAGCAAATATGTCACCTCCCAACTGGATGACAACAACTTGCTCTACACCACCACCACCTGACTGGAAGAAGGAAGCAAACAACACAAAGCCATTGCAACCCAACAACACAACAACAACTAGTCCATCCACAAGTCACCATCGCCTCCCAACAAAGATCCATCCACGTCCTTTGCATCCTCTCCTTCTCCATTTGAATCATCTCCAGAATTCAAATTTCCCCCTCCTCTCCTCTTCCCTCTCCTCTCCATCCTCCTATTCCTCACAATTATTCATAGATTTCCCTAGATTGTATGTGTTATTTTCTCTTCACCATATGTGTTACCTATACACATTCATTAAATATTTGAAAAAATAATTTACATGCATTTCTACAAATATACTTATTCCATCATAATCTAAATGGAAAATTAGATATGAATGATCCACATAATTTTAGTAAAGTTTTCAAATCCAATAAAGATTAGTGGAATTTTAAGATATTCATGAAAAGAAAGAATGACAAATTATTACCTAATCTAGTGAGGAGAACAAAACAAATAAGCTAGATCTATAAAATTTTAGTAGAGTAATGACACACTATAGAAAGAAAGAAATAAAAAAGAGGAACACAAAAAAAAAAGAATTTACCTTGGGAAACCCTCATAAGGGAAAAACCTAGAATTCAAGGAATTTACACCTAATATTGATACATGAACATCCTAGGAAAATGAGTAATTTTACATCAACCAAAAATGTTTTCTTCGATCTATTTTTTTTGGGACTCTAATACTTTACTTTTCTAATCATTTTGGTATTGTTGTAGTTATAATTTATAATCTATTCACTATTTAAGCACTTATAATAGTAGCATAAACCCTTTAGTGTGATACCACATTTTTATCATAGTGGTTTGTGGTTTCAAAAAAGATCCAATAGATTAGTACATCCATGGCGATGTGTTCATTCCACATTACTTGATAATTTGACTAGATAGAATTCCAAATCTACTTGAGGACCTGGACACACTATGTGCTAGAATTTAAATCCTTCCACTAAGGGGTAATAAACCAAGGTATTTATTAGTCTCATGGAGGGTTATATTTAGCTTGTGCATTTAATTTTCAAGCAAATAAAGAAAATTATAAATCAAGGAAATACTATAAAAATAGGTCTAGTTCATTTTGAAGACTCAAAAGAGGACAAGAAGACATCCAAGGGTCAACTAATGTCTAGTAGAGTAGAGTAAATTTCAAAGAAAAGGGATTTTCCTAAGGAAGATAATATTTAATCATGTGGAAGAACATTACATTATATTGTAAGCCAATACTATAGTATAGCGTTTTGTAATCCCATTGGAGTATTAACTATTGATATAGTAATGATTAATGGGTATTCCTTTGTTTGGTCTAATTCATGTTCATTATATTTATTTGATTTTAAGTATCACTTTGCATGGATTGTGTGTATTTATGTTGATGATGTATGGATAAGGAATCCTTAGTTGGACTCTCCTAACATGACTACATTAGATGATATGAGAGTTTATACATTAGAAAAAGTTTATACATTGATTATGTTCTAGGTTATCAATTAGGGAGGTGGATCATAGAGGGATTTTGTAGATATCTTATAGCATAGGTATATTGGGTAGAAAGTATCAATAAATTTTAATTTATCTTCCAATATTATAGTGTTGGGTAGAAGATAATAGAAGACATTGATGTTGATAGAATGCCAATTGTGAAGGAGTCAATATTGGTAACATTGGGTTACTGATAATACACAAAATGATGTTATAGATATATCAATAATTTAAGTTAATTTGAAATATTTGAAGATGATTTAAATTGAAAAATAACTTACTACGCCTTGTTGTAAAGATGCATACTAGAAGATTGTTTGTCAAAAATAAATTTGAAGTTCCTAGTTTGGAAAGATCTGGAAGGATTTTTTTTGGTATTTCCAATGATATGATATGATGTCTATAATTTAAAGGTTCATGGAAAAGGAAATGAGATCCTTGGTTATATTGATAGGATTCTTGGTTATATGAAGATAGTAGAATAGATGGAACTTGTAAGGAGAATGATGTTTGGAATTGGTAGAGAAAAAAGGAAGGCTACCAAGAGTGATGATACAATGGACATTAATAAATATGTAGTTAAACAATAAATATTAGGTGGAAAGGAGAATTAGTTTCCATGTTATAAATAGAGGTGATTGTTTCAATGAATAATGGAGTTGTGGTTAGGTAGTTGAATCCAAATAATTTGGTTGGTAGATATGTCATGAGTGGTGTGTGATTGATAGTGAAAGTGAAGAAATTTATTGTGATGTAGATATGGAATACTTGGGATTAATATGTGATTAGTTCAATTTTTTGACCTAATAGGGCTCATAATTAAAGGCATAAAGAACAATGAGAAAGAAGGTGGTGAATAAAATTAGAGGGATTATGCATGAAAAAGAGGAGAGGAATTAGAGAATTGTGATATCGAAGTTATTCCTAGAAAATGAGTAGCTAAGTTGAAGAAATAACTTTGCATGGAATGTGTCTTTTGAAGTGTTAGATAGAAACATTACACTCCTAAATTTATATTTAAAATTACCTTTACAAGGGTATGTGCAGGATCATCATGGAAAAATAGGCCCTTAAGTGGCGAAAAATTCAGAAAAATCAAAGTTAGGCAACTTGATGTAAAAATTTGAATAAGTTATCTATATAATTTTAAAAATATGTAAGAATAGAATATGTATAAAATTGAATGTAGTTTCTAAACTACTAGGTTTATTTTTAAAAAAATCTATTTGGTGAAATTTTGAAACTTAAATTTCAGGGAAAAAAATAAGTAGGTGTCTCTCTGACCACCCTAACCACAATAAAATGATAATATTTTTTTATAATATTTTAGATATAAATAGAGGACTCATGTCCTGATGTGATGCATATTTTTTTTTGTAATTTTTTTTCCAAGTAAATAATTAATTATGAATTTTTATTACAACTTTTAAAATATAAAAACTTCATTATGTCGACCACCTTTAACTTGGTGAGAAACTGTCCAAAATTCAAAAAAAAATTGAAATCCTATATTAGCAGAGCATGGGAATGTAGTATGTTTCAAATTCAAAATGTGATGCCATTTTGAAGCTATAGATGTTTTCAATCAGCCTATCAATCGGGGACTTTAGTCATAAATTCAAATAGAAATGAATAATAATTATTTGTGAAAATTAGAAATTCAAAGAAATTAAAGGCATAAGATTTATATTGGTGGAGAGTTAAAGAATCTCCTTTAAAACCCTTTTCATTTCATCAATTTTGGGTAAAAAAAAAGTCGTCAACCACATACCCTACACATACCCATCATATCACCACTTTTTGGCCCATCATGATCCTGCACATACCCACAAGAATGCAACAAGATAGGTTATATAAGTTTTAGAGTATCATCTTAAGTAGAGATACCAAGTTCTACTCTTGTGGTTGACACACATTGAGGAGTGAACTTGCATAGTTTAGTCGTATCCTAACACCAACTAAAATTTTAAAAGTTGTATATATAAGAAGAAAGACATTCTAGTTGGTTTAATGGAAAGTTAACAAGGGTGTTGGTAGTCTATTTTAGATTTCAAGAAGACAAAGACACTAGCATATATTAATTTTTTTTATAGATATATAATGTCAAGAACAACTTAAATACATGGGAATATAACATACAAATGACTCACTTAGAGAAGGATTTATTCACGGAACACTTAAGAAAGAAATGGTTTCCTTTGTAATAAGATTAATGATGTTTGGAGTAGCTTGAGTTATAATGGATCTAAATAATTACAACTTAATTTAGGTAGCACAAAACCATAAACAATTATTATTAGGATCAATTATGGTGGAACAAAAAGGTACAAAATATATTCTAGTAAGATCAAAGTTTTAATTGTGAGGGAAAATAATTTCTTTAATGGAGGACAACAAAAAATTAAGGAATTATTGATAGTAACAATGAATATGAAGGTATGTGAGATCCTTAGCATGGGTTATTGATCTATAGAAAGTGGCATAGGTTGTTTTGGAGAGATAACTAAAGGATGTAGTTTAGAGGAATACATCAAGTCTATACATAATATGGGTATTACAAAAAAATGTATTCTTAGATAGAAGGGACCAAGTGCATGAATTAGGATTTCATCAAAGTATGATTGGAATCAAGATTCTACATTGAAGGATGTTGATACAATGTTTAGTAACACCTACAAGGTTGAGAATACCAAAAAGAAGTAAATAATGAAAAAATATGGTTGTGGAATATATTACCTAATAGATAATATTATCCATAAGGTTTTGGTCAATACATAATGGATAGAGACATAAAAATGTGTATAGTGGTAAAATAAAGAAGATAAGTGAAGAAATTAAGAAATTCCATGAGACAAAGATGGAAGATGAAATCTAGTATATTCATGTGTTGAAGTAAATATAGTGAACATGAACTTCAAAAGATAACATGATGACTCAAAAATGATAAAGAGGATGTTTTAACTAGAATAAGAGAAGATAAAACTGGTTTTGATAGTACAAAAGAGGAATTAAAATTTATAGTAAGACACAAGGAGTCCAAATAAACCAAAGAATATATTATGATAAAAATAATATAGAAATAAAACACATAGATTGTACAACTAGTTGTGGATTAGGAAGTGGAGAAAAATGGAGAGAAGATAGTTGCAATAAAATGTGGAAAGATTATGAAGCAAAAAAAAATCATAGATGAGATAATATAAAGGGGGAATATTTATGGAAATATTGGGAGAAAATAATACTATTTTTTGATAGATACAACATTGAGAATAAAGTAGGAATTAAAATCTTGGAAAAAACAATAGGAGATGGAATAAGTAGAGAATTTTGATTATGGTGAAGAACTAAGGTTGTGGAATAATTAAGGAGGTAGTAAAGATAAAAGGAATATTGGAAGATCTAAGAAGAATGATAAGGATGTATTTTCCAAAGAAGAAGAATGAAACTAAGATATAAAATCTAGGGAAAGCAGTGATAGTGAATTTTATTGTAGAATACATAAGGGATGATGGATTGGAAGGTAAGTAAAAGGTAATATATGTATTTTCCAGAGATAATGGAGAAATAATATAATCTAAGTTAAATTAAAATGTAGAGTAAGTGTAAAATGATTATAAGACACCTTGACAAGGAAATAGGTGATTATTCTTGGGGTTTAACAATAATAGATGGACAAAAGATGATAAAACATAAAACTATGAGGATTAGGTAAAATGAGAATGCATGATTTAGATAATTAAACATATTAATGGGAGAAAACCTAGCTTAAGGATAGAGGGTTAGCCTAGATGATAATGGAGAAGATGGAGCTAGATTTTAAGAATTGAATGGTAACCCATATTGTAGAAGAAAAGGCGAGTTTTATGAGGATAGCATAAGTATATATATTTTAGTAGATATTTAATGAAGGTGTAATTTTTAAGACAAATATAGTAATAATTTATTGGGAATAAGGTGAGTACACTAGAAGCAAAGGAGATGAGCAGATAGAATGGAGATATGATAGTAAATGTAAGAAAATATAACACATAAGATGTTTTGATGGTGTATGTTGTGAGTGGAAGATGTGTAATGATAGATAATTTTTTGCAAGTATGATGGTGATATCACTGATGTCAACACAAAGTCTATTGACTAGTGTTGTCATTGATGTCAACTATGGGATGGAGATGTTGAGGATATTGAGAAAATTATGAAAAAGAGGAAAACAGGTTGTGCATGTGTAGTTGAGACCTTGAGGAAGTGTTGTGAGTACATGGAGCTATTATTTTTGTTGTAGAGTCTAAAGGTGAGTTGGAATGAAGTAATGAGTTGAGATGATGTCTCTGGTACTAGGTTTCCAAGTGCTTTTGAGAAAAATTGATAAACAGAGTAAACTATGTTGTGCAAGTGTTCATAGCGTGCTCCAGTATTGTGCTTTGTGTTCCTTCAGTGTTGATGATATGCCTGTGTGGATCTTATAGGTTATTCAAGGTTGTGATATATTGCTATATTCAAAGTTTTATTTTTTGGATCATTATACAGTGTGAGATATTTTCACCAGTGTTTGAACCACTTGTTCAGTGATGTTTTTTGTGGTCTGGGAGAAATGTATTTGCTCCATGTTTCTCCATTGTTTGGCTTCACGTTATGTAGATTTGGGAAGTTAATTATAGTGCTTTTATCTTTTTTTATTCAAGTTTTTACTTGATTTGGTGCAGCATAGTGTGAGCTTATTTATCAGTATGCAAATAAGGGTTACCAGTTGTTCTGAGTTAAAGTATTTGTATGATGCAAGTTTGGATGAAGTTTTTTATGAATCTTAAGTAGTTCATGGATTATTCTGGATCAAGTTCAAGTAAATTATGTTTTCTAAAACTTTTAGCTTTTTGGATTGGTTTAAGGAAGCGTGTACTTAATGATTATGGTGTTTTGCATGGGTGTTGGTTGACCTTATGTTTAACACTACATGTGAGGCTTATGGAAGCACATTGAAGTATGTTGGGATCTATTTGGGTCCTAATTTAGGATTTATGTAGGTTACCTTTTGTTCCTATCCACCATGGGAATGTTTAGGTGCTGACCTATTTTGAATTTGTATGTATAATGGCTAGTGGCCGATGTTGGAGAAATTTTTTGTGGTAGAGCTTGATAGAAATATGTATGGTGTTGATGCAAGTGAGAGAGATGAAAGAGAAAGAAGCAAGATAGATGTGAGTGATGTGTGTGATGAAAATTTGAGTAGAGAAGTGTGAATTTCATGTTAGGCTATTAAAAAGTGCAAGACAACTGAGAGGGGGGTGAATCATTTGTCACACAAATTCAAATTTAAAACTTCAACACTTATTAATTCCACAACCACACTATTTTTTTATTAAGTATGAAGATGAAAAATAAATAACATAAATTAAAATCAACATAATGAAAACCTGATTTTTACATGGAAAACCCAATGAGAGAAAAACCATGGTGAGGATTAACTCACAATATAAAGAAATTATAAAATAGAATACAGAGGCTCACTGCCCAGAAGAGGACTCACTATCCAAATACAAAGGCTCACTGCCTACAGAAATGACTCACTGTCCAATAGGGAGGATCATAGCCTACAGATACAAAAGAGAACATAAGATCCACCACAAAAATTAACACACATCCACAACCTTGATTAAAGGATTGTAGAAACCTTCAGTTCACTGCCTTCAAGAATCTAACACAATGAAGTATTGCTGCCTCAATTCACTTTCACACACTTCTGCTCTTTTGATTTGTGGCTTACTTCATCACTTTTTATCTCCTCCAAATCTTCGTAATCTGACTTGCATTTATACCATCTTCAACCTTAGAAACTTTTTCCAAGGTCGGCCACATAAGCTTCATTCATAAAATTAAAATTAGGTCGACAACTCAACATTCCCACAGTGGAAAAGAATGAGAGTGGACCAATAAAACATTTATCCAAGACTAAAAGATAATGTCTTGGATCAACCACACGCTTCCTTAATTAAATTTTAATTCTTCAAATGAAGTGTAAACACCAGGTTGGCCAAACCTAATGAAAACACAAATGAGCATTAATGTACATGCTTTCCAACAAGAATATGACATGTGGATGACACAACACACTTCATTATGCACAAGAACACATCTCAAATTCATTTAGATACATCCATAGTAAGTGCAACAATCTTCAAACACCAAACTTCTTCCATCAGTCCATCTAGATTGTGCAAACTCATACAACAACTCTGAAACATGACTTCCAGATCACTAAACCTCAAACCTCTTTTCTAGAACCTAGAGAACACCATTATAAGACATATGCTAGATCTTTAAGATCTGAAATAGAACAATGGAGGACTACAAAGAAAAAACATTTCTCCCAATCCACAGAAGACCAACTCTGCTAGAATAGTTCACACACCGATGAACGTAACTTTCACATACCATCAAACCAAAAGCTTCAATTTAGGAGATATCACCACTAGAACACCATTAGAAAACCTTCAGGTCCCCACAAGCATAAGATCAACATAGGAGAAATGTGGAGCACATATCGAAGCACATTTTGAACACATTCATAACTTTGACTTCTCTCTTTATTAATTTTCTCAAAAGTACTTGGAAACTCATCATTTCAGCACATTTGCAATGTCATAAAGATAGCTCCATGTACTCATAACATCTCAGCAACATCTCAACTATACATGTACAATCTGAAACATACTGAACTATGTTGACATCAATGACAACATTAATGACAACACCACCAAACTTGTGTTACTTGCAACATAGGGTTCATGAAAGTAGTGAGCCCATGAAGGCATCTAAAATATTTCATGTGATACTATGAAAGTATGTGAGAAATTTTTATGGACACCTTGGTGCATTGAGAAATGTTCTCTATGTAACATTCTTCTTCTATCTTCTTGTATTCTTTCTATGGTAGTGAGCCCTGGCTGTGAGCCTTTTGGATAGTGTATCCTATTTTGGTAGTGAGCCCTCTTGTACCAATTTTTCTATTACTTATATTGTGAGCTAATCCTCACTGTGTTTTTCCCTCATTGGGTTTTCCACATAAATATGGTGTTCTCCTATGTATGGTGTTATGATTTTAGTTTCTATTATCTAAATTTTGTGTTTAATCAAACTAATAGAATTAGGGTTTAATGAATACTTGTTGATATGATTTCTATTGAGGTTTTTGAAGGTTTAATTTGGTACAAATGATTCACCCCCCTCTCATTTGTTTTTTTCATTTCAACACAAATAATTATGTATGTTGTAAGAGTAATGAATTTTCATATTTTAAGATTAATTTGTTTTAGAGGAATATGGTAAAACATTTAGCACAATAGGAGTACAAAATTGATGTATGAAATGGTCATAATTAGATCTAACATAGGCCAAGTAGTGAGCGGAACTTAGTAGATTTATGTTAAATTTAAGTAGGGAATATTTGACCTATGAAGAATATTTGAAAGTATTTGAGTACAAAATTTGATTAATATATTTGTTATTGTTGGAAAATTGTTAGATATATAAAGTTTCATGGATTTAAACTAGGTTAGAGATCTAGATAATATAAGGTCTGCACGTGGCTTTGTTTTTGTTGTATTTAGAGGTGTATCAAGTTGGGTGATTATATAATTGCTCTGTTCATTATTGAAGTAGAATAAATGATTGTGACACATGTTTATAAAGAAACTATGAAATTATAGATACTATTTTTAAGTGTTAATTTTGAAAGAAAGACTACGAAGATCAATTGCTATAGTTAGAGTGTAATTTTTTTTCAAAAGTTAGAGTGTAATTTTTTTTCAAAGAATCTAATGTACTAAGCTTAGACCAAACATATTATTTTTAGCATCACTTTATCCACAAGATGGTAGAGAATAAGAAATTTCAAAGGGAGAAGGTTAATACCTTGATAAATGTGGTTGATTCTCTTATAAATCTAATGAGAACTATATTTTTAATGGTGCTAGGATGCAATGGATTTTTCTTTTCCTACACTTAGTTTCTTTCCAATTTCTTTATCTCTTTTACAATCAATGTTAAGTGGGATAATATTCAAAATTTGTTCTTCTATTCACATGTAGAAAGTTCCTTATATGAAAATAAAAATAGTAATGGATGGTTAAAATTTAA
This sequence comes from Sequoia sempervirens, assembly GCA_007258455.2. Taxonomy (NCBI): domain Eukaryota; kingdom Viridiplantae; phylum Streptophyta; class Pinopsida; order Cupressales; family Cupressaceae; genus Sequoia; species Sequoia sempervirens. The sequence goes on from VDFB02379711.1 coordinate 185,379,558, forward strand.
GTCTTTACTAGTTTCAACCAATGAAAAGTTTTAGGTGACATGTTTCCAAATATATTCATGATCATATGTAAACTATTAATCTTGATAATACAGATTGATAGGGTGATTTAGGAAAGTGCAAGTTATATTTATTAATATGTTTCACATGCATGAATAGATTAATTAAACTAATGGTTCCAAAGTGTTTATTTATATTCTAATGGATCAACAATGTCACGGGGTTAGCTTTTGCAACACTTTTCCAACCTCACACAACACCGCTTTTTGCTTATGTGAGCTACTCTAAGGGATGTCAGCTCTTTCCAACCAATTCGGATTACGCCTTTGAATGCAACCAAGTTCTTTCTTATGCAGTAGAATAGGTAATCATGACTCGAGTGCAAGGGTCTACACTGAGCCGAAAGGTAATCATGAATCCTTTACCAAGGTCAGCACTGGATCCAAATATTTAGGCAAATAAAAAGCTTTTTTTTTATTGATAGAAAAGGCCTCGGGCCTAGTTACAATAAAGATGGTGTTGGAGCCAACTTGGTATTAACAGTCAGTAGGACTCATTGGAACAACTACCCTTGCCAACATGGATACTCTTTAGGATGCTAGTGATCCCTTCACGTAACCTTTATCCCCTGAACTAACTAACTAGCTCTTGTTGTTCTGAATGCTGATGATTCTGGATGTTGGTGATACTATTGATCTTCAAGCAGGTGCACCGTGTTCTCCCAATCGAGCTACACAATGGATCACCCTATCCACAGCTCAGTCCTCACTTCTTGAGACTAGGCTGACATCAATGTAGCACTTTGCTTTGCACTTTTTGGAACTCTCTGAAGTGGGAGCATTCATTGTAGTATGGACCTTTTCTTTAAGTGCTTGAATGTGAGTTTGATTGTGGGTGTAATGTTTCAACTACTTTGAGGATGTATGCTCCCCTATATAAGCTATTAGTACGAATCCCTAACATTGGTAGAATGACATGCAGATTCGAGATAATCTCCCAATGTCTGACTTTTGTCGAATGGCCTACAATGTTGATCCTCCTGGTGGAAACCCTGTACATTGGATGTGCTTCCAACCTTAGACCTCACTGAGTTTGCAACCTCAGGTGAGTCCTACTAGACTACTTCCACACTCGGGTGTCTGGATTTGATACGGATCGAGGATCTAGCATCCACGTTGGGGTGTCTGACTTGGTGCGCACGTAGGTCTGGTTTGGTGCAACTTAGTAAACTGGGTTCCAACTTTGGGGTCACTGATGGACTCCTTCACATTGGATGTCATTCACTTTGGGTCATAGTTTGACTTGCTGACAAGTTCTCCTTTTGAAACAAGGGTGCGAGTCCCTGGCTGGAACTGCACTCAAACGTGATGAGGCAGGAGATCGTGTATCCCTAGGGTGAACACTCATTCCCCTTACATTCTCCCCCACTTAAAGATGGGCAATGTCCCCAACGCCTACACTCATTTTCCTTGGTTGGTTATGGGTGACTTCAATACTTCTTTTTATGATGAGGAGAAAATGGGAGGCTCTCAGGCTGATCCTGAGAGCATATTTGATCTTAGAACTTTTATGGATAATAATGCCCTACTTGATGTTAAGTTGTCTAGAGCCAATTTCACTTGGTCAAATAGATGTGTGGGAGTGGATAATATTCAAGTTAGGCTAGATAGGGATTTGATTTATGTGCCCTGGATTGTGCAATTTGCTTGTTCATTGTCCTCTATTAGCATTGTGGAATGGATCACTTCCCTCTTTCTTTTGCTGCAGATAAGTTTGGAAGGAAGAATAATTTTCCATTCAGATTTGAAGCTATGTGGCTTAGGGATCCTTTCTTTTTGAAGTGCATTGAAAGTTGGTGGCAAGTTAATGTGCTTGGTAGTGTGACATTTAGAGTTGCAAAGAAGCTGATTTTTTTCAAAAAGAACCTCAGGAAGTGGAATAGGGAATTGTTTGGTCATATTTTTGAGTCTAAAAGCTCTATCCTTAAAAAAATGGATGATGTTTAGCTTTCTATTTAGTCGAAGGGGTTATTGGAGGATATTCAGATTCAAGAAGATGGTCTTTTGGTTCAGTTGCATGATGTTATTTCCAAGGAGGAAGATTTATGGAGACAAAGGTCCAGAGCTATCTTGCTTAAATTAGGGGATCGAAATTCAAAGTTTTTTCACCTCACTACCCTGAGGCATAAAGATTCTAACATAATTTCTTCGATCTGTTGGGATGGGTTGCTGTTGGAAGTTGGGAAGGATATTCAGGGTGCGGCAACCAGGTTTTTTGAGGACCTCCTAAAGGATGACCTGATTTGGGATCGAGGAAGTGTGGATGAGGCCCTGGAAGCTATTCCCAATTTGATGTTGGAGCAATTGAATAAGGATTTGACTGTTATCCCCTCTGCTTCAAAATTCAAGGAAGCGATGTTTTCTTTTGAAGGTAACAAGGCTCCTGGCCCTAATGGGTTTCCCTTCTTATTTTCTCAGTCGTGTTGGGAGATTGTCTCTGAGGATGTGATAAATGCTACTAAGGAGTTCTTTGGTTCTAGAATTTTACTTAAGGAACTGAACACTACTTTCATCGTCTTGATTCCTAAAACGTCTTATGCTATGTCCTTTGGTGACTTTCGTCCCATTAGCCTTTGTAACTCTATCTTTAAATTTTTTCCAAAGTTCTTACGACTAGATTGTAGAAATGTTTACCGTTTCTGATTTCTCATCAGCAAAGTGGCTTTGTTAAGGGATGGTAGATCCGTGACTCTGTTATCATGGTTCATGAACTTTCTCATTCCATTTTTGTTTCCAAAAATTGAAGGTTCTTTTTGAAACTGGATTTACTTAAAGCCTATGATAAAGTCAGTTGGAAATTCCTTCTGAGTGTGCTAGTTATATTTGGATTTTGGAAGAAATTTATCCAGTTGGTTGAGTAGCTCATCTCTTCTCCCTCGTTTGTTGTCTTGGTGAATGGTTCCCCTTCTCCTTTCTTTCGAAGCTCACGTGGGTTGCGACAGGGTGACCCTTTATCATCGCTTTTGTTTATCTTGATGGCAGAGGCTTTGGGTCGTAATATCATGAAGGCACTTCAAGTTGGTTTGATGAGCGGTCTTTTTCCTTCTTCAAGATGTATCCTGATTACTCACCAGCAATTCGTCGATGACACTATGTTGATGGGTGAGTCCTCTTCCAAGGAAGCAAGGGCGGTTAAGAAGTTGTTGGCTGACTATGAAAAGGCGTCGGGTCAAAAGATCTACCTTCCTAAGTGTCAGATTTTTTTCTTTAACACTTTGGAAGGTTTGCAAATTAAGGTGGCCAGAATTTTATCTTGCAACCGTGGTGATTTTCCCTCCTCTTATTTGGGTCTTCCTTTGTGGGTTTCCAAGGTTCCAGACTTTTTTTGGTTGGGTTTGCTAGACAAATTCAATAGGAAATTAGCTGGCTAGAAAGGTGCACTTCTTAGTTAGGTAGGTAAAATCTAGTTCATTATTGCCACTCTTCAAAACCTGCCTTTGTATGCTATGAGTCTTTTCAAAGTGTCTGTTAAATTTGAAGGAAAAATTGATCAGATTATGAGAAGATTTCTTTGGTCTGGGGTGGAATCTAAAGCCAGGGTTCCTCTTGTTGCCTAGGATCTGGTGTGCAAACCTAAGAAGTGGGGTGGTCTGGGAATTAGAGATCTTTACTCTTTTAATTATGCCCTTCTAGCTAAGAATATCTAGAGGCTTTTGAATGGGGATGCAGGGTGGGCCCGTCTGGCGGGTAATAAGTACTTCTTTGGGCTAGATAGTCCTTCGGATATTCTCTCTGCTTATACGGTTCCATCTAGATCGTGTTTCTGGAGGAATATTCTACTCTACAGAGATGTTGCTAAAGGTGTAAAGTGGTTGTTGGGTGATGGTAAGTGTATTCTTTTTTGGGAAGACATTTGGTGTGGGAATTGTCCTTTGATCTCCCTTCTGTGGGCTCCCCATATTGCTCCTCTCTGCAAGCAATTATTTGGTGTCAAGGTGGCAGATTATTTTGTGAATGGGGCTTGGAAAAACTTTGATGCTTGGGACCCATCCTTGAAGGTGCTTAAGGATATTCTAGGATGTGTTCGGATCCCTATGTTTCCTAGACATGATAGAGTTGTTTGGGCCCCTTGTCCTAGTGGCAACTTTTTGGTGGCCTCTGATTTTATGAGTTCTATGGTGGTTCCTGATTCTTTTCCGTTTTGGGGGATACTTTGGAATAAGTATCTGGTTCCTAAGGTTAATGTTTTCTATTGGTTGTTAATGCAAGGTAAAGTTCTTACGATTGAAAATATTTGTAAGAGGGGGTTTTCCATTCCCAATAGATGTGTTCTTTGTGAAGCTAATGGGGATAATGCTTTTCATATCCTCATTGAATGTGAGTACTCTTTTGCTTTGTGGAGTAGATTCCTTACTCTCTAGGATGTGGGATGGATTTTTTCAGAATCTTAAGTTTTTTGAGTAGTGGTCCTGCCCTTCTTACTCTCCTATGCTGCGGGCTCTTTGGGATCTTATGGCCCCGCATATTGCTTGGGGTCTTTAGAAAGAAAGAAATAATAGGATTTTTTGGGAATCTAAGCTTAAGGTAGATAGTCTTTTTATCAAGATTCGTCTGGCTATTTTGGAGAATTTTGCTCTCATTAGAGCTGACTCTCTGAAGTGTGATCCGACTATGTGTCTTGCTGGCTATGACTTAAAGGTTATTTCTAATTGGAGAATCTCTTTGATTCCTACCATGCACCCCAGGGCTAGCACTATTGCAAGGAGAAATACCAAATGGCAACCTCCTCCAGAAGGGTGGATTAAAATTAACTTTGATGGGGTAGCGAAGGGGAATCTTGGGCCTGCAGGATGTGCGGGGGTGTTAAAGATAGTTCTAGCAGACTTCTTGGCATGGTGGTACTCCCATTGGGTAATCAAACAAATCATCGTGTGGAAGCGGAGGCTATGTTCATAAGTGTAAAGTATGTCGTTGGCAAAGGGTATTCAAAAATTTGGGTGGAAGGTGACTTAATGAATGTCATTAATTATCTGAATGGAGTGCATCCCTTGAGTTGGAACGTGGATCAACTAATCAAAGATACGGTAATTATGCTTCAAACATGTTTTGAGACCCATATTTCTCATGTTTTTCGAGAAGGCAACTCTCTTGTTGATTGCTTCACCAATGTGGCTGTCAGCCTTAGCGAATTTTGCTTGTGGGAGGAGGGATCTATCATTACCGAGAATGCTAGGAACTTCTTAAGAATTGATGCCATCAGATAATTTGATACGGCTTTTATGGTCTTGTAATTTGCCCCATTTGGCACGCTTTGTGGGTGTTTTTGGCTCTTCGGCTTGTATCTGGTTATTTCCTACTGGAGTTGGGTGTTTGCTACTAGGGGCTCCATGGGTGGTGATAGGAATCGTCTTGAGCCAGACTCATGTGGTGATATTTGGAGGAGGAAGAAGTTGTGGAACATTCTCAGTCATGGTAATTTTACTCCTTATTTGGAGAGATTACATGGGCATGACCCGAATGCTTCAGCCAATTTTTTTTCTATCTGGCATAATCGCAAACTTGTGTTGAAGGGAATGGAGGTGGAAGTGAATGAGGACTTTATTGCTTCTATCACGGGTTTGTCAACTGGGGGTAGGAAATTTTTTAAGGAAAAAAAGAGCAATGAGGAGTCCATGACCCAATTTTTTAAGGATGATGAGAGGAAAAATTTAGTTAAGCTGGAGAATTGGGGCTATGATAGGAATTCCCTGAAGAAGATTTGGGCTAGGGTTGTGGAGGTGATGATGTGGTACGTGATGCTGGAGGGGAGATTTAAGGCACTTCTTGGCCACCACTTCACTCTGCTTAATCATTTCAGGCATGGCTTGTTCATTTCCTTTCCTTTTTTTTTCTTTTTTCTTCATTGGAATCCTCTGTGTATGCCCATTTGAAGAATAGGAGGGCCCCTATCCTTCATGAAGGGCTGATTTTTCTTATTATGGAGCATGTTCAGTCTATTACCCTGATCCCCGCCATCACTAGTAAGGGGAAGTTTTTGATGCCCTTTATGGGTCATCAAATTTGGAGTCCTCGTCAGATGAGGAGGAAGAGTGGAATGAGGATGAGGTTGGTGTGGCTTTGGGGTCAAAGAAGAGGAAGGTGGCGGGTTCCAAAATTAATAGGGTCCCCAAGAGATTGGCCATTTCTCAGAGTGAAGAAACAGAGGTAGGGTCAGATGGGTCCTCTCCTAGAGCGAAGGATGTGGTCGATGATAAAGGTGTTGTTGGTGGGGCTAATGAGGTTGGGGCCTAGAATTTGGTTGATGTGGTTGAAAAACCAAGAAGGTTGTCAAAGAGATTGGCTAATTTGAAGAAAAAGGAGTCTGATGTGGTGGCCAGGGATTCTACAAAGGCTTAGGTTAGCAATAACCCTAACGTAGCTGCGGTGACTGTGGAGGATTCCCCTATTCATGATTTACACAAGGTTTCTCTGGATAAGGAGGTTGGTGAGCGGAATGTGGAAGGTGAGGGCAAGAGAAATGTTGATCCACCCCTAAAAATTGACCCTCTATCGGAGGATTTCTCGTACTTAGATGAGGAGGACACTTCAATGTTCGGCCTGTTAGATATGGCAAGGGCGTGTGCTACCAGCACCTTCAAATTGGCCAAATGGACCTTGCAGGAATTCAACAAAATCAACATTAAAATCAAGGGCCTTAAGGAAAATTTGCAGAATATCCCGAAGACCTCTATTCTGGATATCCTCATTGACATATTGGTGGAGTTGGAGCACTCCCATAATGAGTTCAAGGAGCAATGCGAGGATAGACTAAGAGCCCTTGAGGATAAAGTTACAAGTTTAAATAATGATATCAGAAATTTGTTGCAGGTGAGTCATGTCTCAGTCAAGAATAGCATTGAAGCCTTGGAGACACTTTTCAAGAAAATTAGTCAGCTTAGGGAAGAGCAGGTCTACTTCTTAGAACTCATGGAGGCAGATCATGTGGCTAAGGGTAAGGGAAAAAAATCCCTCAGTCTGATGACAAGGTGTTGGTTGGGAGAGGGTCGGTGGAGTGGAAAAAAGCTTTCGATGTTGAAAAAAAGGAACTGTTGGATATGGTTGAAAAACATAAGTCCCAGCAGGTTGAAATGGCCAAAACTCTGGGTGGCCTTCATTAGTTTCTAGTTTATTTATGTTGCTTTATGTTGTTGGTCTCTATTTGGTTAGTTTGTTGTTGTTTTGTTGGTGGGAGTCGTTGGTTGTTAGTTGTCTTACTTTTATTTGGCTCCCGTGTTGGTCAGTTTTTTACTAGTTGGGTTGTTGCTGGTGGTTGATTATCGTATTCTCTTAGTAGCTTTTTATGTATCTTTTGCAAAGGGTTTCGGATCCCTTCAAAACATATTTTTCCTTTTAATCAAAACAATCAAAAATCAATGGGCCTTCTTGATTTATCAAGTGACATGGTATTATCAATAATAGCTACTAAGTTTGATCTCTATAATCTTGTGATAGTATTTAAATGAGCACACGCCATTTGATGGGGACCATATATAATTTCTACTCATTTGAAGCAACCAATGTAAATATAGAAGTAGGAATTATCAAATGATAAGATCAATGGTGGCACTGAAGTTTGGATTCTTTAGGATTTTGTTAATGTTCAAAGTAGCATGATCTACTTGATGCAATAGATTGATGGATCGTGCACATCCTTTCTATTTTCTATTAATGCAATGGATGCATGGTGGGTTCTAACCATTGATGATTTGGACCAATTGTGGGAGTCTCTAAACTAATAGTCTTTTATCAATGGGAAAAGTTTCATGGGAGCACCACATAGAAGATATGTCATCATGACAAGGTCCACATTATTGTTTGTTTGAAAATTGACATTTGAAATATGTTTAGAATGTTTTGAGATGAATTCTTTGAAACAACTTTGATTATACATGTAAGTCAAGACTTGAAAATTTTGAATATATAAATATGAATATATAAATAAAAAAAACTTATATATTATATGTTTGTAGATTTTAGAGGAGAGTGACATGAAGATATAATTGATTGTTTTTAGATTCTATATTTTTATGGTTAGCACATTATCTTGTCTCTTTTAATGCTAAGCTTTTTTCTTTAAAAAAATTCTAAATTATATATTATATTCTTTTGTACTATAAATATAAATTTTGTTTATAGAATTTTCTTTTAAAAATGAATTATAATAATGAATTAAAATCTATTATGATTTTCACCACTAGAAAACTTAAACATAAATTCAAATTTAATAATTATACTGTAAATCCTCTCAAACATATATTTATAATAATATAAAACCAAGAAAGAAAAGTATCACCCCTCCAATTCAATATATTCAATAAAATAATGTATGAATCCAATGATTAAAAGATTCCACAAGCGTGCGAACTTCAATTTTACACTACTATGAATACATTTTGTTTAATTCAACATTGCTTGGTGAGTACGAATCATATTTGGTCTCTCAAGGCATATTCTCTCCATTAATTGAATTTTATATTATTATGTAAAATGCAAATGCTGAGAATAGAGTTTCAAATGATTGAGTGGAAGAACAAAGTTGGTGATCTTCTCCTTTTCACTTGCTAATCAATTACAGTCATGAATTGGTCTTTGGTGTATTTTGAACTTTTTATCATCATATTCCCCATAATTTCATGCTTTGACTCCTCCTTTACACTTGTACGCTCACTAACTATATTATTCATCTTGTCTACCCATTCCAAGCAATCTTTTAATTTAAACTTATTTTGACCATATCACTTGTTATTTTAACATATGGAACTTACTTTATATAGAAAGTGAATGCAAACAAAGAAAATTTTAGTGTTTATATTCATGGCCCACAAAGTTCAAGAAAGAAGAATATGGCAGTTGCTTTTAATTAATATGGAAGAGAATTTATATATTAGTGCTTTATACTAAAATTTTCAAGAATATTGGCCCTTTTTTAATTATTTAATTTAACATCTACTAAGTTACTTTTACTTTGATATGAACTACATATTTTTTATTGACCTATTTTGATTCCTAGTTCTTGTCATTTTAGGCCTCCTTTTGATCTTGTGATTGTAGGCTTTCTTTTACCTCCATTTGCCATTATTTTAATGGAAAACATATTATTTTTATATTAAAATTTGAATAAAATAAAGTGGGGATCGTTATTCCATGCAACTAACTTCCAAATTGAAGCTTGTTTTGTTATTAAAATATATGTGAAATGGTAGCCGTTTTTTCCTAGAGAGCATGAGCATCCAGGGCCTCCCCCAAGTATTTTTCCCAAAATTTAATTAATTCCATACTTTGGCCATAAAGTGCTCCCATGGAAATAAAAGCTCTAGAACATTATTTTAATGTTTTAAAAACAATATTTTCCCATAGGCAATGGTCAATTTTCAGTCATGTCTCCTTTTATTTGGCTTCTCCACTAACGTTGTTTCCAAGATATATTATTTGCCTAACTATTAAAAAAATGGGGTTTATTCAATAAGACTTTCCACTTTTGTAAGGCAATCATTTTTAATAAATGGTGTCATGTTAGGTGCATGGGCAACTATTATGTTATTAATAATGGCACTTTTCTTTTTGAAACTTTTACCAAACAATCACGAAAGTTAGGCTTGAATTTGATTCCTAAATTCAAGGATGAGGATCTACCAAATTATGCCAAATAAATAATGAATATATTATTGTAATTGGGGTATCCAGATTACTACATGGAGAATTCTTTTCATTAAAGTTGTTAGTATTGATGAAAAATGATAATTATGTTTTATCTATATATTTTTGTATTAAATTAAACTGATTATAAAAGAATGGGTATCTATTAAAGAGAGTTTTCAAAGAGAAGTCTTGAAACACTACAATAACAATCCCACATATGAAACATAATAATCACTAGTCAAAATACAGTAGATCACTAATAACATAAACAACCTAAAATATTCTAAGAAGTTATATCATTCAATTCAACCATACTATTCATTAGGAGAACTGCCTTTTTAAATTAAAAGTGGTAGTATTGATTAAGAATGAAGTAGTTATGTCACTAATAATATTTGTATTTGCTAATTGAATATACAATGTTATTATAAAGTTTAAAAGTAGATACCTTATATTTTTACACTTTTTATTTATATTATTTTTCATAAATGATATAATAATTATAGGGATTAATTTTATTTATCCAATACATTCATTGATTCCTATACTTGTATTGGTTAGCTACTACTACATATTTATTTAGTCTTCACATATTCATTATTTATAGTATATTTTTCCTAGAATTACACTGACATAGTCGAGCTTGAAGGGCCTTGTCAGGCTATCTGATCTCATAGCCAACTCACACTTATACACACACACTTAGAAAGATCAACTGGATGCAACAGGAGAACAAATATTTTCTCTTTATTCAATAACAGATATACATTCAGGAAGTTCTATTCAGAGCAACTCTATGTTCTTCACTTCTTCGTCACTCACATTGTTGACATGATGACCTCTTCGTTGTGCATTTTCGACAACTTCTAATCTGGCCACAATCCCTCTCAACATATCTATCAGGACAGGGTTTGTTTCTCTTCGCACCCCTCATCCTCCGGCACGTCCTCTTTGTGCCATCTTATGCAAGTTCTTTGCAGCTACAGGTTTCCTTCTCGCTCACTTACCCACAACAAATTATCTATAGGGCTTCATAATTTCTTTGACACCATCCTAGGAGCAAACCTTGCTTTGATACCACTTGATGAAGGAGCAGTCTCGGTGTTTCCCTTTACAAACTCACTCTCACCCAACAACAAGTTTGCATACAAAAAATGCACTAATAAAGAAAAACCTTCTTTTATTACTGAAGGACATTACAACATTACATTGGCTTTGAATGGGCTTTCATTACAATCATCTACAAATTTGACAACCAGGAATAGATTTTCCTATAGCTAACTCTCACGAATCTAGCCCCTTTGGCTCTTCTCTCTTGTTCTGGTCGGCTCTCTCTTCTTACCAACCTTGCTACACTTCCACCACACTCTCCCCTCTCTCCATTCTCATAATGGGTATATATATCTTTTCTCTGCCATCACCAGCAAGCCTTCTCCTTCACGTCAACCTTGACATTCTTTCTTTCCATGTTGTCGTAGTATCATCTTGTCACCCAATCAACAATGAAATCACTAGGCGGTTACCTCGTTATCAGGTGTGCAGTCGTCTAGCTAATGTCTGTGTTGATCCACAACAACAATGTGGGATCAACAAGTAATATCACACCAAATATCACTATCTTATTCTCCTCCATCCATCTCCTTTGACCAGCTCACATATCTATCATCCTTCCTGCCATCAGAATGTCGCCAAGACCTCGGCTCATCTCCCTCTGAAACCACTATATCACATTGATAAAGGTCTTATTGGAACATCATCAGAATGTCAAACAGACTCTGAAAGAACTCCCACTAAACCATGTATGTCTCTCTGACATCGCCACCACCACATCATCGTTGAGACTCACCTTGTCGAAGAGACTCACGAGTAGCTCTTGCTGAAACCATAAGGTCACCTCGATGCAACGATCAACCAAGCCACAATCCGTTGGAATGTCAAAGAGACATTCACGATTGTCATGCCAACTAGCATGACTCTCACTGACATAGCACTTCCACACTTCTTATCGCTCCATCGAAGGGACTTCTCCCAGACTCCTGCCGATACATCAATGTCTCACCGATAAGATGATCATCGGTCATTATTCAATCAAACAACACAGAAAATGATGTAGGATTGTTCTTGGCCCTAGATGCTCCTGCATCATATACTATAAACATGATCTTGCACCCACAATGTCAAATTCAAATTCTCACTTTGTAAGATGACCCTTTCATAATTGTAGTTCATATATTCTGCCCCACACACCATTTTTTTGTATTTAGCAAAAAATGACTTTTATTTATAGACATCCTTTGTTTCATTATGAATATCAATATTATCAAGTTTAAAATGAAGTACATTAGTAACTATTGTAATTTTCATTTAAGCATTATAAATCTACATTGTATACATGGTAGATTTTTATTCTTGTACATCAATATAAGGACTCAAAAATTTGTTAATACAAGTCAAAGTTTTTAATCTTTTTCCTCCAAACAAGTCCCCAAAGGAACTTTTCAACACCACAGATTTTAAATGTAAGGAAAAGGATAATATAATAGGTCTCATAGGTCAATGGGATCACAAGATGTATTCATGCTATCTCTAGAAACAAGTACACCATTAGGAATAGACTATTGGTTTAGTTTGGACCTAGGTTTAAAATAAAATAAAATTAGAATGTCTCTTTTATGTAATTTTCATTTTTATCAAAACTATATTCTATCACATCAATCACACCATTTCAAATAGTTAATGAAAACTGAGTCACATTGAAATAGTTAAGGACTTTATTCCTCCCATTTATCATTTGCATGGTTTTAGTTTCAACTTTTTAATTGAATTAGGTCTAATTTTAATCAATGATCTATCATTAGAATATATCCTTAAATTTAGCATCAATTGTGTTTATTTTTCGTACATTTTGGTGAAATAGCAAGATCTAACTATTAAGTGGAATAGGAGATCGTATTTCTAACTAGTAGATTAAATTAAATCAATCCTTTCTTGGCTTAACATTAGAACACAAACCAACTAGGATGTTAGGATTGGATAGCAACCTAAAGTAGAGCCAATCTTCCCTAGGTTTAGTTCCTTTGTTGCAAAGAAAATAGATTGATGGAATGTGATTTAATTAACCTAATAATCATGAAGACCTATTCCAAAAACATGAATTATTCACACAGATGAAAAGAAAAATTGACAAAATAATTGCAAATCTAATAGGATCAAACATAGGGGAACTTGTGACTACAAGGACCTAAAATAGGCAAAATAGGGTTAGGGTCCCCTAGTCTGAGAATGAGGGCTTTTGAGCAATTGAATCTTGATCTAGAAGTTGCACATTTTAATTGTAAATTTATGGCTTGAGATATGTCATCTTTGTATCCAAACCTGCAAAACACAACAAAAGAGAATGGAGGAGGTGGTTGTATAGGATTCCACCTCAATCAAACCCCCATTTTGGTATTTCTACCTCCACAAATAGTTGATTTGTTGATAGATAAAAGTGTGTTCTCTGAACCTTAAGTGTTTCTAAAGCTGTAATGAGCTATGATATATGAAATAAATAATAAAAATATACTCAAGTGTGTTAGAGAGGATTCCTAAATGACACAATCATGAAATGTAAGATCAAACTAGAGAAAGTTAAATGCTCAAGAGAAAATCAATATGCTCAAATATCTTGTATTATAGACATCCTTTTTGTCATTATGAAGATCAATATTATCAAGTTTAAAATGAAGGGCATTATTAAATATTGTCATTATCATTTATGCATTATAAATCTACATTGTATAAATGGTATATTTTATTCTTGTACATCAATATAAGGACTAAAAAAATTTCAATACAAGTCAAGGTTTTTAATTATTTTACTCTAAGAAAGCCCCAAAAGGTACTTTTCAACACCACACAGATTTTAAATGTAAGGACAAGAATAATATAATAGGTCTCATAGGTCAATGGGATCACAAGATGTATTCATGCTATCTCTAGACACAAGCACACCATTAGGACAACACTATTGATTTAGTTTGGACCTAGGTTTAAAATAAAATAAAATTAGAATGTCTCTTTTCTATAATTTTCATTTTTATCAAAACTATATTCTATCGTATCAATCAAAGCATGTCAAATAGTTAACGAGAAACTGATAGTCACATTGAAATAGGTAAGGAATTTATTCCTCTCATTTATCATTTGCATGTTTTTAGTTTCAAATCTTTAATTGAATTAGGTCTAATTTTAGTCAATGATCTATCATTAGATTACATCCTTAAATTTAGCACCAGTTGTGTTTATTTTTTGTATATTTTGGTGAAATAGCAAGATCTAACTGTTAAGTGGAAAAGGAGATTGTATATCTAACTAGTAGATTATACTGAATCAATCTTTCCTTGGCTTAACATTAGAAGAAAAACTAACAAGGGTGTTAGGATTGGATAGCAACCTAAAGTATAGCCAATTTCCCTAGGTTTAGTTCCTTTGTTGCCAAGAAAATAGATTGATGGAATGTGATTTAATTAACCTAATAATCATGAAGACCTATTCTAAAAACATGAATTACACAAAGACGAAAATGGAAATTGATGAAATAATTATAGATCTAAGAGGAGAAAACATGGGGGAACCTGTGACCACAAGGACCTAAAATAAGTAGACAAGGGTGAGTGCACCTTAGTTTGAGAATGAGGTTTTTTTAGCACTTGAATCTTGAACCGGAACTTGCACATTTGCATTGTCAATTCATAGCCTAAGATATATCATCTCCGTATTTGAACTTGAAAAACACAACAAAAGAGAATGGAACAGGTGGCTATATAGGAGTATACCTCGATCAAACCCTCATTTTGGTATTTCTACCTCCACGAATAGTTGATTTGTTAATAAATAAAAGTATTTTCTCTAAACCTTAAGTGCATCTAAAGTTGTAATGATTTATGATATACAAAATAAATAATAAAAAATATACTCAAGTGTGTTAGATAGGATTCATAAATGACACAATTATGACATGTAAGATCAAACCCAAGAGAAAGTAAAATACTCAAGGGAAAATCAATATGTTCAAATAACTCACTTAGGTAAATAAGGTGATCAAAGTATAAATTTGAGAACTCCCTAAAAGTCAAGTCATTAGGTGCTTGAAATAATCCAAAGCTATCCAAAAACCCTAGATTCCAACTTGTACTTCCATTGGAATCAAACTCCAATCATTGTGATAAACTTTATAAATCTGAAAAATTGCTTGTAAATCTATAGGATAGGACGTCAATTTCGATAGAGCTTTGTTGTAATTATGATTGCAATATTTTACAATAATGATTCTTGTTTAAATAGGGAAACATAGGAATAAATTCAAGTCTAGGACTACTCATTTAAATTTAAACTTCAAGATTAATTTGTTGCCAAATATTAAAATTGAATTCATGTCACATAAGAGAAAGGCCGACAAAAACTTACAACTTATTTTATTGGGTATAGCACATGGAATAGGGCACCATAACCATTTTCCATGTGTTTTTCACACATTAAAGTGTGATCCAAAAGTTTAGGGTCTTTTTAATTACGAATTATCCAAAAATAAAGCATTTATCGAAGTTAAAAAGGGTGTAATATTATCAAGAAGGTTCTTTTCAGGTATTATTAATACATTATCTTGAGTTGGAGGGTAAAGTCAAGGCTAGGAAGTGGTACTAACATGAACTAAGGGATTGGAAACCAAAGCGAATACCAAATAAAGGGTGAAATTATGCTTTCACCCTTAGGGAGCACAAGTTACAATTCTACATTTAGCCCCCACTTTAGTGGTCATATGACACTACATGCATATTCAAGATAATGTACATGAAATTAAATCATAACACATAAAAAAGGATTCCCAAAAGAATACTAGGGAGGACACAAAACATTTCCAAGCGAGAGAATGAAGCCCCTAGTGTAGTAACTTGTAAAACCACAGTGTTAGCAACCACATCTTGTAAGACCAACTTGTTAGAAATATGAAATCATCCTATAGAAAAAAAACACGTGTTAATCCAAAAAAATATAAGGCGAATGAAATTCGAGGGTAGATGTAATGTTTCTGCTTGCTTTATGGATATAGAAATAGGGTGAAAATATTTCCACATTGAGCTATTTGGGGTTTTGGTGAAAATGCTTTTGGTAGGGTCATTTATAAAAATAACATTGAGACAAAAATCATTGTAAAATATTTATGTTGGAGCCTGAACTCCAATGCAACAAACGACATGAAAATCAGAGCTCACAAGACCAATTTATGACGATTTGAATGAAAAGTGGTTTGAAAGAGAGGTTAAAAATATATGTTGTATTTCTTTTTTTTACTATAAATAGTAAAACCTTTTTAAAAAATTATCGTTCATTTTGAATTTGTAGTGTGAGATCATCTTGAGCAAGTCTAAGCATCCTCAAGAGCGAATATGCCACAATGAAGACTGTACCACATACCTAGGATATAGGCCTTGAGGAACCACATCACATAAAGAGTGTCGACACAAGAGGTAAGTCATATTTTATCTTTTAATGCATTTAGGAGCTCAATTTGCAAAGTCTAGATATGATTTGTCAAAAATGGGGTACCTATGTCCAAACTGAGCACCCTAGTCTAATGTGGGCACCTTGGTTCAATCTACGTGTTAGGGTCTTGAATTTGTGCCTTAGTCCACTATGGGGCATCCCTATCTAGGAGATTTGACTTAAAACATGTTGATTTTATTTTAGATTATCTTGATATTTTTAGAGGAATTTATGAATGGATATTTTGATGATTGACAAGTACCACCACATATGCAGGATCACTTAGGAGGTCACGTCTATATACTCTTATGTGAGCATGTTGAGATACTATCACCGATAGAGGAAGGAAACCTAAGATATGTGGGATTACTATGGGTATATACCATGTTGATCATGAGATATCATGATGCAATGCTTATGGCACTTATGGAGTGGTGGGATGTAGACACCTCATCCTTCCATCTTATGACAGGGGAGATGACTGTGACTCTTGAGGATGTATACAAGATTATAGGGTTGCTTGTGCGAGGTAAGACCATACATCTTGAGGGGAGGACACTAGATGATGTCCTAGTTAACTAAATGTATTGCATCATCCACGCTATGCTAGAGGATGGAAAGGGTCAGATATATTTATGATGGCTAATACATGGTGATATAGATATCCCCATTATACATCATATTTTTATTGCTACCATAGAACTTGGTGTAGCACCTAATGGGTGAGTCACACACCTTCACAAGGACCTCATAAACACCATCTATTTGATGGAGATTCAATGAACCATATTCACCTCAAGGAAAATCATGTTGGCCCACTTCTACCATGATCTAGGTTGTTATGTTCATTATGAGTCACACAGTTTGATGACACGCACTCTCCTCTAAGTATGTTCATTTGAGCACATTGCATGTGCATGGCCCTACAAGGTATCCAATAGAGCTAGTATGGACCTTTCCCAAAGCATACACCTACCCTTTGAAGAGACCATGGAAATTTGGAGATTTTATATTTTTGTGAGTGGTCAAAAACTATGAACTTTGGAAGTGACATGGAGACCAAATAGAAGGCTATAGGCCTGGTCAGCCTTGATAGCTAGCAAGGATGAAATATGACTAATTATTTCTTTGGTCAGTATGAGTATATTCTTATGCATTTTTACCATGATCGAGAGACCCAATAGTGTGGTTTCCCTCAAGGAATCCTTGTTGCTCAACTAACATATATCTAATCAAATCATAATGGTGTTAGGCCTAGATATGTGGATCAACCTACCATCTTGAATATCGCTTTGAGAGAATCTGATGATGGGGAGTGAGATGCACTTCTTTTATCTGATGTAGATAATGTTGAGGTGAGTATCACATACACAACATGGTAGAGCACCATTTCTTCAGCTCCTATATTTCCTATAGACTATCCTACCAGTGACCCAACGCCATGGCCATGGTGATATTAGGATTTTGAGGAGGAGAGATGATGAAGGTGGTGTTGGTGGAGGTGATGATGAGGAGGATATCCAGGGGAGTAGGAGGAGGCCAATTATGCCCCTGAGAGAGGTCTAGGTCTCATCCTCACATATCACAAGTACTTCCTACTATATTTGAGAGACTAAGTGTCCATGAGCATGGGGAGACAAGTAGAGTAGTTGCTATTGTGCCCCCAACCTCATGAGAAACTCCAGGTGTATCCATGGTTACCACACCCATAGATCCTCACTAGCGAGTTGGTGATCTAGGTGAGATGATATATCTTTTTTTTTGTGATTTAGTAGAATACTAGATGTATTTTTTTTAGTTTAGATCTATTTGATGAGATATATGATCCAATGCTTTGTTTTTATTCTTGCAATTGGCACTCAAGACTAGCTTGACTATATGGGTCAAGTCATGGCAGAGGTTCTCCATGATGTACAACTTTAGTAGCCAATGTAGGCCAATTATAGGAAACAATAAACCATAGGGAAATATGTAAAGATATTTGAGCCTATGGTGTGACTGAGAGCTACATATGAGGAGACTATAGAAAAGAGATATTAGGAACTAGTTGATCTTCTTGATTTGAGCATAAGCATCATCTTCTACCAATCACTCTTAGGTGATCAATTATCCTACAAGAAGATCTAGAGAGAGATCAACTATAATATTAATACAAGGAGATGCAAGAGATAGCAACAAATCTTAGTGGTGAGATCAAGGGTCTACAAGCATAAAGTAGCTCTAAGAGTTACCCACGATCTAATATTTCATGTTGACCACCACCACCAAGCCCTAAGAGATTTGATAGCCATAAGTTGATCACATGATTATGTATAATACACCACATTTTGTTAGAGTGGTGATATATATATATATGAGCATTTTGATTCGACATATATGTGTTTATGAGATGCTTTAATTTTATTTTTGATTTAATTAAAACCATGTGATATATTGGTTTAATTAAATGTAATAAATATTGGATAATATAAATTAATTGACATGTACAAAAAATTGGATACACTTGGGATTTGATTAAATGACCTAACAAGATCATTTAATATATACAACAATGATCTAATTAAAACATGTACTAGTTATATGATCTAACTAAACAAACTAATACAAATTTTAATTAAATGCAACACATATATTCACCTAGTGCACACACGTTGAATTAAATGTGCTTATGGTTTAATTAAGAAATAAAATTAAATGCAATAATGATCTAAATAACATGGTACACAAATTAAGGAATTGTATGCTAAAAAGTAATTATCATTATAAAGAGAATTACTCTAAAATTCAAGAAACACACAATTTTTTTTCATCTATAAAGCAATGCACAATTAAATAGGTAAGATTATTGACTAACACACATGCTTTAAATAATAGCATACCATTCAAAAAATTAAGCATAAAATCTACATAGATGTATAGCATTAATAAGTTATTTAAGAGGTGTATTGCCCATTGTAGAAAACCTATATGCACCTGATCCATAAACTTTCATGATGTTGTAAGGTCCAAACTAGTTTAGACTAAACTTTCCTTTTTCACCTGATGCAACATTAACATTGTGTTGATTCCCATAAAGCACCAAGTCACCAAATTTGAATGAATGATGAATGACACACTCATCATAGTTGCATTGAAGATTTTTTGATAAACTTGGAGATGTTTAAGAGTGTGTATACATTGTTTCTCATGAATATAAGTTTTTTGAAGTCCCTATAGGAATTATCATCTAAAATTCCATTGAGAGAAATTCGTAATGAAGGAATTTATAACTCCAAAGGCATGATTCCATTGATACCATACTTAAGTTTCTAAGGTGTGGTACTTGTAGGTATACAAATACTCATTCAGCAAGCCCATAATACATAAGAAAGTTGAGTATGTCAATATTTATCATGTTTATTAACAAATTTTCTTAATATTTATTCAATTGCTTTATTAGAAGCTTTCAATTGAACATTTGATTAAGGATAGTATGGTATTGAGGAGCAATGTTGGATGTGAAAATTTGCAATGAACTTCTTCACTTTATTCTTAAATGATGCACTATTATCATAAACCAAAGAGGAAGAAAGACCAAATCGTGCGATAATATTATCAAGGATAAAGCAATAGATAATTTCAGTTGTCCTGGATCAAAGTGGAACTGCTTCAACCCACTTTGTGAAGTAATCAATAGTTTTTATAACAAAGGTATGTCCTTGAGAAGAAGGAGGTGAATTTTTTTCAATAAAATATAAGCCCCACAAATAAAATGGCCAAGGAGATACTTGAGCACAAATTTCTTGGGCGGGAGCTTGAATCAAATTATTATGTCGTTGACATTGAGGGCACTTTTGACAAAGGCAAAAAATTCTTGTTCCATACTTTGGCAATATTAAACAATACAAAGTAATTTTTGAACCAAAGATTGACCAGCTAAATTTCCTCCACAAGCACCTGAATGAGCCTCATTAAGGGAAATTGAGATCTCTGATTTGTTAAGATAATAAAGAATAAGACCATAATATCCTCTTCGATATAAGATGTTAGATAAAATTATATATTATGTCACGAGCTTCTGAATATGAGCTCTACCACTTTTAGTTGAAGGATCAAGAAAGGCACCATAACACAAAGATTGAAATATATGTGAGTACCATTCATCTGAAGCAGTATTGTGACAAAAAGTGATATCAATAGAATTTTCAAATATTGATGGGGAAGATAGGCTATGAATGGTAAATTGGAAATCCATGGATGTATCATCAAGGGATATAAGGGAATCAACATTGTCCATTACATATGCATGTTGATTATCTTCCCAAGGGATATTGTCAATAGTGTAAGAAGGAAAATGTTTTAATATTGATAAGGCCAAGTCACAATATTGAGATAATTTATCTTCTTGATATGATCCATTATTTTTTCTTATAATCAATTGAGAGTCTTTGAAAATATGATGATGTTGAATTTTAAGAGACAATACCATATGTAAACTAGAAATAAGAGCTTTATATTCCACGATGTTGTTAGTGCATAAGAAATTGAGATGGTAAGATAGGGGAATTGGCTTGCCTAAAGAGGGTATTTGTATAACACCGACATCAGAGCCAATTTGACACCTAGAACCATAAAAGAATAAATCCCATGTCTTATCAACTTCTAGTGAAAGGATATGATCATTGGAAATGATTCTTGATTTGGTAAAGAAAGTAGTGGAGCGTCAATTAAGTGGTTAGTCAATGCTTGATTCTTAATTGCTTTTTGAGAGACAAAATTAAGATAAAATTATATTAACATCACCCATTTATCAAGACATCTTGATAAATCAGTTTTAGAAAAGAGATATTTTAATGGATCAAATTCTATAATGACATGGATTTCAACATTTAAAAGGTAATGTATCAACTTATGTGTTGCAAACACAAGAGGTAAAAACCGTTTCTCTATTGTGATATATCAAATGTCGTAATCAAGTAAAGTACGACTAATATAGTATATAGGATGTTATTTACCATCGTCATCATATTGTGCTAATAAAACTGCAAGAGCATTGGATGAAATAGAAGTATAAAGAAGGAAAGGGAACCCTGAGGAAGCTGGTTGTAAAAATGAGGATTAGCCAAGTATTATTTTAAATTATCAAAGGAGTTTTGACAATCCTCATTCCAATGAAAATGATAATCTTTCTTAATAAGTTGAGTGAAAGGAAGGGTCCAATCTACTAGTAATGACACAAACTGGCGAATAGCTTGAATCTTCCCTCGTAAACTACAAAGTTGAGAAATGTTTTTGGGAGATGGCATATTAATTATAACATAAATTTTATTTGTTTCCACCTTAATATCCTAATGTGATTGATAAACCCTAATAATTTTCTATTATCCACACTGAACACACATTTATGAGGATTTAGACACATGTTATATTTATGAATTTTATTAAATATTTGATAGAGGATTTTGACGTGATCTTGATGCAAGATAGACTTAGCCAGGATATCATCGACATAGTCCTCTAAGATATTATTAATATAGTCATGAAAAATTAGTGTCATAATAAGTTGATATGTTTCTTCCATATTTTTTAGTCCAAACTACATAACCACCCAACAAAATGTTCCCCAATGTGTAATAAAATTTGTTTTATATTGATCTTGAGGATTGATAGAAATTTGATTATATTTAGAAAATCCATCCATAAAGGAGAGCAAAGCATTTCCAATAGTAGAATAAACAATCATATCTATGTTGGGAAGAGGAAAATAATATTTTTAAGAGGCTTTATTAAGATAATGGAAATTTGTACTCACTTGAATATGATTATTGGGTTTAGCGACAACCACAATATTTGATATTCAAGGTGAATATTCAATAGGGTGGATAAAGTAAGCTTTTCAAAGATTTTCAATCTCATCCTTAACCAACAATACCATCCTAGGATTTATTTTACAAATATTTTTTCTTACAAGTTTGGCATCATCATGCAATGCAATATTATGTGTTACTACTTTAGGATTAATACCAAGCATATCAAAATATGACCAAGAAAAGAGTTCAGAGAAGTAATGTAAAAGAGTAGAATACTCTTATTGTTCATTAAATTCGAGACACTTTCCAATTAGAGTAACCTTTTCGAGATTATATGGGTTCATCAAGATATCAAGAATATCTCTGAAATGAAGGGTGCTATAGTTTGGGACATCAAGAGGATGAAGAAATTCTTGGGGGGTTTCTTCAGAAATCTATGTATCATCCGATGTACAATAATATTTCCAAAAGTATGCCCTAGAATTTAAATAATAAGGAAATATGTGATCGTGATAATATTGAGGTAAGTTTTTATACACTCCCAATAACTCAGCCAAGGATTCATTAGTTGGAAAGATATCAAATGATGGTTCTTTAATGGTGGAATTTATTTCTATCATTTCAAGATGAATTAGATTAAGTGATAATACTTAAGAATCTTGAAATACAAAATCAAAGAATTCTATTAAGCATGTATGATACTTGAAGTGATAAGAAAACATAAGAGAATGAAGGAAAATGTAAACAACATGTATAAAGACTTGACATACCTTAAAATCAGAGGTTCGATTAGAGAAACTACCCAATTATGTGTAGTCTTTTTTTCTTCTTGCATCAAACTCAACAATTTGAGCTTTTCACAAAATTTCTTCCTTTTCAATGTTCAATTCTATAACTCTAATAGAATTACTAAAAACTATAGAATTAACCAATGTATAATGTTAAATTATAACAATAAAATAATAATTAACATTGCAACACTACAAACATGAAAATTTGAGTTCATACAATCAAATTTGAAGTAAAAAACTTGTTATTTCCTCCTTCCTAAGTTGGAAAACAAGAAAAAGGTGGTGGAAAGTTTATGCAAAGGTTGTGGAATGTGTAAAAATTTCATGTACTTTCCTCAACAGCATGAAAAAGATTTTTTTTGTCAGATCACGCCCACAACTAGGAGAATAACAAAGAATGTGGACTTTGATTATGGTTATCCTACCTTTTTTTACCATTTTTAGAGCAATAAAAAATGTGCTCGCATTATAACACGAGCACATTTTTTCTTACTCTTAAAACAACCATATTTTAACTTTTATAAAGCGCCCTTGCGTTTTGAAAAGGTTAATTTTGTAAAGGTTTTCTAACTCTTAGCATGTGTCAA
Organism: Sequoia sempervirens; assembly: GCA_007258455.2. Lineage (NCBI taxonomy): Eukaryota > Viridiplantae > Streptophyta > Pinopsida > Cupressales > Cupressaceae > Sequoia > Sequoia sempervirens. Next base: position 185,402,925 of record VDFB02379711.1, read on the forward strand.
TAGGGGGTTGGGTTGAGGTACATCAATGAAACCTTTCTTCGACCAATTATGATATCTTCTAAGTGTTATGCATGTCTCATTTTGTGTGTTATGAAGTTTCACCAAAATTCCCTAGATACACTCAAGCTTGTACATTATCCCTCCACCCTATATCTTAAATCCTAAACCCTAAACACTATATTGTATACCCTACAACCTCAACCCTCAACCCTATACCTTAAACCCTAAACCCTACAACCTCAACCATCAACCCTATACCCTAAACCCTCAACCCTCAACCCTCAACCCTAATCCTTCAACCCTCAACCCTTAAACCCTCTAATGAAAGATAATCTACCAAAACAAATCAACTACTAGGGGTACTTCTGACCCTATGCACAAATCATGAGAAGATCCTCAGAATCAATCACTAAATTCACATAAACTTTCAACAAAAATCCACATATGTGTATCTTGAATCCACATAGCCATAAGGCACCAAGTCACCAAATCTTGTTTCCAAACCTGAAAATACCTAAATCACCTTAAAAATATTCATATATATTGAATACAAGCAAAAAAATTGTTAGAAAACTCAGAAATAACTAATTCATTCAGCATGCACCAATTTACCCTTCATTGCAACTTACTTTCACAAGGAAAAAATACAACAAGCCAACCATTATTGCTTATAATCTTTAACAATACTTCCAATACACTTAAACCATCATCATTTCAACTGAAACAAACCAAATATACAGCCTTATAACTCAATTTTATCAGATTCTCAAATTCTTGCACTATGCTTTGATGAGAGCAGCAAATAAGGTAATTTTGACATAATTTTCAGAATAAAACTCAAAACCACGATATAAAAACTGATTTGGATACCCATTAATCCCTTATATAACATATATTAAATTAAGGTGGGGTTACTTTGGAACATATCCCTCAAAAACTTTCTTCTACGCTGTCCTAAAGGCTTAATTTTGTAACCTGTCTTTAGTAAAATGGCCATAAAACACTCAAAACTCGATGAAATTTGATGAGACAAAAAAAAAATGAAGTAGACTCATAGGTTCATCAATTCAAATGATTTAACCACAAAAATAATTCCATAAAAATCCGTACAACAACTTGCAAACACGTTTTACCAATTTGGAATTATGAAAATGCAATGTTTAAACATGCAATGGGGTTTCTAAATGATTTTCTTTTTATTCAAACTTCCCCCTCTGCTTGAAAATGATGTAAAATGCCTATTTAAAGGCTTTTCATCTTCCCCAATTGAAATAAAATTTCTATTTTCCCACTTGACTCTTCATATTCTTTCCTTTTTTTTGCAATTTTTTACATTTTCCCCAATTTAACAACTTTGCAAATTTTGCAAGGTTTACATTTTCCATCATTTTGACCACCTAGGGACCTATAAAAGACTCAAATACATTGGAATTGACCTTTACATGACTCTTTTATAGACTTTTACATTTGAAAACTCAAATTTTACAATTTTATCTTTTGAAGGTATTCAATGAACAAGGTGCTTCTGAACCATACAACCAACCAACAAAAACTTTCCAAGTCCCTCGGAAACACATTGTATCCAATTTTCTTGTACCTGAAAAAACACTTCAAATCTACCTTGGACTGCTTCTTCTTCATCTCTCTTTGAATCTTTGTCTTTTCCTTCAACTCTATCTTCATCTCTGCCTATCAGGTTCATCTTCTCTTTCAAAAGGACATAGGACTGCCATTTCACCACTCCTCAACTTTTCCTCAACCAAGGACACAAGACTGTCCTTGAAAAATTTTCTCTTTCTTTCACAATTCACCCTTGACCTTCTCTAACCAATCACCTTTTCATCTTCTCAACTACTCTCATCAGTGAAGTACTCTCAGGCTACAACCTCAAGTGCTTCACAATCAGGTATCCATCTGGTTCTTACTGCATCACAACACAACTCAACAAACCAAGAAAGTTCCTCCTTGCTTCCAACTTCTCTCAACTTTATTCTATCTTTTCTTGGCAGCAACCAAGTTCTCCTTAACCTACACAATCACAAACTCAAACACCAAACTCTCTCTGCAGCTTATATGGATCAAGCACCTGCAACCAATCACAACTCAATAACAACAACTCAACCAATCATCAAAATCAACTAGCTCTGATACCAATTTTATGCAAGAGCATCTACCAAAACCAATCAACTACCAGGGGTACTTCTGACCCTATGCACAAATCATGAGAAGATCCTCAGAATCAATCACTAAATTCACATAAACTTTCAACCAAAATCCACATCTTTGTATCTTGAATCCACATAGCCATACGACACCAAGTCACCAAATATTTTTTCCAAACCTGAAAAGAACTTAACTCACCTTAAACATCTTCA
>VDFB02379711.1:185405399-185588993 GCA_007258455.2 Sequoia sempervirens
TGAGAGTTTTATGTGTAAAATGGGGAAGAAGAGAGAAATGGTATGGGTATTATCTAGAAAAAAAATCATTTTAGAACTTGAAATAGTACATTATTTTTAAATTGACCTCAACCTAGGTCTATTGTAAAGAGACTCTTATGATACCATCCCCACCCCATAATTTCTTTTAAAAAGTTCACTTTTCCTATAAAATTTATTAATCTCTTAATTTTTACACCTTTTATCCTTAAATATTTTAAAGTCATTCATAGAAATACTTGTAAATTTATTGATGTAGTACTTTATTATTTCATAGACAATCCTCATTTCCCTATTCTCCTATTCTAGGATTTAGAAAAATTAATTGAGAGATCTCAATCACATCCTTTGATTATCTCTAAAAAATTCTAACCTTCCTTTCTACAATATGTGACATGACTCTATGACCCTTCTAGATCCTTTGTTAGGTTAAGGTTCAATCCTAGCTCTACCCCCACCTTTACCCATCAAAAAAATTCTTTTCTTGAAATTTTTTATCTCCTAGATGACTAGAATGAGTTTAAATGAATTACAATATTATAAACATTTATAAGTCTTCATTTTTCCAATTATTAAATTACTTTCTTTGTGTGAGTATAAAATCTCATTCCACTTTAGCTATTTCCATCAATTCTTAATTTCACACACATTTGGAATATATCATAATTCTACTATAGCTTGATCATGGTTGCAAGCCTTTGATTACCATCAATGGTGTCAGTAGACAAGATAAAAAAAATGATAATCCATATCATCCTTAAGACTATTTTAGATACTCCCATCAAGACTCATATGATTCATATGATTAGTGTTATAGTTTGAATAGAAAGAGTCCAAATATCCTCTTGGAGGTACATCATCCATGGAGGATATATATTTTTTCTTCATCATTGATTATTTTTAGAATTAATATATGAATTTCTAAAGAGTTGTTTTTTTGGTAAAAGGCCAAAGGCCTAAATATTTTGTACTAAAGATTTGTTTTATTTTTTCCTCATATCAATTAAGAAACCATATAATATGGTCTACTTAATGGTGTTATTCCCTTCCCTATAGATGTGATTGAAATATATATCCTTGAAGTACAACTACAATGAAACAAGTATTATTTTTAATGTATTTATTATCCACAATATTAATGAATTGAAACTCATCTCCTTGGCCACCTTAATACCCCCATCTACTTCTAGTACTATTCTTAACCATCAAGCTAAAAAGGAGTGGCACAAAAACATTCTTAAAATTAATGATAGCTCCTTACACCATCTTACACCATATATTAGAGAAAATACCCTATACATCTACATCATTATACCTGCTAACTAAAAGTAGTTTTTGTTCTAAATTAGGGATATCTAGTACACCATTGGTCCCCATCACACATGACATCAATCTATGAATAAAATTAAGACTCTTAAATATGAACAATAATATTTTGGTGAGAGTAATATCCAAGGTACAATTTCCCTTCATCATATTCTCCATACTTTTCTCAAGCCAACCCAATGTCAAAGAAAGATCCATAAATTCTACAAACCACACACCTTTTAAAACATGTTTGAAATATCATGAAAAAGGAAGGATCGTCATCCTAAGTAGACTTTTAAAATTAATAATCAAAATCATGATTCATTTTTCTCCTCCTTTATTCTCTTCTAAAATTCCCAATCTTGCTACCATTCCAACATTTATCATTGGTCTTTATAGGAGATGTAGATCGCCCACAAGATCTAGATCTATGATTTTATCTCTTCTTCTCCTTCCTCTTTCATTTCTCTTTTGATCTTCCATGAACAATTAGGTTTTTCTTGGTTGATTCAAAAGTTTTTATTCTTATCTCATCTAAAATTAAGGATGTGACTAACTCATCCATTTTGATATTTTAAATGTTGTATTCTTAAAATCCATCATAAATTTATCCCATGAGTTTGGTAATGAACATACAAAATTCATGAAACAATCATCATCCTCCACCTTGACTCCAATGAAGTGCAACTAGGTAACACTCATGTCAAAATAATTCAAATTATCAACCTTAGAACAATTTTTCTCTTGCTTGAGAGTATGTACAAGTTCTTTATTATCAAAAATTTTATTTTGCAAAGATTTAACCTAATATATTTCATCCAACTTCTTAGAAATATGGAGTAGTTTCTTCTTCATGAACATTAAATAATATTGTAAAATTTTACAAATAGAGCCTAATGACACCCTTCACTTTTTTTCTCATTTTTCTCAAGGTCTTTTTGTTATGTAACAATACGTTTCCACATAATACTATGTAACTCATATATCTATACCCATGAGGATATCATTTATCTTGAGCTTCCAAAGATTTTTTTTTTTTAGAATTTCTCCATTCAAATCCTTGATATGCTTGCCATTTTTATTATAATAAGACATTTTTTGTGCAAGCTCTCACTATATCCATGATTAGTACAAAAAATACATCCCTAACACCTAAAATTTTAGGTGATAAAACTTTGATACCAAATAAAAGGAGGAAAGATTATATAAAAACTCTCAAATTTAATCTTTGGGGAGAGGTATGCACAATTAAAATAAATATTTATAGTCAAAAGAAAAAATACACAACAAAATTATACCACGGGTAAACCCTTTTCTAGAGAAAAACCCCACACTCTAAAGTACTTGAATCAATTAGAAAGCAAAGTTGAGACACCTTTCCTAACAAAATAGCATTTCAAAGATCCATAAAGAGGGACCTACTTACAAACTTTCCATGTAACTATATTATACATTCACATTCCCTCACTATCTATATTTTTGTGGGTTACATAGTCCTTTTCATCTCTTTTTTCTTTCTTGGAAGGAAATTTTCCTTGTATGAGGGATTTTCTCTCCTCTTCCTTTTGGTAGGATAATTTTTTTTATGGGTACCTAACATGGATACACATTTTCTGGGACCCATCAATCTATACCCACCTAAGATAAGCTTTTAGGGGGTGTAATGGACTTTATTCTCCTTCAATTTAGTTAATTAATTATTACATATTATGATCTTGTGATAAGATTATTAATCTTTGTTATGTATATATCTACTTGGGTAGGTATTATTTCCCTTATATACTAAACATCTACTTAGGGAGGTATCAAGCATTTTATAATTGTTCTTGTACTCTTCATGTTTGGTGGAGATGTAATACGTATTCTTTATCCCACATTGGTTGTGATTTCTTGTACCACTTGAGCATCCATTTTACATCTACATATTATTCTTCATTTCTTATCTTGCACAATGGTGTAAATATTTTAGAATAACCATTATATCATATCTTGTAATATTCTATTATCTTATTGCTTTAACTTATCATGGCCACTCTTATCATAAGGATCTTGGCTTTATTTACCTTGGGATTGATAGTCCTAACTTGGTATTAGATTACTTTTTACCAAATATTATAGTTTATAATATACATTTGAAAAGGGTGATGTTGATAGACATGATTTAATAATTTCTAGAGAAGAGCTATTCTACTTTTGTTAAACCCCTATTGCTAATTCAATGGTTCAATAAAATCATGAAATATAATGATGACACATTTATGCAAGTTGGATATGTAATTTTGATGATCTATAAGGACCCTTATGTGATAATGCAATGTGGATAAGATGATTGTGATTCTTAGATGGACTAAAGTTAATCTGGGTGTGTAGTAAATATGTCACTCTAACACATAAGCTAACATATTTCACATTTAAGTTGACACATAATGACAAGTTAGAGGGATTCAACTCAAGCCTAATTTTAATTTTAAAAAATTTTGGATTATTTTCATTCTTATAATTTCACGTAAGCAAAAGAAAAATTGAATTAATAGTCAAAACAAGCCCATAAATTATATAGATAAATAGATATAGATTTATTTTCCAATGCACAAAGAGTATGCTACTTATACACTAATTATTATTCTAAAACTAACCTTGCCAAAATATAGGAACAAAAAAGGAACAAAGTACAAATATACATTTATCACCATTATGATTACTAATGAGACATGCATAACAACCAATCCATGTGATTGTAATATGTTTGAAAATTAATTTATTTGGTCAAATTACTTGTTAGTAGTGTTGACATATTTAGTGTCAATATTGATTGAATTATTTTTCAAAAAATTAAAGATCTTATGTAAAGATTTATTACTATTAATTTAGTAAAATAATATTGAATATAAGCTAAACCAAGGAATCCTTGAAAACAAACAACAAAATAGAAGTAATAATTGGATCAAGTATTCTAATGTATTAATTATACAGTTATTTAAAATAGTTGGAAGGAAAAGAAGCTTATTTTTGGTATTTTTTATTATTATTCCATGGCCATAATTTGTTGATTTATGCAATAAAAATAGTAGGTCCATTTGTATATTTTTTGATACTATAGCTAGTATAATATATCCTTCTTTGTTATGTTATAATTATATAAATTATATTAATCATTTGACATAGCATAGCATACAAATTTAAATGCTAATTATATATTCTTCATCATAGTCCCAACCTTGTATCATAAATCCTTGTGTGATGTAACAATACCTAATATTATCCAAGAGCATCTATGAAAGAAGATCCAAATTTAAGATTTAGACATGAAACAAAGATTGCATAGATATAGTAAGATTTATTTTTAAATATTTTTGAGGATGGGATTGTCTCTCAAAAGCTACTCTTATTGTTTCTTGCATAGACACCCTAGGTCTACTGAGCAAGGAAACACCATTTTTAAATCTCATGACACATGTTTAGACTTTGGCCCTTCTATTTATGTCCCCCTTAAATGATAATTGTAGTTCACAATACTCATTATACGTTAATGGTGTATTTGGTTTGTTTTAGGTCCCCTCATCCATGACCATGTTGGAATTATTAAAATTTCATGTTTGTATTATATCAAGAGTATATTTTAGTATGCAAATCATAGTTTGATCTCCAATTGCATATTTTATTTTGTTCATTGCAAGGTTTTCATGTTTGTATGTATATGTTAATCCTAGGCAAGTTCTTGATTTGCATAGGCTTCCCTTTAGTTTAAATTTCAAACTCAAAATCTATTTTTTGGTCATATTACCCTATTTTTTGGTAGAACTTTCTATGGATATTATGGAAATATCTCAAATGCACTACTAGTTTGTCATAAGTCTCTAGCTTGCTCTTTAGTCAAAATCTCATATTTAGGTCCTTGGTCTCATTTCAACATTGAACCTTTGTCGTATAGGGTCTTTGTCTCATTTCAATGTTGAACCTTTGTCCTATAAGATCTTGGTCTCATTTCAACATTGAAACTTTGTCCTATAAGGTCTTGGTCCCATTTCAACATTGAACCTTTATCCTCTACTTATATTTATATGGTGATCAAAATTGATAGTCTATCTTAGTTTGAGGTGATAGTTGTGGGTACATCTTTATTAAAATTTAAGGGAATTCCTAAGTTTTCTTCCCATGTTATTATGGATTGTAAAAAATTGTTGATTGCGAGTCCTTATTATTGAGTGAATTTTGAGTTGCAATTTATAAACTTTTAACTCTAAATCAAAATATGAAATTCAATTTAAATATGAATTTAGACATAAATAGATCAATTTTTATATAAAATCATGATATATGAAACCCAAATAAAACAAGAAGAAAATTAGACTTTCTTTATTAATTTGTACTCAAACCTCCCACTTTCTCTTGAAACTTTCATTAATTTATACCACTCAAATTTCTTACATTGCATTTTTTTAAAGTTTCCTATATAATTTAATAAGTTAGCAAAACTATACATAGTGCAGTATCCTATACCTACTTCGTGCAAACTTTCCTCTTTAGAAATAACCAGCAAGTTTCATTCTATAATTTTATTGTGCACGCGCATCATACAAAATATTCCCGTTGGCCGTTAGGGAATGTCTTAGCTTTTTCTTTCATAAAATAAAGCAAAAAGAAAACCTATCTTTTTGCATACGTCAGCTCCAAAAAAACTTATTTATGCTGAAAAAAGAACTCATTATAAGATGAGACTTATACCTGAAAAGGAATAAAGAGTTTAATGATGGATGCACTGCATTGTTTGCTTCAGACATTTAAAGCCCAAGAGCTCACTTGCCAGGATGCTTTGAATCTCATAACACCAAGTTTGGACGTTCCTGTTTGTGCACTACCAGAAGAAGGGATGAAATGCATAGCTGAGATATTCAGATCATGTACACCTCCTGTCTGCCCTTTCTGTAACTCTGCTCAGAGTTGTACCTTCCGCTATTTGAACAATAAACATCACTGCAAATCCATACAGCCTCGGTTTGTATGTCGCAGCTGCGAAAATCATTTCACTGTGGGTGTCCGTGGATTTACCCGTTCTGCCCAGAAGAAGAACTGCAACACCAAAAAGAGGCAGAATCCATTCATACAGATACCAATTGCAGGCCAGGGGATAATTTGTGTTAAAAGAGAATGCATTCGAGAAGCTTTTCCTTCAGAGGAATGGTATTATAATCCCACTTGCAATCAAGGTTTTCCTTCAATGGACTGGTATTCTAATCCCACTTGGAATCAAGGTATATGTAGCTCTCAAAATCTTTTATTGAGCCCACTTCAGTTTTATGCAGATTATATTTCCAAGAACCAAGATCCGTGTCCGAATCCATCTGCCATTGATAATGATGGTTTTAATGCTGATGATTTTTCCATCTCTGGGTGGGACCCATCTGTAGTTGCATCTGCCAATGACTACAGCAATGTTTCTGCCGTACCATCTAATGGAGAACCCAGTGCTGATGATTTTTCCATCTCTGGGTGGGACCCATCTATAGTTGCATCTGCCAATCCCTACAGCAATGTTTCTGCCATACCATCTAATGCAGAGACTAATCCACATATAGGTATGGCAGATCAAGCAGGCAGAGAAGTTGAGAATAACAACTCAATATCTTCCGGATTAGGGGAGCAATCTGAAACAAGCACATCTGAATTCATTGATTGCTTTGATGCAGACGATATAGGCTCAGCACTGCAACTTTTAATCAATAAAAGCGGAGTGGATTTTGACTGGGAAAATGACAATACCCTTGGGCTGCCAGAGTTTTGATGTAGTCCATTGCTTGGCAAGCTCTGTATGTTCACATATTATTTACAGTGGGTATAATTAACGTAGACCCATTGTTCCAATTTTTTATTTAAATCTTGGACAGCCAAATCCCAACATGGGCTTTATTGTAATTATGTCCAAGCATATAAATTCCCCATGTGCTCAATTGATGTTTACTTAATTCTTTGTAATGTATTAACAATACTTTTCAGCCATCTGTTCTAAAATTTATCTGTGAATGGTATAAATTATGAGTTTGTTTTCAGCCATCTGTTCTAAAATTTATCTGTGAATGGTATAAATTATGAGTTTGTTTTCAGCCATCTGTTCTAAAATTTATCTGTGAATGGTATATATCTCTATTAGGTAATTCTAAAACAATCGATCATCGTCCAATTGGGCCGGGCTTAACCGGCACACTCTAAGCAGTTGACTGCTTAGGTGGCCGGGTCTATGTGGGGCCCTCTTAACCCGTGCTTTTCCATTTCCTTTAACCCGAGCTTTTCAAATCTCGCCTGCAGTTCAGATTCGCTGTTCCCATTTCCGTACCTGTTTGCGATTTCCGTTTCCACCGTTTGACAGGATTGCACCTTGAATGCTGGGTTTTAATTTTAGTCCCACATTTGTTCCTTTCAAAGAATAGGATCAATGCAGCTCTTTATATTAAGAACCCTGTTGTCAAAATTGAGTGAGCTCACGGACAAAATAATAGAAGATAGAAATTGCTAAACAGGAGTTATTTTGCACAGCGTGTCAATTAATTATTTTATATTTAATAATATTAAAATGTTATATTTATTTTAATTTATTTGTATATATTAAGTATAAAATATTGTATTTATTTTGATTTATTTGTATATATTAAATAATAATTATTTAATTAAAATATTGTATATTTTAAAAATTAATATTAGTTGATAATATTTATAAATTTAATGTTTTCTAATGATTAAAACTCATATTTAATAATATATATATTTAATGACATATAATTTATATTTAATATTTTTTAATGTATATTACTTATATTTAATAAAATATATATTTAATGATGTTATTTTATTTAGTTATTTATTATGATTTATTATTTTAATATGAAGGAATTAATATTAAAATTAAATAAATTAAATGTGATGTTTACTTTAAAATTCAATGATACAAATATATTATAGGACATATAGATGTTATTTAAAGTGTTAAGAGGTTTAAGGCTAGATTTTATAAATGCTTTAAAATACACAAACAAAATGTTTTTTGCTTTGGTTTAGATATTTGTCTACAAAATAGAACTAGTTTACAAGCCTAAATCTATAGTTACAACAATCAACTAGCAAAAAAATAATTATTGGAATTCACTCACTTTTATTTTCTAACATTTACATCCCAATAAAGATAACAGAGATACAAGCCTAAACCATTGATCCTTGAGATTATAGAAAAAAAAAAAAAGATGCAAATAAAAGTGCCCATTAATTTACAATATAATACAGATACTAATATCCAAGATAAGCAAACTAAATAACAAGTCAATAAGAATCAAGGTCCAATTCAACAATAATTAGTTGGTGATAACAAAAAGGATATTCCATGTGCCTTAACATTCATACTTCCAACTCCACAAAAGAGATAAAAAGATGATAAAATTGTAGGTCAAGAAAAAGAGCAAGTGAGTAAAGAAGTATCTTAGCTAGATATTTATTTTATATGGCCACAATGACAACAACAAATGGTACTATTTCTCATAGGTGTCTATTTTGTTAGAATTAAATATATAATATATAGGTAATCAATAGTAAAGATTGCATCCTAAGATCTTTCTAGCATCAATGGTTTATACACCTAGAGCTAGAAAGAAGCAAAGGGTTTATCTACATTAAAAAGGGAAGGTACAAGTTCTAGGATAGATGAAATAGTTAATCTTATTGTTGAAAATTTTGATAGCGACCTAAGAGATGAAGAATACCATATGACTTATAAATCTTAGACCACATTAGAGAACAAAAAATTTCAAGAATTCCAAATAATCACCTCTACTATTGTGTCAAGAATGAAGAAGGTTGAAAAGACCAAGAAGAAATTAAAGGATCAAGTTGCAAAAGTCCAATCATATATCAAGTAACTAGTTCATTCCTTACAAATAGTAGCTAGGTCTATTAATCCTATAATCATCATCTCTTATGTAGAGGGATCATCTTTAGAGAAAATGAAATGTATTGATAAAGTAACAAAGGATTGAAATAATGAGATGAGTGATAAAGGATGTAAAATGATAGTTGAAGCTACTGATTCTTGCATAAATTCAAGCCTTTGAATAAAAAAATATTAATTAACTAAGGATTTCCAAGAGGAATAAGAGATAAATGATCAAAATCTTCTTCACTTGACTATCATTATATATTTAAATGCTCAAGTGTTGATTAAGGAGAAAGTTTTAAATTAGGGAACTTTTAAATAGTCTAAAATATAGATAGAAATCATCAATTTTAGAAATGACTTGATTGTAAAATATATGTAAATGATCAAAAAAATCTCATTTTGAATTTATGGAAATGGGGAAGAAATAAAGGGAAAGCCTACAATTGAAGGCATTCCTAATGCAAAATAAAAATTCTTGATTTTTTTTAGAGTTCAAGCATTCTACTTTACCCTATTTTGTTTTAAAGTTCACATTTTACATGATATGATTCAAAATAGGCATTAAGCCTTGCAATTTGTGTGATTTTCATGTATTTTTATAAGCTGTTAAATTTTATTCCTTTAATAGGAACGCAATCAACAACTTGAGAGGGACTATTAATAACAAACCAAGATACAGGATGAAGAACATCATTCTTAGCCTCTTTAGAATCCTCAAATGAAAATAAGATAGAACATCAATGCCATCCACAAGAAAATTAGAACTAATATTCTTCCAAACAACCTTCAAAATAGAAGTATCCACATGGTGCTCAAAACAAAGAGCAATATTCAAATATTATGATCATCACTGCCAATAATCACATCTTTCTACTAGTGTCAACTATCATTATCAAAGGATAACTAATTAAAGATACCTTATGTGTGAGGGTTGAGGTTACTAAGAGCTTTGGAATCATCATCAATAAACTTTGTTGTCTTTCCTATTTTTATGCAACTATAACCCCACATTATTGACCACTATAATAAATTTAACTTTCTCGAAAGGCTAGTGAGCAAATGATTCTTGTCTTGAGAAACATGATTATTCCTAGCAATCCATAAAAACTATGGAATCTCAATAGAATTTTTTTCAAAGGAATTATTTAAATGTGGAGAACTAACTATTTTCCCAAATAAAATATCAAACAAACTGACTTCTTATTTGCACTTCTATTCCAAAAAGGATGAAAGAAATTTTAGAAAATATTAGCTCATGGACACTAAAAGAATACACCAAACATGTCCATAGACTAAACAAGATTTAAAATCCTTACTTAAAATGAAGATGCACACGCTTATTTTTTTAACAAAAAACATCCACTTAAGAAAAATGCTTCTTAGGCTCAATGTTACTAAACCATAGAATAAGATCTTTTCTATCACATAGGTATATTAGAATTAAATTAAAAGGTCTCTTAAGGATTAAAGGTTTTGTTAACTAAAATATAGTTCGTATACTCGATAGCTTTACAAGAACTAGCTTTAGATGAACACGCCCTAGTAAAAGCAAGAAGGTAACTCTTACCATTCACTAACCAACACAATGAACAAAATTTGAAATATATTTTTTTCTCTAATTGAAGACCTCCTAACCCTTTAAAAGTCCTTAATAAATCACCAAGCCTTTCACGATGGACCCAAAAATAGTAGATCCAAAAGACTTAATATCAAACTTACTAAATAGAATTTCTTCATAATAGAGACTAGATCAATTTTAACTTTGCTTAGGGATAAGATTTTAAAACCCACTTAATATAAAAGAAACAACATAAAAAATAATGTTTTTTAAATCCCAAGATTGCATAAATTTTTCAATTTCCCTTATTATGTAAGCAAAAAATATTATAAGCTTATTTAACTGGCTAACCTTAAAAGTGCCCAACAAACATAAAGAGAAATATATTGTTTAAAAGGAAAAGAATTTACACAATTAAAATTGGCTCTAGCCAAAGAAAAAGAACACAATTTTAAAACCCATAAACTAATTCTACTTGTTTAAGAGGGATTAAGTGAAAAAAGGACCTTAAAATATCCTACAATCACATTAATACTAAAGCAACTCCAAACTTTTTCTTTTTTTTAATTGCAACCTTAAATTCAAAAGTCAAACAATAAATATAAATATGAAATGTCTTTTATAAATATAAAGTGCAACCTTTACATGTTAAGTAATGAATTATAATAAATTAATATATAAATTAAGTCCCCATATTTATTTTAAACATTTGATGGATGTTATTCTTTACATGCTTTTTCAATTTTGCATGTTTTGGTGGAGTTATTATTGGGAGGAGAATATAATGGTGAACTATATGTTTTAAGTAAATTTGTATCATTGTAGTATTTAAAAATATTTAAATAATATCTTTGTTGATGTATTGTTTACTTTGACATGCACCATCATATAAGTTCACATGTACATCAATATGGGAGAAAAATTTAATGATATATCCAATGCCCTTTTTCATTATTTTTTGACACACTTTGACTGGATTGTCCTTTGTGTAATAACAAGTCTACAAGTGGCAAATGCTTGTGTGGATTTATCTCATGAAATTACCCTATCGTAGATAAGATCTACTAGTACAAACTTGACCTTGATTATCCATACTTGTAATTTTGAACACTTACACTTTTAAAATTCAAAATTTAAATCTTGACAACACCCTCCCATTAGTCATTGTGAGCTTACCTAGTGCATGTTTGTGTTGATTTGCATGCTATATTTTATTTAAAGACATTGATGCAACCATTTAAGATTATTAAAGATTATTAGGAGATTTATCAAAAGAGAACTTTCATTGAGAGTAATGGAATGGCACTTTATCATAACATCTATCATCATGCCTTTAATCATTATTCGTAAGTCATGGAATTGGTTTAGTTAGGGGTCTAATTGGGGGGAGAAAAACCCTTGCAATTTAGCACATTCCTTAAAAGTATTAGTAAACATTATCAATCTATATTTTGGTTCATATATTAGAAGATCAAGGCAACTAGATTCTAAGCATCATTTTTTTGCTAGTTATTGTAGATAGGCTTCCTTTTTGCACACTAGTTCAATTTCAGACATGTATATGAACCAAATATTTGTTTTGAGACATTTACTTATCATCTAAGAATCTATACGAGGTAACACAAGCCTCACAATTTAGTAGATTTCATAATAGTGTTTCTAAACATTGTCAATCCATATTGAGGTGTAAATGTTAGAAGATAAAATGTGAATGAATTCCAAGAATTATTTTTTTGCTAGTTGATTCTTGCAATTATATGTTTAGGTTTGTACACCAATTCTATTTTGTAGACATATATCTAAACCAAAGCAAAAAAAAATTAATTCACATATTTTAAGACATACAAAATCAAACCCTAAACCTGCAACACTTTAAATAATGAACATCTATATGACCCATAACATATTTATATCATGAATTTTAATATAAGCATTATATGTAATTTTAATGATTCCTTTAATAAATCTTAAAGATTTATAACTAAATACAATAACATTATTAAATATTAGTAATATTCCTAAATACAGAAGCATTGTTAAATATAAGTAATATCCATTAAAATATAATAAAAATAAATAATATGTTATTAAGTATCATTAAATATACGTAGTATGTTATTAAATATGTATTTTACTAAACATAATTAATCATACCCAAATATTAAATATAAATATATTTTTTTTCAATCCAAATCGAGATACAAGGCAAAAGCCACAGGCTCAATAAAAAGGAGAACAACCAACAAACCAAACAACACTACATAGTCCTATCTTCCAATAAAACTCTCTCCAAAATCCCCAGATAATCAGAAGGTAACTCATCCCTACCACTGATATCCCAACCATCCCCTTTCTCCGAGGCCCACTTCGCCAAGCAGTCAGCCACGCTATTCCATTCTCTAGGGATGTGACAGAAAGAGATAGATTCCAAGGAACTGCATACACTTAAAATATGTCTGACCATCGAAGCTAAATGCCAACTAACACCATCCAACCTCTAGTTGTTCAACATATCCACAACAATCTGAGAGTCAAACTCACAGATAATCCTCCTCCAACCAAGAGAGCAACCCTGCTTAACAACAATCTTAATAGCAAGGGCCTCCATCAGGTTATTAGAGTAATGCCCTTTGTAGACAGAGAAGCAAAAAACATCACCATCTTTACTTCTACCAATACCCCCAATACCAGCATGCCCAGGATTCCCACGAGAAGATCCATCCGTATTAATCTTCAGGACCCCATCTAAAGGAGGCACCCACTTCCCATCACGACAGACCCATTTCTTGACATGATGGGGCATAATACCAGCAGTGCAACCCCTACTATTAACACCCAGGCTCAAATCCTGCACAACCGCAACATCCCCAGGATCAATACTTTCAGACATATCACATTTAGCATAAATAGTCCCCTGAAACCTATCGATAATCTTCGTCCACAGTTGACCACTATCTAATATGGAATCACAAAAAACTCTATGGTTCCTTTCCAGCCAAAGGTTTTAAAGAATGAAAATAGGCCCAATGATCTAGGCCACCTGAAGAAAAGGAGTCTTCGTAGGAGGCCTGCCCAAGCTCTCCCAAAATTCAATAAGAGAGGAAGCATGAATGCAACCATGATACCAAGCCCCCCACCATCTGTGCCAAATCTCATGAGAAAAGGGGCAGTGAAAGAACAAGTGGGAAGAACATTCTTCACTGCACAAACAAAGAAAACAAATGGAAGGTCCTTGAAACCCCTGTTTGCGAAGATTCTCCCAAGTGAGACATTTCCTATGGGCAACCAACCATAAAAAGAAGTTACACTTGGGCCAAGAAAATTTGTTCCAAACCTTCCTCCACCAGGGCACCTCAGCAGGACCATGTAAATTCCTATCAAGCACAACATAGCCTTGAGCAACAGTATAATTACCTTTTGGGCTAGGACTCTAAGCCAACTTGTCCCTCTCATTCAGAGAGTTGCAAAGCCTTCCCTCCAAGACCTTACACAAAGCAACACGATCCTCATCAGAACCACCCATAGGCCACTCCTGCGGATCCTTCCAGCAAGACACCTCCAATTGACCAATACGCTTAACTATTTTACAATGCTCCACCTTAATCCAACCAGCATCAGAGAACATATGGCAAAGAGGCAGAAGCTGAGGGAAACTAGAGAGAATGGGAGGGTGACCATCCCAAGAGTCCAGCCAAAGTAGAGCATCAGAGCCATTATTACAGATCCAGAAGAGACCATTCCTAACAAGCTGAGCTCCCTTCTTAAGAGTAACCCAAATGCAAGAACCTTTTCCCAACAAAGCAATCCGTGACACATCTTGGCTCTCAACACCAGGAACATACTTGAAAGCAAGAATCTTGGCCCAATCCTGATCCTGGTTGTTGCACCATCTCCAGTACAGCTTAGCTGCCAAAGCCGTAACCACAAGAGCCATAGACCTAAGGCCAAGGCCCCCAGCATGCTTTGGCCTACAGACAGACTCCCACTTGACTTAACTCCACTTTGAGGAAAGAAGGTTACCCAACCAAAGGAATTTCCGGGAAAGAGCATCAAAATCCCTCACAAAGGAGGCAGGAGGAATCTGCACACAACACCTATAAATAGGGAGAGACTGCACCACAGCTTTTAGGAGAATCACTCTACCAGTAGAAGAGAGCCATCTGTAAGTCCAATGACTAACCTTACTCTGGAACTTATCCAAAATCCCCTGCCAAAAATCCCTACGCTGAGGTCCCAGAGCCAAAGGATTATATTCTCTCAATGATTCAAGCAAGCATGAAGTGATGAAAAACGGAGGATCATGATCTAATTTGTGCTTGGCCTCATGTCCTTATAGATTGGTAAGCCCAAACAATTGGCAGGTCATAGTATTTGGTGATTGCTATCTCACAACGGAAGATGGTGGTTTGAATGAGATCGAAAAAGAAGAAGTTGCTTATCTTTTCTATAAGTGTGATGTTGATGCTTAATAGGCTATAATGAAAGTTATAGGTGAGGATTTCTGAGTGGGTGGCTATGCACATGATGGCTTTGTTTACAAACGCTTCTTCTCCATCTACACAAAGGTATTGGGTTATATATTTATGTGGGGGTTTCGTATAGCACAAGGGATAGTTTGCAATGTGTGTTTAAATGTAGTCATGGAGGCAATTGATAAGAGGGAATGCGATTATCTCTAATGGGAATGTTGGTCTTTTTTTCTAATGTTATAGATATGAACACAAAGAAAAAGAAGATTAAATCGTAGAAGGCTTGGAACGTGTACAAGAAGGGATTTGAATTAAAAAATAACATCAACGACTTCATTTCTTTCTTGGCAGCCAACCCTGATGTGTTGTCTCGAGCAAGTATAGTTAGGTTGTTGGACATTGCTGATGGTGTGGGTTATCTATATCACAAACTTTGACACTTTTGCATCTGATGTAATGGTTTTTCTCTTGAGTAATATATAGGGAGCTACCCCCTCTCGTAATATAACATATATTAATATAAATATTAATATTATTATAATTATAATATTAATATATATAATATTATAATAAATATAATATTAATATAATATATGAATAAATTATATTAAATATATTGTATATATTAATATATCATATATAATAATATAAAATATATATAAATATTTTTATTAATATTATAACATTTTAAATTTAATATATATTAATTTTGATATATTAATATTTTTGGTTTTAATAAACGGATATATGTTTTGCTTCGGTATTGCTTTGGTATTTGGCTTGGGGGCGACCAACCTAAAAATTCAATGTTTGGGACGTGTTTACAGAGGTTGCAAGAGTTTTTCAAACTATACCCTTCATGTTGATGGCATTTTTTCATCTAATTTTGATGAAATGAAAAGGGTTTGTTTAGAAATTTGACATTATTCTACTAGAAAGCTAAGTCTTAAGCTCTCTAATCATCACCTTGTTGTTACCCATACACATGTCATCAACATACAAGAAAATGATTAGAATTTGATCATCAATAACCTTAATGTAAACATAATGATCCTCCTCACTCCTAAAAAAAACAAATTAAATGAAAATGCATCAAACTTCTGGTACATCTTGGGTGACTGTTTCAAACCATATAAAGATCTCTTTAACCTGCAAACCAAGTTTTCTTCCTTTCACAACAAAACCATCAGGTTGTCACATATAAATTTCCTCCTTAAGATCCCCATGTAAGAAATCAGTTTTAACATCCATTTGATCTATGTCATAATCATAAGAAACAAAAATAGATAATAGGAATCTAATAGAAGTTAACTTAGCAACAAGAGAGAAAATTTTACTAAATCAACTCCCTCTCTCTAGGAGTAGCCCTTGGCTAGCAATTTGGCCTTGTACCACTCCAATCGACCATCTGCTCCAAATTTATTTTTAAATACCCACTTGCAACAAACAAGATTCCTTCCTTTGGAAAAACTCACAAGATCCCAAGTATCGCAACTATACAAAGTCATCATCTCCTCCTACATGGCCTGCATCCAAGCCTCAGTTTCTTCTAAAGAAAGAGCCTCCCTACAGGATCTAGGTTCATTGTCAGTACTTAACAAAGAAAATACAAAATGAAAATTGGATGGGCTATACCTATCAACTGGTCTTTGTTGTCTTGTAGATCTTCTCAAAGTAGGAGTAAGGGGTTATTGTTGCTCTTCTTCTTCCACATGCTCATCTTGCACATCATTTGAACTCTCTAAACCCTCTTGTTCTTCTCCATCCTCTAATCCATTTGTTTGTACTTCCACATGTGCATCTTCCTTCTTTTCAATCTTTGTTTCAAAGTGCACTGCTTTTTTCTTATCTTTCTCCTTTGGTTGTTCTTCACTTGAGTAATTTCTAAACTCTCTGAAAATAATATCTCTAGAGAAAACCATTTTATGGGTTAGTGTATTCTAAATCTTATAACCTTTTACATTCTCATTGTAATCAATAAAGATGCATTTCTATGCTTTTGGATCCAATTTAGAATGCTTCTCTTTTGAGAAAGGCCTCACAACCAAAGACCCTTAAATGTGAAACAAAAGGCTTGGACTACCTATCCACACTTCATAAGGATTTTTATCAACAAGAGTTGAACAAGGATATCTATTAACCAAATAACATGTAGTTCTTACAACTTTTTCCCGAGAGCATCTATCAAGCTTAGTACCACTCAACATGCTCCTAGCTCTTTCCATTAAGGTTCGATTCATTCTTTTTGCTACCCCATTTTTTTGGGGAGTATAAGGAGTAGTCTTTTTTCAAACAATACCTGCATGCTTATAAAACTCATCAAATTCCCTAGAAAAATCTTCACTCCCATTGTCAAATCTCAACACCCTTATCTTATAATCTATTTTCTTCTCAACTAAGGATTTAAATTCCTTAAACTTAGAGATAACTTCAAATTTTGCATGCATGAACTAAATCCAGGTGTATCTTGACACATCATCAATGAAAGTAACATAAATATGATATTTTCCAAAAGATTCAACATCCACTAGTCCAACCCATTTGAATGAATGGTCTCTAATAATCTCTTAGCTTTATTATTCTCATCACAAAAGGATGATCTATTCCATTTACCAAACACATAATTATGACGAAAATTATTTTTACCAATAGAATAATCAAAAATACCATCAACCAACTTTTTATTTAAAATAGTCTTAAGAACCTTTTCACTTATGTGACCCAATCTACGGTGCCACAACATACATGCATTTTTAGTGCCAGTTACATTGGAAGAGTTACAAAAAGTGGAGTCATTAAGCATAAAAAATGTCCCTATTTGAGATCCTTTAGCAATCATCAAACTCCATCTTACCAACCTACAACCAAGCTTGTCAAATGTCACATGCATTCTAGAATCATTCAACTTGGATACTAAAATTAAATTTCTCACAAGTCCTGGAATATGCAAAACATGATCAAGGTATTTAACCCTTTCATCCTTGAAACATAACTTTACCTTTCCCTTACCAACAATATTCTTCGTACATGTTATAACCAAGGAAAAATTATCCCCCATCATAATATAAATATGAAGTAAACCACTCCTTGTGAGGAGTCATATGGTAGGAGCAACCTGAATTAATAATGCAAGCATCATCACTAATAGTGTTAGTAGAAATAAACAAAGCATCATAATCACTATCTTCTAAGGAATTTTTCATGGAAGTTCTCAAACTCTTTTTCTTATTTCTACACTCCTTCGCATGTCTTCTCTTACCACAATTCCAATACTTTACTCTTCCTGGGGGTTTTAGAACGTCCTTTAGACTTATCTCTCTTTTTGTCCCCTTTAGGACCTCCTTTTTCTTTGGACCTTCCTCCCACATGCAAGGCATCTTGGGAGACCACATTCATGGAATTTCTCCTCATCTCTTTTAAATAAGTATTGCAATGAAACTATCCATCTTCAGTTCTGTACCACCGCCACTTATGGAAACAATTAGATTTTCCCAAGATTCGAGTAAAGAAAAAAGCAAAAAAATAAATTTATCTTCCTCTTCTATCTTAATATCTATAGATGCAAGATGACTTATAATCATATTAAAAGAATTTAATTTTTTTGCAATAGAATCACCATCCTTCATTTTCAAAGAATACAAACTTCTTTTGAGATACAACTTATTAGTCTGAGTATGAAAACTCTTCTCATTTTTGTCAAAATTAAATTCTTTTGTTGATCATCTCTATAATGCTTGTCCCAAAGGTCATCTCAGACCTTTGGTGGGTAAAGCTAAGGTTGTGGCCCCCCCTTCCCTCGGTTCTAGTGTTGTGGGATCTTTCTCGACTTTGGTGTCGTCCTCCCTGTTGTCCTAGTTTCCACCCACAATTCTCGTTCCCTCATCTTGTGAGGCTTCTCTTTCTATTTTTCTTGCCCCTTCCCCTCTTATGGCCCCTACTATTTCAAATCTCATTCCCCCTGCCCAATATCTAGCATCCTAGCTCTTCTCTCTTGCGGTTGCCAAGTGCTTCTCCTCAGATTCCTCCAAGTTTTGTTTGAAGGTCTTCGCATTAAATTTGTCTCCGTTGTTGCATGATGTTGGCCCAAAGTTGGTGGCTAATGATATCCCTGCTTGTGTTTCTTTGGTCATCCACTGTGTTATACCCCCCTCCCGGATGAAGTTTGGCCCTCAAAATTCAACAGATGTGGGTATTGTTGCTAAGGTTAGAAGGAAGCCTGGTAAAGTCACCCAATAGAAAAACATGGCTAAAGACATTGCAAATGGAAACCAAGCAACTTTGGAGCAGGTTGGCTCTAGACGTAGCAAGAAGTGTTGATCCTCTCTTGGAATATCTAAGGGATTAATAGCCTTCATAAAAAGCATATTTTCAAGGATTTCATCAAAGAGTTCAAGCCTGGAGTTCTTCTCTTTCAAGAAACAAAAATGACTGCTATGGAATTTGATAAATCTAGTAAGTTCATCTGGCCTAATGCTCTATTTCTAGCGGTGGATGCTATTGGGGCCTTTGGTGGTTTCTTTGTGATGTGGAAAGCCTTTCTCAATGGATCTCTAATCTCTAATGAATTTTTTTTTCTTAGCATCAGTTTCTCTCAAAGATTTGGGCTTCCTTCTTGGGTGTTATCTAATGTTTATGCAAGCAATAATGTGGTTCAGAGGAGGTCCACTTGGGTCAATCTGGTGGGATGCAGGAATAATTTTTTGCATAGTAATTGGATGGTGATGGGAGATATCAATTCCTCTCTTTTTTCCTTCTAAAAAGCAAGGAGGTACTCTAGATTTGTCAGACAACATGTTGGATCTCAACTCCTTTCTGCATGATGGGGGGTTGGTGGATTTAGACCTCAAAGGAAACTCATTCACCTGGTCTAACAAATGGACAAGGGATAATCTCATTCAAGTCCAGCTTGATTGTTGTTTAGTGTCTTCCAACTGGGACACATGTTTGAGGTTTATTGGAAACAATGTTCCAGGAGTCAATGGCTCTGCGAGGGGGATAAAAACTCCAGATTATTTCACATAATGACGAGAAGACACAAGAAGAGGAATACTATCTTTGAATTGATCCTAGAGGATGGATCCACTATGACCGATGAGGATGACTTAGCTCATGATGGTGTCTCCTTTTTCCATAACCTTCTCAACCCTCTCCTAACAGATTTTCTAGTGGGTGACATCCTCAATGTCACCCCCCGATATCTCTCTTAGTAGGATGTCACGTCTATGTAAGATAAGGCTCAAGTGGATGAGGTTCGTAAGGTTGTGTTTTCCGTCAACCCTTTCAAGGCTCTTGGCTTGAATGGATATCCTCCTTTCCTTTTTCAGATGTTTTGGGATATAGTTGGTCAAGATGTAATGGCTATGGTGGTTGAATTCCCCTCTACTGGTAAAATCCTTAAAGAATTCAATAATACTTTCATTTTTCTCATTCCTAAACATCAGGGGACCAACAATTTGACTGAATTCAGGCCTATTAGTCTCTATAATACATTTTATAAAATATGCTCCAAATTGTTGGTCAATTGCATTAAACCCCACTTGAACAAGTTGATTTATCCTATTCAGAAAGGCTTTGTCCCAAGAAGGCAGATAACTAATTCTATTATAATGGTGCATGAAACCCTCCACTCCATGGATAAAAGCAAAAAGGAAAGTATGGCTCTTAAGCTTGATATCTCCAAAGCTTATGATATGGTATCTTGGGATTTCCTTTTTGAAGTTCTCCATCATTTTGGATTCTCTGGTAAACTGTTGGAACTCATTCGGATTTGTGTGACCTCCCTCAAATACTCTGTGATTATCAATGGCACCCTACAAGGTTTCTTCTCAACGTTTAGAAGAATTCACCAAGGTGACCTGTTGTCTTCCTATCTCTTTATTTTGATGGTCGTGGTTTTTGGTTGTAATTTTGAACATAAAATTCTAAATGGCTCATTGGTGGGCTTTGCCCCTTCCTCTATGTCTCGGTCGATCTCTCATCAACAATTTTTTGATGACACGATCTTGCTAGGGGAGGCAACTTTGGTGGAAGCTAAAGGTTGGATGGATATTCTCTTGAAGTTTGTTAAGGCCTTTGTGCAATGTATCAATATTAATAAAAGTGTTATCTTTTTCCTAAATGTTGAACCATCTCTTCAAGCCAGGATAGCCAGAACTCTTAATTGTTAGATCCTTCCCCTTCCCTTGACATATCTAGGTATGTCTCTTATTGAACTAGTAAAGTGGACAATTTTGTTTGGTCTACTCTACTGGTACAAGTTCAAAGAAAGCTTGTTGTGTGGAAGGGGGGCCTTCTCAACAATACTAGTAAGCTTCTCCTTCTAAAGGCCACCCTTTAAATTTTGGCTATGTATCCGTTTCTTATGCCCACTACGTGGTCGAAGAAACTTGAACAAATCCAACATAGATTCATGTGGACAAGGATAGAGGAAAGGAACAAGTTCTCTCTGATGAATTGGGATATTATGTGCTCCAGGAAATGTTATGGTGGTTTGGATTTGAGAAAAACAATATTGATGAACATGACACATTTTATAACCAAAATTTCTTGGAAACTTCTTAATAACCAGTCAAAATGGATTTCTATTCTCAAGGACAAGTATTTGCAAGGACGAGATTATCTCTGAGCCATGTTGGGTGATCGTGTTCTTCCTTTTGGTTTTGTGATCTGGAATAACCTTTTAAAAATGAGGAATTTACTCTCCTTAGTGTCCTCCTGGCTTGTCAAATCAGGCACCTTGGTCTCTTTCTAGGATGACAACTGGTTTTCTTCGCAGGCTCTTGGTCTCCATCTTGTCTTATATGCTATTTGTTTGGACCTCTACACCTGGTTGGGTGTTAAGGTCTCAGATTAAATTGATTTTTCTCTTGACTCACCTAGATGGAAGATTGATCCCAACCGGTTCAAGCCCACCCTTTGGCTAGCTACTGAAGAACTTTTCAAAAAATCAAGAATCACAAGTTCTTCCCCTCTGACTTTCCTGACTCGCTGGTCTGGAAGGATTCTAAAGATGGCATGTATTCAATCAAGACCGGCTACAATCTTCTTTCTAGTTCTTGGAACCTTATGTTTGATTGGTCACGACTTTGGAGAGGAAATTCCTTACCTAAAGTCAATTTCTTTTGGTGGGTTGTCTATCACAAAAGGATCCTCACTCTTGATAATTTGCAAAAAAAAGGCATACATCTTGGGAATCAGTGTTTTTTGTGTGAGAATGAAGCTAAGTCCTTCTCTCATTTGCTTTTCCATTGTTCTTAATCCTAGCAAGTTAGACAGAAAATCCAATCTATTTTCAAAGTTTGTTGGGTATGGTAAAAGGATGTTCACAAGATTCTAAACTGTTGGTCCCCCCAGTGTCTCACCCTCTGCTTGTTGAGCTTTGGTGGCAATCATTGTTCTTCATAGGGTGGGCACTCTAGAAGGAGTGTAATAACAGATTTTTTAGGAACAAAAGGTCACTGTGGCTTGTGGTGGCCAACAAAATTATTAGTCAGGTTGTTGAGTTTATTTTTACTACCCATTGCAAGCCCAAAAGAAATCCCAATGCTCTGGAGGTCTCAATTACATTTGCTTCGAATATTTCAGAGGTTCTTAATGCCCTCAACTCTCTTATCTCGCTGGATAGGAGAAATACACCTTGGTCCCTCCCCCCCTAGCCTAGCTGGCTGAAGGTCAATTTTGATGACTCAACCAAACCTAACCCAGGCGGGGCAGGTGGGGGTAGGGTTATCCATGACCACATGGGGCATTAATTCTAGCCTGGGTGATCCCACAATAGTGGTTTACAATTATTGGCCAAACTGGACGCTAAAATATTTTTTTTTAACTAAATCTTCACTTTCGAGCACCTATAGTAGCTAAACCATGAGGAATTTGAAGATGATGCAAACTAGAGTTTCATGAAATTTTGTCTATAGATTCTAAAAAAAAAAAATTCAAAATTTTTGCAATTAGATTTCCCTTCTTTTTCCATCTCCCTCGAAAACTAGTTTTTTTTTCAGAAAACAACATTTTTAAAAAGTGACGCTCACCGTATAATGCATAAATTTTTTTCCATGAAGGATAAAATTATAATTCTTTCAAATTTAGATTTACAACTCTGGTATTTAGTGCTTCCACTTGGTTAGATAGTTTTTTATTGAATTTTTTTCTTTAATCAAGTTTTGAATTCAAACCAATTATAATTCAAACATAGCATGACCGTATAACGCGTAACTTTTTTTGTATGTATAAAAAAATATATATATCTTTGTTGAATCAAGGACTTCAATATCTGGTGCACTAATATTTTTAATTTTTCTTTTTTAATAATCTGCTATTTTTCCACATGTGCAGAACAGAGAGCTTGATTTTCAGTGAAAAACCTACATTCACGAGAAATAAAAAATAAATATAATAATCAAATTAAATTTATTTAAAATTATACTTTTTGGGAAGCTTATAATAAGGACTACATAATTGCAAAAATAAATTTTAAATGAATTCATTTGATCCCCCAAAAGGTAATCAAAAGTGGTTTTTTATCAGCATTTTGATAGGTGTAAAGGAGACTCTGTTATAGGTATGGTTTAAAACTAGCGGGGTTCTATCCAAGGGGGTTTGATTTAAGGTAGTTTGATCAAACCCTCTTCAATTGGAATTCTTTAAATGGAACTTTTCAAGGCTTAAATCATTATATTTTCTAAAAATATGTGATTTCAGCAAAAATTAGTTCCTCCTAGAAATTGTAAACCACTATTGTGGTAGCATCGACCTATGCAGTTAACTTAGGGGTTCAATATTTTAGTTTTTTGAGGTGGAAACGACTTTCCATGGCATTCAAATTGTCATGCAAGCTGAAATCTCTAATTTGGTTATTGAAGGGAACTCTCAAAACACAGTCCTTATGCTGACTAGGAAAGCCTCACCTTGTTGGACTCTCCAGGACCCCGTGGCTTCAACTTGCAATCTCATGATTTCCTTCAAGAATTGCAGTGTGAATCACATGTATAGCAGAGGCAATAAAGTTGTCAATTTCTTAGAAAATATTGGAGCTTTTACTCCAAATTTAGTAAAATAGGATAATATCCTCCATATCCCAAGTCAGGTGCTCGAATTAATTTAATATGTTGTCAAAGTATTGCCAAATGAGATTGATCTAGATACGATGTCGGCTCGTATTGATTTGTCCATGCTCTTCAATTATGGAAACTTAATCTCATTAATCAATCTATGCATATTTATTTTTCCTAGCGGCTTTGCCTTTCGTATAACCATTTTTACTGCTAGTATTTCCTCGCTCTAAAATTTGTTTTTTTTGTGATGAGAGGGGATTTGGTACAAGATGAACCTACCAATTGTGATGGATGGAAGCAAGGCAAGGAGGTTTGGGCCATTCTGGAACATGGTAAGTTGGCTTCATATGTGGAGAGGATGCAGGGAAATAACCCCAAGATTTCTTTGGAGTTCAACAATTCTTGGGTGGACAAAACTGTTATTGTTGGAGGGGTTTCTTTCATGGTGACTCCTAAGCTTAGTGCGAAGGTTATGGGGCTATCCCTAGAAGGGATTTTCATTCCTCGTAAATTGAAAAGTCACTACCAGGAAGACATGAAACTGTTCTTGAAAGAGGGTGAGAGGGTGAATAGGTTGCAGAATAGCTTTAATCGCACGGACCCGCCTGGCATCTAGAGCACCATTACTAAAATTATCATGAGGTATGTCACTCTCGAAGGGTGTTTTTATCACTTCCACGCCCATATTTTTTTTATGCTTAATCATCTTAGGTATAATGTCAAGATGAATTTTCCCTTTTGGCTCCTATCTTCACTTGAGAAATCTATTAGAAGTGTTTAGGCTAAGTGCAAGAAGTTTCCCATACACTAGGGCCTTATTTTTCATTTATGTAAGTTCCATTCTACGCTGCTTCCCTCCCCTTCCTTTGTGCACAAGAACTCTTTGACTATCCATCACTTCACCAATCCCCTTGTGGACCCCAACCCCTCTATTACTATTGATGAAACTCCTCCTATCATTTTCCATAGCACCTGAGCCTATGGTAAAGCCCCTGTGAATGATAAAAACCTCCTTGTCCCCATCAAATGCACCCCTCTATTGGAACCGACACCCATCTCTACTTCTGGTTCAGGGGAGTCCGATAACTCTAATGATGATGAGTTGTGGAATCCTACTCCGACTAAATCTCTTGTGCACTCTTTGGCTCATGACCATATCTTGGATGTTCCCAACACCCGTCTCATTTCTAACCCTAACCCCCAAAATTCTCCAAACCTATACATCAATCTAGAGGAAACTAAAACTAAACCTAGGTTGCTTCATATCCCTGCTAACCACCTAGGAAAAAAAATTAATGAAATCTCAGAGACTGTTAACATCTAGAAGGATATTATGAAGTGGCTCTTGGGCCAGCTGGTCATGGCTAAAGAAAGAATTCAAATTCTTGAGGGAAAGGTTTTGAAGCAACAAGTCCAATGGCCAGGGAAGGTGGAGAACAAGGAGCATTGGGAAATGATTTCTTCTTTAACTAAGTCTTTCGAGAGGTGGGATAGGTGGGAAAAGGAGTTGGATGATTTATGGGCCATTGTTGGTTTTGAGGATGAAAAGAAGAATTTACTGACCGAGATTGATGTCATCCATTAGAACCGGGAGAAGACTATGCAATACTTGAGGGTCATCACTGATTACTGTAAAGAAACCATGAAGAACACTGCCCTCTCTCTTCAGGTTTATCAAGATGAATTAAGGGAGTGCCAGGGGAAATGGAATACAGCTAGTGTGGAAAATGGTCATATACAAAAGAAGGGTAAAAAGGTGGACACCTTGGCTCATGGTGACACGATGAACACTCAAGCCATTCAACAAGGTCTTGTGACTTTTGAAAAGAAGCTCCAGTTCCTATCTTAGGAATGGAATGTGATTACTAGTCTCAAGTTGTTGGGAGACCTGTAGGTGCCCTATGGTTCTATGTTGGTCCCAGCTATGTGGGTTTTTTTGGTTGTTTTATTACTAATCGAACTATTTAAGCTTTAGTTTCTATTTAATTTTTTGGATTTATCATTGCTCGTGAGTTCCTCGTCTGCCTCTATGGTTGTTCTATAATGGGTATTGGCCCTTCCAATTTTAATCGATCAAAACTTATTAGTCAGAATTTTAGTTTGGTGGGAGGTGAAATGGGCTCTGCAAGCATTGCATGAGGCCGCAGCCATCTAGGCTTGGCATGCATGTGGTCTTCTGGTGGTTGCATGCATAGTTCGAGATCTAGATATACCCTCTTCTTCCAAGCTTCTTGGGGTGGGCTTGCTTATCTTGGGAAGTTATTTTTAAAGTGTGTGTATTCTGGGGTAGTGGGGTTGTGATCTTGGTGTCCAGTGGAGTGTGTCTTCATCGAAGGGCTCTTGGTTTTGATTTTGGCCTTGCTTGCTCATTTTGTGTTGTGTGCTCTTTGATGGATACTGGATAATCTTCTAGGGTTTGTCCTGTCATACCTGCCTGCTTAGCTCAAACCTCTCCACAGGTTCAATATTTTATAATAATTTTTCTATGTTCGAAATTTGAGATACCTTAACAGGGGCTCTAGAATCTTAAAGATTAATGGCAGCTCTAGAACGGTAAAAAGAGGCCAAATGTAGCTATTCCAATGAGATGTTGGTTGAAGACATCGATATTATGCATGGCCACTTTATTGCAAATTCTTAGGTTTGAAAATTTCTTTGCAATTCTTGGATATGTGGGCTCAAAAGACATGGATGCCTAAGGGAGAGATGGAGATCCGCCTCCTGGAAAATAACTATTTCATGGTTACATTTGACTGCTTGGCTGATCGGAATAGGATTTTTGAAGGGGGCCCATATTTTTATAACCAAGTGGGCTTATTCATTAAGCCATGGCATGCTGGCTTCAACCCGATGGAGGAACTTCTAAATCGGGTTCCGGTTTGGGTTCGTCTTCCAAGGCTCCCTATGGAATGTTGGTGAGAGGATGTGTTGTACCTATTAGCCTCAAAGCTAGGGAAACCTGTGGGTTCATCTCAGCAAATGCAATTCAAAAAGGTAATGACTTTTGCCCAGTTCTGTGTAGAAATTGATTTAAGTAAGCCATTGCCAAACTCTTTAGAAGTGAGTGCAGGAGATTATTCATGGGTGCAACAACTAGATTATGAAACACTTCCTTTCTGTTGTCATTTCTGTCATGAGTATGGTCACCTCTTGCATAGATGTCCAAAGGCCAAGCCTTTGGAGGCTCAATCTTCTCAACCTTCGGCTAACCCACCTAGGGTGGATAAGGGCAAGGACCCCATTCAGGGTTCTGGTGGTAGGGAAGATGGTTTTATTCCTATTAGAGTCCAAAACAGAAATAAAGGTCATAAAAGGACTTTGAAGGACAGGCAGGAGGAGGACACCTTCAATAGATTTGATGTGCTGGAGGATCTTAGTCAGTAGGAGGTGAACCCAGGATTTCTGGATCTAGATCATGGGACTTTGGATATTGATCAGCATGGCCCTTCGGTTGAGGCAATGCTTGCTCCCCAATAGGAGGGGGGTATGGGAGTGCCATGCTTAGATGAGGTCGGGAAAGATCCTGGTCAAGAAATACTCAACTCATAGGTGATTATGGCTCCGCTTGTTGATGGGACTTTGGCTTTAGGGACAGATCGTCAAATGGGGGTTCAGGATGAGTTGGGTGGTAGTGCTGAGGTAGTGAAAGATAGTGTGGAAAAGGTTCACCTCTTGCAGAAAGTTGGTCCGGAGGTGGGTGCAGCCATTACATGCCCTCCTGCTTGGTGCCTGCAAAAAGTTTCAAGAAGGGGGGGCCGTGAGAAACTTAAGTTGGAAGGAAGAAGGATGAGAGAAAAGATTAAAGATGATAGGGAGACTGGTGTAGATGCAAATAATCAAGACTATGGATTCGCATTTTCATGCCCTCGAAAATGATAGTTCTCTTGAATGTAAGGGCTTGAACAGCCCTCAGACAAAAGTTGTTCAGATTTGATTAGTGTCATTCATCAAGGTTCTTTTTCTCCGTGAGAGACCAAGCTCTTATGGAGGGCATATTGATTTAGTTCCAAGCGGGGAAATGGTGGATGCCAATGCAATCGGGTGCCTCTGCGTCTTTCTCAAGTGGTGGCGGCTTATGGACCACAGAAGATCAGCCCCTTTGGTGGCAGCCTTTTAAGTCCTCCCTTTCCATGGTGGCCTCTTGTTTTATGTCAGGGGAAATTGCTCTCTTCTCCAATGTGTATGCACCTATGGAGTTGTAGGGAAAGCAAATTTTGTGGTCCAACATTCATTTAGTTCACAGCTTATTTCCTTACCATCCTTGGATTATTTGAGGTGACTTTAATGCTATAACGGAGCTTGTAGAGAAATGAGGTGGTATTGCAAGGCTGGAGGCTTCTGCATTATTGCTCCAGGACAATATCTCTGCTTTGAATCTTGTGGATATCAAGCCTGGCAATGGTCTTTTTACTTGGAATAATAGGAGAATTGGTGATGCTTCTATTTTTGAAAGACTTGATAGATTTTTGGTGTCTAGTTTTTGGGTGGGGGACAGGTGGTTGACTAGCTCTGAAATTTTGGATGGTCATGGTTCTGACCATTGGCCTATTAAGCTAGTGGTTGATGTGCCTCAACGGTGTGCTAGACAGTCCTTTAAGTTCCAACTCATGTGGCTTAGGGATGAATCTCTTCATGTTTTTCTCCCTAGTTGGTGGGATCAGGGGAAGCCAGCATATGGCACTGCCATGTACTCTTTCTCAAAGAGGCTCCAGTATGTTAAATACAGATTGAAAAGATGGAATAGGCAGCATTTTGGTAACTTATGTCAGGAAAAGCAAAAGGCGCGAGATAATCTAGACCTAATTACCAGACAAATTCGAGATCAAGGCCTCTCAGAGGAGCTGAGTTTATTAGAGGTTGCTGCAACAAAAGAGCTTGAGGAATGGGAGTTAAGAGAAGAGATTTTTTGGAAACAAAAGTCTCATATTGAATGGCTCCAGGCTGGGGATCGAAACACTGCGTTCTTCCATAACTCAGTTAAGGATCGGAGACAAGGTAATGCTATTTCTTCTATTCTGTTTCCTAATGGGGAATCTTTGTCCTCTTCAGCCTCTATTTCAGCTGAATGCATTCATTATTTCTCTACCCTTTTCTCTGAGGATTCGCCTCCTGCGGAGGAGGATGAAGCTAAAATTTTAGATTGTATCCCGAAGCTGGTGACTAATGAAATGAATGAATCATTGCTTGCTCCTATTACCTTGTCGGAGCTTGAGAAGGTTGTATTCCAGATGAAGAAAGGTAAAGCTCCTAGGCCTGATGGATTCCCCATTGAATTTTTTCAGGAGTTCTGGGAAGTGGTTAAATTGGACCTTTTAGAGGTTGTCCAAGAATCCTTTATGCATAAACAAATGTTGAAGTCCCTGAATGCTACATTTTTAGCTCTTATTCCTAAGAAGATGGGAGCTAACTCCTTAGATTTGCTTAGGCCTATAGCTCTATGTAATATTGTGTATAAAATTATTACTAAGTTGATTGCGGAAAGGCTGAAGCCTTGGCTTGATGACTTAATTTCTGAAGAGCAGGGGGGTTTTGTTGCTGGAAGACAGATCATGGATGGGGTGGTTATTGCTGTTGAGGCCATCCATTCTATGGAATCCTCAAAAGATAAATCTATGTTTATCAAGTTGGACATGGCTAAAGCATATGATCGTGTTAAATGGAGCTTTCTATTTAAAATCCTTGGAGCTTTTGGCTTTGCTGAGGGTTGGATTGAATGGGTTAGGAGTTTTGTCACTTCCTCCTCCTTTTCGGTGCTTATCAATGGTGAGCCCACTTGTTTGTTTGGTGCTTCTAGAGGCCTCAGGTAGGGAGATCCCCTATCTCCTTACTTATTCATCCTCCTTGCGGAAGGCCTGGGAAGACTCATTCGTGCTCAGGTTGCTAGTGGCTTGCTTCAGGGATGGAGTTGGGGAGATGATATTCCCCCTTAGTCTCATTTGCAATTTGTAGATGATATTGCCTTGATGGGCAAGGCTAAGGTTGAGGAGGCTCTCAATTGGCGTAGTGTTTTGGACAGTTACTTGGCAGCTTCTGGGCAACGCATAAATGAGGGGAAGTCCATATATTTCTTCCACACTCCTAAGGGTATTCAAAGGAGAATTGTTGGTATCCTTCGGTTTCAGATTGGCTCGCTTCCTTTTTCCTATCTTGGAATCCCTCTTGCTGTTCGCTCTCTCCCCAAAAGGTTTTGGCAAGAGACTCTTGATAAGTTTCAAAGATTGGTCAGTCATTGGACTTGCAGGTGGCTTTCTTCAGTAGGTAGAGTGACTCTTTTAAAGTCGGTGGTCCAGGCTCTTCCTGTTTATAAATGCTTTGTTCTTTCTGCTCCTTCAAGTTTTATTAGAGATTTTGAGAAATTGTCTCGTCAGTTTTTGTGGGCTGGTAATCTTCTTCATAGAAAATGAGTTTGGTGAAGTGGGATGTTGTTTGTAGGCCAAAGTAGGAGGGGGTCTGGCTTGTTAGCGATTAATGTGAACAAGTGCCCTAGCCGGGCGAAGTACAGATCAAGGCGGTGCTTCCTAACAATATATGTAAGCAAAAATTTGACCTTCCTTCAAATATTTGGGGTGGTAAAAGTAGGAGGGCAAGGTCTCATGTGATGGGAGGAAAGGCTCAGATCCGAGTAATTTTAAATGTGGTGCTGTCAAGCAAACAGTGACTTTTGGATTTGTAATGGTGGGGGTCAAGATGCTCTTTTTTTCTTCTCGCAGGATTCTGGGATGAACACCTCCCATTGTGTTTATCTCATCCCCTGCCTCCACAAGATTTGCAGCCAACCTTTTAGAAAGTACAGTTGCGCGATTTCCAACTTAATCTTTGGGGTCAACTTTGTGTCCAGTAAGTTCTTGATCACTTCCCGGTGGTGCAAAGGAGGATCACAGCTCAAGTAAGATTTTATCGTCGTGGTCTCAGAATTTCCAAGGTAGTGCTTGCTTGGGGTCCACTTGAAAGGAAAATTTTCGTTGCCTCTAGTTACCTCGTATTTTGATAAATGTGTTGGAAGTCTGTGTTTTGGTGAAGCATGTTTGAATAAATTCTTCATTTAAGTGTACTTTTTTTCTTGGGCTCGGTCTGCCAAGTGTCCATTTGGGATAATCTTGAAACGAGGGTTCCAGGGCCTATGGTGTATTCTAAGGGATGATGAATAACGCCATCGATCTCCTTTTAGTGTTCTTTCATGACCATCTGCACTAATCGTGAACCTTGAGCTACGTTCTCGGTGGATTTTGACATATATTGTGTGTTCTTCCCCTGTCTCTTTTCAAATTACGGCGATTGGTCCTAGCTTCACTGCCGGTACCCATTGGAACACAATGTAAGAATATTCTGACAAAAATTGCCTATGGGCAACTTATGTGAATCTGGGGCTTTGCAGAGACTTTGATCTAAGCAGAATGGTTTGCCAATCGATCCCACTCTGGTGTTGTAAATGCCCTGGGTCTTGCCACAGGGGAGAAGAGTATTTTGAGCAAAGTGCATCGTAGGCGAGGGCGTGAGAGGGTTGCTCGTGAGGGCTTTTGGTTCCCGCCTGCTCTAGGGGAGTTGAAAATTAATACGGATGGGTCGTCTAGGGGTAACCCTGGGCATGCTGGGGTTGGTGGTATTGGTAGAGACAGCCTTGGAGTGGTGGTTTTCTTCTTTTCTATGTATCATGGTTTTCAAACTAATAATCTTATGGAGGCAAGTGCTATTCTCTTGGCGATTGAGCGTGCGGTTGCCCTTGGATGGTAGCGGATTGTTTGTGAAGCTGATTCTCAGGTGGTTATTGATATGTTGAATAATCAAAATTTGGAGGATGTGAATTGGCAGCTAGCTGTGGTTGTCAAACAGATTATTTCTTTGTGCTCTACCTTGAGTCCATTGCTTCCGCCATATATTTTTAAGTATTAGGAGGTTGATGGCCTATTAGATAAGCGCTGTAAAAGACTTACTGACTGTGGGATGATTGGGGGCACCTCATTGAGCAGTGGGTCTTTGTTCTTGAGGAGGCCGAGATATGAGAAAGCTTGGGTGTGAATTAATTTGTTGTTTTGGCCCCTTTGTACTTTTCTTTGGACTTTGTATTGTTGTTATGATTCAATAATGTTTTTACCCTCCTTTTAAAAAAAAAAAAAGAATTTTAGTTTGGTAGATTTCACCTATCCTCCTCCACAACTTGAATGTAGTAGATTATTCTAGAAAATTCAGGTGGATAGAATCTGTAAGACACAACTAAATGGTTTGTTTTTCCTTCTTGTCCATTTTCTTCCAATCTTCATCAGATGTTGATTTTGGCTTCTTTTCACTTGAAATTGCGAACCACTAATCTCTCTCTTCAGGGAGATCCTTCATCTTCAACTTCCACATCTCATAGCCAATTCCATTGAACTTCTCAATATCTTTTCAAACCCTTATCATGCATTAATAGAAAGTAAACATGTAATTTACAATAATGCAAACACATAAGAACACTAGATTTACATGAAAAACCCAAGAAGGGAAAAACCACAGTGAGGATTAGCTCACATATATATGAATTGCAACATCAAATACAATTAGGCTCACTACCTAGAAAAAGAAGAAATGCTCACTACATGTGGCTCATTGCCAAAGGACTCATTATCCAAAAGAAAGAATAATAGAAGAAAAGGGTGGCTCACTTCCAAATTTGAACTGCTAACAATGCATCTCTCTTATGTTGAAGATATAGTTCCATTGAAGCACAAATAACTCATTCAACAAACTAAAATGTAAACACCTTCTACTCACTGCATCTAGAAGTCATAGGCAGTAAATATCACACTCAAATCACCACACTTGATCACATTCACATCTTTTTCATCACACACTTCACACATAATCCACACAACAACTCGCATTGCGTTTATACCATTTGCGACCTAAAACGATCTCAATTAGGTTGACCTTAAGGAAATGTATGCACCTCAAACATGCATCACCAAATAGGTTGGCACCGAATAATTTTTCCATGTAAAGAAGTGAGGGTAGACCATGCCACAACTTGAATATGACCCAAATCTACACCGACACACTTCTCAACACTTCCACAAACAACAATCATCCTCTGTAATTAGTGCTAGCATGCCAAGTCAACCAAACTCGCACTAACACTAATAAGCAACCACAAACATGCCTCTCCAGGTCCATAAATGTCTCATGGACCACACAAAAACACTCCACAACATCCAAGAATATTCTACATCATCATAATATTCACCATTACTACAACAACCACCTAAAACTGAAGAATAATCTCATTTTATGTAACCAGACACAAGTTGGCACAGACATCCCACAAACATCCAACTCACTAACCAACTTCGAAAATGAATTTCACCTAAACTTCTGGCGCGGGAATGTAGATAAACAAAGAAAGCGCTAAATCCACAAGATTATATGGGTCCAGAAGAAACTGGATATAGCACCAAAACCTTTGATCATCACATCCAAACAATGTAAGTATATTTTAACCATGAAGAAATGGGGAAAGACCGAATACATTACTACATCAGACTTTTTATTCAAATTTTCTCAAAAGCACTTGGAAACTAAGTGAACCAACTTCATTGGAAACACTATTGACACCTCTACAACATATCTACAACACTTCTCATCAACTATATAGCACATCCAACAATCTCCCCAAACACACACAAGTCAAGATTCTAACAATTTCTACAACTATACTGAAGTGAGACATCAATGACAACACCAACAACATTGTGTTGACATCAATACCAACAACTTCAAGCTTCCAAGAACTCCAATGCTAGGGGTTGACATAAATGACAACACCCAAACAACTCAAGCTTCCAAAACACCATTCCATTTTCCTTCCCTTTCTATTTTACAACAAGATCATGTTTTCCCCACTTTTCAACAATTCTAAAGTCTTATGCCATTCAATCCATCTACCCTAATGGTGCATTCTCCACTACCCCCAAGAGCCCTAATGGTTCTTTCATAACAATTTGCCTTCCCTAATGGGCTCTCACAAGGCTCAATTTTTGTAGTTGGTTTCACATAATCATCAAGAGATCTACATTAGCAAATGACCATCGTACACCAAGTCTATGAGGTCAAATTGGAGAATTGGGGGGAAAATTAGAGTAGATCTCTCACATACACAAGGATAAAGTCCTCGCACGATCCTATGAAACAAGAATTGATGATAGCCCATATGTTTCCTATTATTGATAAACCACAAAGACTCATGGTTCTCGAAGGCTATTCAGTGCATGCAATAGGGATGAGTTTTGCTCTAGAGGATCAAATAGAATTTAAGGAAGAAACTCAAAGGGCATTCACTATAGACTCCATCAAGCTAAGCAAGATGCTAGAGAAAATAGAATTAGAACTTCAAAGGACAAAGGATACCATTAACTAGTTGTAGACCCAAGCTAAGGCACAAGATGAAAAAATCCAAAGGCTGAGTGTTGGACTCCATAAAAGAGTTCCAATTGGTAGCTTAAAGGTGGAACAATCCAAAATAGATACCTTAGAGTCCGAGGTACAAAAATCCAATCTAACTTTAGAGGACTACAAGAAAAAAATGGAGAGATCCAAAGAGCAAGAGAAAAAAAGAGTTACAAATACAATGCAACTTTAAAAGAGACTTACAAAGTTAATGAACTTTGCTATAGGAGGAGCTTCAATCCAAGGACTAATTATTAAATCAATTGCAAAGAGAAATAAAGGAAAACAGTTCAACCTATAGGATATTACAAATGGTCAAAGGGTTGTGAGTATCCTACAAGAATATAATTACATCAAATGCAATTGAACTCAAGTTGGCCTTAAAGTTCATATACAATGCTCAAACACTAAATACTTAGGTCAAGACCAAGATTGATCAAACTCTATTGGCACTTTCCTTGGAAGTCTCCCAAGCCAAGGCCTTGGTTGAGAAATTGTATAATGCATCAAATGAGATCCTTCTCTTCATGAGAGTTGAAACAAAAGAGCCTCAACTCTTAAGGTAAATGAGCTTTTGAGCTGAAATAAGGGTGCTCTGAAATGCAAAGCTCAATTGGCAACTTGAGAGCAAGTTGTGATAGAAATGAATGCATTGAAAAATTAGTTGAGCAAAGACTCCCTTCACCATTTCTTGATGATAACAATGTATTGACTAAAGAAGAAGTTGAAAGTAATGATTGTGAGTAAAAGGGAAGACTACACATCTTTTTAAGTTGGAGACAAACACCAAGCATTGCAAAAGTGGAATCGGTTATTTTTCCTTTGTCACAATTAGAGTTTTAGTTGAAAGCAGTGGTAGAGAAATTGAAAGGGATTAAGCACAAGGAAATCATTGATTTGGACAAGCCTTTTGAAGGTTTGAAGTGAAAAGGATATCCCATGGATTTCAAGTGGGTGCCATTGTAAGCTGTTGTAGACAAGTTTTAGTTTTTCTTTCTTTATTTTCATAATTTTGAATTTTTAATGTCTCCTTCACCCATGAGGATGATCGGTTCTTCTTTATAAAGAAGAACCCGCTAAACGTCACCAGTGTTATATAGGGAATTTACCATTTTGTTTTGAACTTAAAAAAGATGCGATGTTCGGTTTAGATTTCACCCTTTTCAGGATAGGTGAAAATTTTTGATGATGGATATTGCCATGCATAAATATTTCACAACGCGATTTATTGTTAGTTTGATGTTTTAAAAGAAAGCGTATTTTCACTCCATCAAGCTATCAACAAGTGGGCCCTCCATAAGTCAAAGGAAATCAATTCATGGTGGCTTTCCCATGATACATATTAGCTTGGAACACAATTTCAAAGATTTCAGTTTAACAGTTTCCTTGTGTTTTGCCATTAGCTAAGATATGTGTTACATGGCATTCGAATTTAATCCTGACTTTTGATTATCATAGAAGGTTGAAAAGAAGATCAACATCATGATATACATGTGGTACCTTATCACATATCCAAATTTATGTTAGTTTGAAACATCCTTTCCACAGTGATAGTGGTTGTATAATGCCAAGTTGGAGGCAATGGGTCCCATTTTCTTGATGAGAGATTAAGAGTTCCAAGCTATCAATCATAGCAAAAATATTCTAACGGTTTTGCATCACCTAGATCTTACATCATAGTAAAAAATGTGAGGTGATGTGTCATTAGATTAATCTAAATGAGTCAACAAACCTGTGGACCTTATGATAAAAGCAATGAAGGACATGTGGCACTTTGGCACTCCTCCAGAATACTTCAATTAGGTCACAATCTCCAAGTTACATCATTAGCTCAAACATAGTGATTTGGCTCATGTGGTGAATAGAGGGTATTGGTCTTCATGCATTTCAAAGGGAAAAAAAATTGTATTTTAAAAGATACAAATCTATGAGTAATGTGGAAGTGGAAAGTGTTGAAAATGAAGAGGATCCTAAGACCACTCAAAGGAAGGGGAAATTAAAACCAAACACCCCTTGAACCCAATGAAAAAAAAAGCTAAAAGAAAGAAGAAATTTTTTGGGTCAAAAGGCTATACTACTGGTGAAGACATAGAAGTGGAAAGTGGTGAAGATTGTGTTGAAGGTTAGGATTTGGGTCTAGAAATTGAAGATGATCTCCATGTCCCAATTGTTAATCAAGGTGAAAAAGCCAACGTTGTGAAGCCAAAGATAGTAGTTCCTTTCCCTACCATTTCAAACCTTACCCTAAATGTGGTTGAAGACTTTACTAAGTTGATTTTTATGGTCTCCAATTGGGAACAATTGGTGGATGTTTTGGGAATTGTGAGGGATGTCCCCTAATAGCATTTGATGACTAAATGGTTTTATGTTGAAATTAACCACCTAAATATTCATTTTCCTAATACGCATAAAAAAGTTGGTGGGCAAAGAAGGATCTCTCAAGATTAGGATGATACTATCCTTTAGGGGTGGGAAGATGTCCCTAAAATTAAGCAATTTGAGAAGGATCTAGAAATTTTGAGGCAAGTGGTGGCGAAGATGGAAAATGGGAAGAAAGAAATCACTGGCATTTACCACTCTTGAAAAGGATCCAAAATCTATAAATGAGAACCTTGAGAGAGTTGTGCAAGTCAACAAATGCACCATTAGAAACAATGTCATTGGTATCAAAATTTTGGTTGAAAAGCTAAAAGAGCTTCATGATGAGCAGGTCAAGTAGTATATGGAAGAAGAAAACAAAAATAACCAAGCAAAGCCAAGCACGAGGATGTGAGTTAGTAAGAAAAGGTCCTTTAAAGTTGAGAAAAAAGATCTAATGGATTTTCCCAAGCTTCAAGAGGATTTTTACAAGCAAGAAATAGAAGCTATTGAGACCTTAAAGCACCTCTAATTGGTTTGTTGTGTTTGTCCTTTTTTGTGTTTTATGTTACGTTGTTCTATTGGTTGTTCACATGAGCAATTGGTTTTTTGTTCTATGCTTTATTGTAAAGGGTTTCGAGTCCCTTCAAAACCTATTTTTCCTTTAACAAAAACTATAGTTCTCTTAAACATGCAGGTAGTCCGATTATTATTGTAACTCTAGTTAAACCATGTAGACTACAAGCCACTAATATAAAAGCAACATATCAAATCAAATCAAATTGGGGAGATTTAACAAACATCTAGCCTTTGTGGCTGCTTCTCAAAACCGATTGAATATTTGACTATGTATCTTGCCTTTTGTAGTTTGTTTTCAATTCACCAATGAAGATAAAGTGACATTTTGTGTTGTAACATTTGTCTCTTAAGTTTTCTTCCTATTAGAGAACTATTGATAATACACCTATATTTATTGATTATAATGAATGATATATGTGAATGGTTTGAAATAATGTATTTATATGTTTTTGATGCCATCATTGAATATTATGATTCGAACAAGGAACATTGTACTAATTAAGTGTTAATATAAGTTTCATTATTCGACGCATTGTCATAGTATAAGTTCTTTCTCTTTTCTCTATAAAATTAAAGTTTTTTTTTTTTGAACTAACAAACAGCTGACTTCTAAAATCCTAGAGGTCATCTTGCAAGTCAAATCCCACATTTGCAAGATTTTTCAGTATTGGTGTTGGTCCCAATATATGTAATTATTAAACATCAATAGACACCACAACAATCTAATTCCAAATAATCATATGCTTTGATATTAATTGTTGGGATTAAGGAACCCTATTACAATCGACCGATATACTAGGATAAAGAAATAACTTAAGTATAGTGATCAAAGACAATTATACAAGTGTATTATCTATCTAACAATATTGAAGAAATCAAATGGCATATATGAAAACCACAAAAAAATAAAATAAATTAAAAAAAGACCAATTATTGTAGAATACCAATTATCTAACCATCCAACCAATCCATGGAATAAAAGTCACACGATTGCACCTTCACCATACCATAACATCACCAAATTGCACATTAACCATACCATAACACCACCAAATTGCACATTAACCATACCATAACACCACCAAATTACACATATCACCACATGGACAATCATTGTAGATGACTATATGCTACCACACACTAAGAATCAATAGTTAGTTGCTGACTACAATCAAAGTATACTTTTTTTATTTTTCCTATATACCCACCACTAACATCCCTAAGCTTGCGGTAATACATACAAACATCTAATCATTTCTTGCAACTAGTAGTATTTCAAAACTTCCTTCTAAACATAGCTATACCTCTAGATTGTGTCACATGAACTCCAACTCTATCTTAAGTGCACTTGCATTGTCATTCATACTTCTAGTATCACTCAATTAAATGTCGTGGTGAGTTCTTCAAATGACTTGGACTTGCCACACATCTCCGCATGCAGTATATCTCCATCCTGTACCGCAACACCTAAAACTCATTGCATTTTATAGCTGTTCAACAATTTGCAGATAAACTCTTTCTTCAAGAACTCTCCACAAGTGTGTTACACACCCAGGTCCCAACACCAATTTATGCACAATTATCCTACTTAAACATTGATTATTACATTTATAACACTCTAATATGAACAGACCTAAAACATAAAGGAAAATGACATGGACATGCAATTTTCACCATTACAAAATTATACAATATGCTCATTCACCTTGAGAATCCAACCCATCCTTTCAACAGCAAAACACGCCCATTATCAAGAGGGTCTCCCTACTATGCACACAAACTTGTTCACCATTTAGGGGAATATATGCAAGCTGAAACCACTGGAACGCCATTGCCATCATGATACAAAATCATACTAATTGGGCCTTTGTTATGGCTGTCTCCAAGATTATTTGTATGCCTGTCCTCTCCAGTTTGTGGATTTTATCTATGCATTTTCATAA
Source organism: Sequoia sempervirens (assembly GCA_007258455.2). Classification (NCBI taxonomy): domain Eukaryota; kingdom Viridiplantae; phylum Streptophyta; class Pinopsida; order Cupressales; family Cupressaceae; genus Sequoia; species Sequoia sempervirens. Next base: position 185,445,020 of record VDFB02379711.1, read on the forward strand.
TTTACAATCTACTTGATACTCTATTAAGCATTATCATCCCATCCACGTGCCATGAATTGATTATTACAATATGGGTCAAACCTATAACACAACAAAAATTATAGAAAATATAAGATGGAACAAGGCAAGGATAGGCTACTAAAACAAAGGCATATGGCGAATGTCAACCCTCTTCTTGGGTTGTGCAATATCAAGAGACATTTAAGATCGCATAATGCTACTTGCTGCCCTCTTTACTCAAATCGTAGCCACTAAGTTCAACCAAAATATTTTGTAATCTAAGTAACAGATCTGCTCAGAAAATACTGATCTAATATTTCTGCAGTAGGAAGAAACAGTCTAGATGCCACCCAAAATCTCAGCTCCGGAAAATGCAAGTCAATAATCTCAGAAGGTAAATAGCCAGTTTATGAAAGGCATTATTTCTTAGTTATAAAGGCCATTCAATAATTACATTTCAGCTTTACTGAGCGAATGGAGATGATGTGATATGTCCAAGATACCTTGGCTGTTGCACCTTGTCCCCTAGGATTCTTTGACAAATATTGGGCTGCTTCTTAGGATAGAATCTCCAGCACTCGTATTATTAAACACTTGCAGCAATCCCTCAATATTTGTAACTGGAGTTGTTAGGTGCATATACCTGACTTCTACAGTAACTCCACTGGGATTTGGCTCCCTTTCCACAAAAGGATTTTAGGCATTTCTTCTCTGATTCTCTGTAAAGATTGGATTCTTCCCAACCTGATGAATATTTCAAGAGGTGAAGCCTAATACGCAGACAAAATGACTAGGTAGTTGTATTTAGTCCTTTCTGTGTTACTAAAGCCTTACGTTAAGTTGGTCAATAAATCCACTGGAAATTGAAAAGGTGGTGCCTAGGATGTCATTATGGCTATGAATTACTGGATCATAGTCATTTTAACTATGCAGATTAATCTTTCTAAACTTATAATTGCAGGTGACTGCAAGAGGCATTGCCCTCACTAATCTGTTTAAGAATTAATATATATATAAAAAACTAGTTCTTAAGGTGTGACAAAAATAGTACAACGATAAAAGAGTATAACCACTTTTTCTTGAGCTTAATACAAATAAGAGAGATTAGCAACTGTTTTCATCTCTGTGCAAGAATCTTTAAACCATAAAAATAAAAGATCAATACAACTTGCTTAAAGAAAACATAAGTGTACAGCATATAACTGTCAGAACAGAGAGAAAAACCCTCAATCATTTCTTCAAATTTACTAAAGCACAATCAGTAATAAATTTTAAATTCAAACACTATTGAACTTCATATACATACATACATATATAACCCAAGGGACTTATTGAATATTTCCTTAATGCATGCTAGACAAAAAAGTTAAAAACCATATTCTGGAATGAAGGAGAAATTTTAGATGGGAGCTGCCAAATGAATATTCACCAGAAACAAAACCACTGCAGGCCCCTCGGAGCGTTTGAAAAAATATTTGCCTTCTATTTTGCATCCTTTGAAAGTAAGCTATTATCTTTGATTGGTCGAGCATTGCAAAGTGGATCAACAGAATCACCGCGTTCAAATACTGCTGCGGCCCCCATTCCATTCCCTAACAGGAGCACCAGAAAACCAAAATTAATCAATAACAATGCAAAGGAATTGTCTCCCTTAGAATGGACTTCTGGAGCAGGTCACTGTTGGTAGTACCAAGAAAAGTTTCAAAATGTGAAAGAGGATTAATTGAATCTCCACAAATGCGACATGACCACAAGTTTAGGAGGGCATTCTCAGACCTGGCCAAGAGGTGGGGGTGGAGAGAGAACACAGGGTTTGGCTACAAATTTGCAAAACAAATAGAGAATTCATAAGAAGCTTTGTCTCTAAATGGCAAATAATATATGGTGAGTTCCTTTTCAGATATTAGTTCTTTTTGTAAATCCTTGAAAACTAAATGCTATAGGATAAAAGCTTGTAATTCATGGGACCACTTTGCTGCAAATAGCTCTGCATTTTGCTGTGCACCACCAGCTGAGATGTTTCAGGTGCCCATCTGCCCCAACCCCTCCGTGGGACTAATGCCTTATAGTTGAAAATATGAAAAACAATTTCATCAAACCCATTCAAATTGAAAATAATAGACCTACGTTCTTACCTATACACATTGAGATAACTCCAAACCTGCAGTCTTTACCACGGCGTTTCATTTCATGCAACAATGTTGCTACACAACGAGCCCCTGAATATCATGATATAAGGATTAATGTTGCAAATTTTCAGCAGAAATCTAGTAACAAACTGAACCGGTGAAATTAAGAATTTCTGTCAAAGTTTATGACATTGCATTTCTGATGCGATTAAAAAATGGTTGTGTTCGCCATTATGATGTCATAAATGCACACATGTATGCACAGGTGTACATGTTGACATGCATCTTTCTTTTCATATTAGCCAAAACTTAAAATGAACAGATTCATGAAAATTGACATTTTGATAGTAGTTTAAGTAAACCATTATTACCAATGCCATTACCCAGAAGGAAAACTGAACCAAGATAATATTTTGAATTGGATTTCTCATACAGAATGTCACATCCCTTTCATGGAGACTTTATGTTCGGTCATGTATTTCAAATACAATGATAGATGCCAGTAATTGCTTTCATATGATTATGACATTGAGGATGAATAGTTGTTCTTTTATCGTAACCGTAATGTTAACAAACCTTTTATCTTGCCAAGAAGTTGAATGAGATCATGTGATTAAATTTAAATGTATATTATTAGGCCGTTGAGAACGATCTAACCATAATCCTTGTCAGTGGATGCAGGATTGCCGACGCCACGAGAGAAAGGGAAATATCATCAGGGAGAGGATGTGGTTAATAATGGATCAATTTTATCATCAGACCTAGAGTCGGAGCAAGACAGTTGAACCTTCGTCATTGCCTTGGCCATGAGTAAATTATATAATTATTGATTAAGCAAGTTAATTTAAATGATCACCTTTATAGAGATTACAAATAACTAATAAATAATAAATTAAAAATAAAATAAAATAATAATTTAAATATTTATTATATCCAAGTTTTGAAGATTTACGAATCAAATTCTTGATATATTTATATACTGGGAAGAGGGATCAAATATTAAATTAAAATATGAGATAAAATTATTTACCACCGATTTTTAATGGGGAAAAACCATTGTAAGATTTAGCATGGAAAAATTAAATGAATTTATTTTGTGCTGTCGGGAGTTTGAAGGCAGAAGTCTTACCGCCATCTTTCCATCGAAATGAAACGGCTAAGATGGAAGACAAGGGGACGCGGAGAAAATTCTTTTTGGGGCGTCTGCTTTGGATAGGAGTTTTCTTTCTTATGGAATCACGGTGGCTGAGTCTAGGAATAATCTTCTTTTCCTTTCTCATGAGAAGGTGACATCCAGTTCTGGAGTTTGCGTCTTCACTTCTGTTGTCGTTTTTATTTTATATATATTTATTCCTCCATTGGAAGCATTCTATTATTCGTATGTGAGCCATTTCCATTTCTCACGGCTTTCTCATCTGAGACGGATTTAAATGAGGGCAATTTGGGAATTCTCTTAGTCGGTATAAGCAAGAACCGAGCTTGAAGACTGAACTTGCAGTCCCTACCGCGGAAAGTTTCCGAAACAGGCTTCATCGAATTGTGATTACTCACTCAGGCACGTAAAAAGTAAACTAGATTTTGATAACCTAGAAATCTTAAAATGAATTAACGTATGTGAGTTGAAAATTGCTTGGATTTTTCAATTGCTTGAATGATAATGGGAATCGATCTGTCAGAATTTGAGTAAAGTGCGTAATTAAGAGAATAGCCGGATTTCAATCATTCCTGCTCTTCCTCTTGAATGGGGATTAGGCAGTTTGTCGTCTAATTATTGCCTTGTTCTGATGCACTCATGCTTGAGTCGAAACTTTATACCTCTTCTTTTCTGTCTATCTTCAACAGTGATGATATTTATATGTGCTACTCATCTTAATCTTCAAATTCAAATCTTTATTTAAGAATCAATTGGATGCTCATGTCTGAATTAGACTTCCTGACATTAGAATTAATTTTGTATAAGGGTTCAGTTGAACCATTAGAGATATCTGATGTGCTTATCCTATTTGAACATCTCTTTTTCTTTCCTGAAAGGAGACGTTGGTTAAATGCAATTTTCTTGCTCACCCAGGGCTTTGGATTTTTCGAAATACTCTTCTTAGTCTAGCCGTTTTTGGAAAGGTTAGTCAGAAGTTTTCTTTTATTAAGACTCTGTTGATCCTTTTGCCTTGCCTCAGTCGCAGCCTGCTTGAACTTTAACCCTAAAATCTCTAATTTGGATACATGCCCTTTCTCATACCAATCCGAGATCATCTAATCTGTGAAGTCCTTCAAGGGTGGCAGGTTTTGCTATTTTTTTATTCTTTGGAAACTGAATCTTCTTATGAGGTGAAAAGATTATGTTTTAATTCCTCTCATAATACTTATGACTTGAGCTTAAACTCAAATTAAAGAAAAGCTTCCACCAAGTCTTTGTGGTATAGACTAGGAAGATAAAATGTTGAGATCCAAAAGAACTTTCTTAATCTCTCATCTCAAAATTTGTGACTAGCAAAATATGATTACTCAGATGGAATAAGCTATTGAGTTGAGTTCCTCTCCTTCTAAAGGGACAACAACATAACCCTTAAACAAGATGTAAAACCAAACCAAGTTCTGGTAAACATTAAATCTTAGAGTTAAGACTTAATCTCAAGCTAAGAGAAGAAAGATAACCCAACTAGATATGGTAAAACTAAAACTTGATCTAAGAATTGTCATGTCGAGCAAGGGTGAGAGTGCTGACGGCACAGTAGTGCTAGAGATGTCGGTACAGTAGTGCTAGAGACATCGGCACAGGAGTGCCAGAAAAATATTAAAATCCTTGGCCAAGGTACGATGCTAGATTCAGCATCTGTCAGCTACCAAGTACCAGATATACCACTGATCAGAGTGACCTTTCTAGTTGGGAGGTACCCTTAGTTAGGTCGATCATGAGGTATAGGTCCTTGACACCAGGCTCAGAGGCATGATGATAAATTGATCCATGTTGATTACCCTCGTGAAGGGCGGGATCTTCAGTTGAAGAAACTCGGGAGACCAGTAGCTCTTGGTTGGGCGGTAAAGCCCCTAATGATAATTCTCTTTCCCTCAATAAAGATTTCCAAGTATGATAGTATGGAGATGATGTCAAATGGATTTCTTCCTCTCTCGTAAATCCAGGTACATGCAATGGTAATTGAATTTCTATTTCATCTATGCCATGAATGCTATTCTTTATGTTAATGAACATTGTAAGATTCTCAGATACTTAGTGAAATAGCTACTCGAATTTATTCAGTTATTAGCTGTAGTAATTATTCGTTATCTTCTGGAAGCAAAGAAAAGTAATTATTATTCTTCTGTTAATTCCGGTTAGATGTTTATAGTTAATAGTTTCTTCTCAGCTGAAAATGAAATTAAATGTTAGTTGATGAAGTGTATAGTGTAACGGCATATGGATTGATTTCTCTTGTAGCTGCAAATGAAGCCCTAGTTTTTATAAGTAGGAGAAGGATGCGAATTGGTTAATCGTGCCCTAGTAATTATTCTCTTTTTAGAGTGATTATCTTTATTTTGGGAAAACCCTAGTTGACAGTTATTTAGTTTTAATCTTTTGTGAGACGATTGATGGAAACAGTTAGATGTTACCTTTCAGCTGAACCTGAAAACTTAGAAGTTAGTTGGAAATTTTAAATGAATAGTTGAAACGATTTGGAAACACTAGAATGAAAACAAGTTAGTTGTTCTTCGGCTGAAACGGATAGATGGTTGAATTTTTAAAACTGTGGACCGGATGGGTTGTTACACAGAATCCTTTGTAGAGAACTAAGAGAACAGTTATCTTTACATTTAATTAAATCTCAAACATGTACCTGTGAATAAATACTGATCTAATTTCTTAGAAAAATTTCAGCAAAAAAACATATTTCTATTACCTGTGGCTCCAAGGGGATGACCAAGAGCTATAGCTCCTCCATTAACATTCACCTTTCCAGAGTCTAGTTCCAATTTCTGGCTACAATACGTGTATTGAGAGGCAAAAGCCTGTCATAAAAATTGTGCATACATAGCAAAATAAGTTATGGTCACTGAAGGTCAATTTTCAATAAGTGAAAGTGATCAGCTACAGATTTTAATTTCCAACTTGTCATGTTTTACCTCATTTATTTCAAACAGATCAATATCACCAACTTCTAATCCAGCTGCCTTTGCTGCCGCTGGAATTGCAAAAGCTGGACCAACTCCCATAACAGCTGGGTCTACTCCAACAGCACTAAAACTCCTAGAAAAAGTATATTTCAAACCAATTAGTTTTGGATAAAGTGAAATGTGTTTCCCCCATGATGATAGTAAAGCATAATTGAATTGAAATTTCAAACCTGAAAACACCCAGAATAGGTAAACCCTTCTGCATGGCCACGGCCCTCTTCATGAGCAGTACAGCACCAGCTCCATCACTGACTTGGCTTGAATTTCCTGAAAGAGTTGCATCGTGTCACGTCTCATACTTTGATGCTATTTTTGACCATGACTTACTTTGATGCTATTTTTGACCATGACTTACTTTGATGCTATTTTGACCATGACTTATTCTAATGATGTTTGACCATGACTTTATGAGATTTAATATACGAATTATGATACGTGTTAGAGCAATATAATATACTACAATGCTTTGGTGTATGGGAATGTAAAAAAACAATAATTGTTTTCTTTCAGAATTATGAGTGCATTTTATATAAAATAGGAATGTTGATTTAATTATTGTTTAAATTTATGTTTCTACATTGGTTACTAATACACTTTCGTTTTGCACACCTGAGTGCATGTGAGTTGTAGGTGATCGAAGGCCAAGAGTGTGATTGAGGAAAAGAAGGTTAGCTTCCCGACAGGGTAAAAGAGGAGAAGCTCTCGATTACGCACACACCACTTAAATCATGTAGCTGCATTAGGTCATGTATGTTTTTCAATGTGATTGCGTGAAATTGATTAGCATAGCAAATTTAAAATATGGTTTAATTAACCTTAGAAATTGTGGAAATAATATGGCTTATTCTATTTAATTAATCCCCATTTATATTTGAGCAACAAAAAGGAAAAATCTGTTTTAAAAGAAATATAATTAAAAATAAAACAAAAATAAATAATGGAATAGAATATTGTGTTTGCATAAAATGAAATTATAGTTTTGCATAAAAGGGGGGATATATTTCTATTTGGTATATGGTTAATTTTCCAAAAAAAAATATTGAGGAATGAACAGCCCGAGAGAACATTGGGCTCTGGAAAATTCTATCTTAAAACCATCAATGCAGTTGGCATGTGGCAAACCTTAGAATCTGCATGAGAATTTTATCTGTCATCTGGAAATTTTATGCATGATCCTCGAAAAGAGGAAGAGAGCTTTAAGAGAGAAAAGAGGACTTCGATTGAGATATATCCGAGAGCTCTGGAACAGAGACGAGGAAGGTATTCTGCACTGGAAGCAAAATTTGCCAGGTTCTTTTCATGCTTTGCCTTCTTTTAATTTAAAATGGCAGTAAGGAAATGGAAGGAATGTAATGCTTTATTCCATGCTATGAGTACAAACAACTGAGAAATCTTTCCAATTTTCTTTTTTTTTAATCTAGGTAATTGCTTACTTCTCTTTGTTGCAATATAGAATACACATTCTTTTCTTCAAAATTAGGGTTTTTATTCTGTTGCAAATTCTGCAATTTATAAAACTGTTCTCAAGTATAACTGCAAATATATATATATAAACATATATATATATATATATATGCATAAATGGTCTGCATAAAAACTCTGTCATCTGGTTAAATTCAAAATGCCTTTGAGATAAATTCGAATGCAGATATACTGAACGAAATGACTTCTTTATTTTGAGGTTTGAAATTGTAAACCAAAGGAAAGAAAGGGATTTAATCCCTTGTCCTTCCCATGGGAAGGACGCAACCCTGTGAGAGGCTCGCGCCTTCCACAGGCCGCGGCCTGTGGAGGAGGCGCGAGCCCCTCACAGCCCGCCCCCTCCCCATGGGAGGGGCAAGGGCTTTTCCTGCGCCCTATGTTGCTCAACGCCCGTAAGAAAACCCTGAAAAATGCCCTGTTCTGTGTGCTCGGCCAGTGAACTCTTTGAACAGTTTTAAAAACCAGAATTTCTTTCTTCAAATTACACGCAGCTGTACATGAATTTTTACACACACACACACACATATATATATATGTATACATATACATTTAGCTGTATATACATACATATATATATATATATATATATATTTATATATATATACATATATATATAGATATCCAAGCATATATGTGCCAAGATACAAGTTGAAACAGGAAAACCATTTCCAGAAAGTAGTATGAACTCTGTTAATTATACACAAGTATCTCAGAAATGTTAAACCTGAAACAAGAACAGAAATGTCTTTGAGAAACCATGTAAACTGGAAAGCATCTTGATTACTTTAACATATACTTACTTACAAAAGTACAATCCTGAGTAAAGGAATACAACATAAAATTTGAATGCAAGATTATCTTTCAAACCTCTGAATTTTTGAATAAATTGCACTGTTTCAGTATATTATTATTACTCTGAAACCTGTATTGAAATTGGGAATTACACTATCAGTCAGCCTGAGCTTGGAAAGAATAGAAATACATACTGAAAACAGAAAACACTGTTCCATTCAAACCAATTGATTAAATCTTCTTTCTAATAGTGCACTGAAAAGTATTAAGACATATATGTTCTTCTTTAAAAACAGAGCCTTTATCCAAATCAGAAAAGGGTTACTTACCAAAGAATAAACGAAATCTTACTACTGAATTTACAAAGGATGTTCTGAAATTCACATTTGAAATTCTTTTAGAATTAATTGAATGATTGAAACATGTACGAAAATGCATAATTTTCTGCTTTGGTATTTATTCATACTTCACTATGGTAACTTCCGGGACATGGTGCTGAAGGTGGGTCAACAGAGACGGTAGTATTACCTTTTCTAAACTACCATTTACTTGTATTATTTATGCTTGGCCAAGCACTTGTACCATTGAAATAGATGGGTTTGTTTTAAAAGCCTAGAAACATATATGTATTTGAGTCTCTGCCACCTCCTGTTGCAAGAAATGTGTTTATTTCTCATGTTAAAAATGCATATAGGCATCAGGCACGCATCGAGAGTTCCCTCCTATTTTACTGTTTCGGGTTGCTAGGCTCCTTTATGCAGGGCCGGGGATTCCTTCGAGTTAGGAAGGGACCCGAGGAAGTCATGGACTTCGTGGTTGGGCGGAAAAGGCGCCTGAATCACATTCTTGGCCCCAGCTCGCAAAAAGACCGAAGGTGTCACGGCGGTTGGTGGTTCCAAGTTTTATTTGCTATTGATGTACTAGTGTATTATTCAGGATTGGCTTGTGAAGCCCATTGTAAATGTATATGTATTTGTCATTCTTTGTTGAAACTTTGAAATAGAAGTATGTTTTGAAAGTATCTAATGTAACATTGATTTGAGAAGTTAAAGTTTTATAACTTAGCATAGAAAAGATGTTTCTATTAGAATTGTTGATTCTTCCAAGTGAGGTTGAATATATGTATATGAGAAAGTCATTGAAATACTTATGTTTTGTAAAATCTTGATACATTACATTGATATTATTATTATACATGAAATGCAATTTAAATTCTCTTTTATTAAGCTCATTTGGAAGTGTTATGAACAATGTTGACTACTTGGAAACCTTTTATAATGATTTGAATAAATTGAAAATACTCTTTAATACTGATTTAAACGGATTGAAAACACTCTTAATTTTCCGAGCGCTACACATCGAGAATCTCATGTAAGTGAAATGGATAAAAAAACTTGACATCCAATAGCCTACAATGACAGATAGTCTAAAATCTTAGCAAAGGTAATAATAATCTATGATCTATTACAATATCTGACATTTTCTATAGAAACAATAGATTAAAATTCAGGCTTACCAAAGTAACCAAACAATTGAAAAATAAACAACATACCAGCAGTCGTGCTACCACCCTTCTTGAATACAGGTCTGAGCTTTGCTAGATCAGACAAAGATGCATTGGCACGAATACCATCATCAACAGAAATTGTCACAGGCTTTTCATCTCCAGTTTTAGAATCAACAAGCTTAAACATAAAAAGGAGAACCACAACATGGATCATGTCAGTATCTTTAAATGAACACCATTTCAACCACAAGACTTTGCAGATTACAAAATACAGATCTTTCTTACTTTAGTTTCAACAGGGATTATTTCATCTTTGAACTTTCCTGCAGCTGTTGCCACTGCTGCCTTTCTATGAGATTCAACCTGAATTTCAATAATTGTTATTGCGACTCATATTCTGTCCATATTTCCTTAACTCAGTAGGTTTATATTTAATGTAAGAGGTTGTATATAAATCTAATATAAACCCTCAAAATATTTTGCATACAGCTGCCTGGTCCTGCTCTTGGCGTGAAACACCATAGTGCTCAGCCACATTTTCTGAGGTGATACCCATCGGGAGAAGACAATCTTGTGCTTGCCTATGGGTTTTAACCTATTGCAAGGCACCAAATAAACAAACATGAGTGATATGAACAGAGACATGAAATTGAAACCCTAAGAAAGATAATAGCCTTCTCTTTATAGTTTTTTTCTTTATTACCCGTGGATTAACAGAACCTTCCCAAGCCACAGAACTAACAGTCATAGACTCCAAGCCTGCACCAATACCTAAAGCACACATGGACCAAAATCAGAACCCTGTCTAAATTCAAAATCACATTTATAATACATTGGAAGAAATTAAATGTATATTACCAATGTCATAAAATCCAGATTTAATTGCAGCCACAACATCTGCAACTGCTTGAAGGCCTGAAGAGCATTGTCTGTTGACAGTCCTAACAGGTACAGTCTCTGAAGGAATGACAAAGTAAGAAACAGCATATAGGTGTCAGAGAAGCTTCCATATCTCATGACCAAATTGACTTTATGCAAAGTAGCAGCATAAACACCTGGAAATCCGGCATAGAAAGCAGCCATCCTGCACTCACTGGCCCTTTGAGAACCAGGGGCAAGAACAGTTCCCACAACAATATCACCAACTTCATTTGGACTAACTCCAGTTTTCTCAATCACTGCCTGCAGGAAGATAAACAACATCAGAGGCAAATCTCCTTGCCTTCATTGCTTAAGAACAATAAAATTAAAATTGAATTTTTAAACTGCCTATGTTTTCATATGCTGTGTCGAGTCAAATGAAGGGCATCAAGCCAGATTTTAAGATAGCACTTAATCCGGACCCTTAAAACAGGGGCAAGCAAGTCTTCAGGAAAAGTATCTTTAAAACCTCCACGCTTAGCTTTACATATGGGGGTGCGATAGGCTCTGCAGAAATAATAACCGACACCACAGAAATCAGGTGCTGATCAGAAAATCAGCAATAGAACAAAGAAGATGAATACAAATATAACATTGTGACAAAAAACATGAATAAACTAAGATTACATACTCAAAACAGAAGAAATGTTTTCTGGATATCAGTTCTAAAGAGCTCTGGTCTGGCTTGTGTCAACTTATGGTCTGTTCTTGGTATGGCTTAGGGTTTCTTATTTGTCCCTTCTTGTTTTCCTATACCACTTGCAAGGGATAATCTTGAGGTTTCTCACATTAATTTTTCCCTTAATATCACCTTTAGAAGTGATTAAAGTTATTTAAATGGCCCTAGCCTTGCCTTCTGCAAGTGTTGTTGTGAACGGCAGCAAGGATGACACCAAGGCGAGCCCAGAAGTTTGTTCCAAAAGTTTACAATGAGTTAATGCTTTTGATTCCCCGATTGATGTTTTTTTGTGAATAAATGCCATAGACTGTTTGTAAATGGTTTCGGCTTTACAGACTGATAGCTTATTACATAAGTTGTATCTCATCAGAGCAGTCACTGATTACTTGAGTCAAGCATTCTTGGGATCCCTATGGCATCAAGTTTGCTGGGATTTGTAACCTCACCAAGGGCTTTTTCTTGTTTTCATTTAATGACACCCAACAGTTCAACATGCTCCTCAAACAGTCCAGCTGCTGGTTTATGAGAAACACTCTTCTGGTGTTATCTTGTTGGACCCAAAACTTTCAAGTCTCTGACCAAGCAGCACTGAAATTTCCTATCTGGGTAGAACTTCCAAGTTCTCCAGTTCCTCTACGGGCTTTCCTGGAAAAGATTATACAGCCATTGGTGCATTTAATTTCTCATTAGCCTGAAATTCAACCCAGCACCACAAGCAGGTTTCTGTTGAGTGGACCTCACCTAACGTTAAAGAATCTCTAGAGATTCAGGCAAGTATCTGGCATTTTACAGAGAAGATTGCCTTCATAAATCTTACAATTGTCTGTCCATGCTTCATGCAGCTCCCAAAGTTGCATTTGACATAACAGCTTGCCAACTAAGGAGGCAAGTCAGAGCACCATAGGTGGTAAGAAAGCCCTCCACCACCAAACCAGCGAGCCAGACCCTGTGATAAAAAACTCAGCACTATCCTTGTAAAACTGATTGGATTCTTCTTGCCAAGGCCTCAACTCTTGGCCAATCATCTCAATTGGTTTCGGCTACTAGCCACCACCCGTCCATTGGGACATCCACCATGAATAATCAACCCTCTAGGTGTTTATGAAGGCCATCATTCAGCAACGATGATTCACAAAGTGGAGATTATGAAGGCAAATGCCACTCTATCTCGCTCTCCTATTATCTTGTGCCAAACCAGCATCTGCTTTTAGGTAATATATTTGTTGTTTTAACAGAGTTCTCTATGGAGGATCCCTCTATCTAAACATCATTTCATGTAATGCGTGTGGACTCACAGAAGCATCTCTTAAGTTTTCTGGTCCACTTGCCAAAAGTTGGCCCATTGGGGGTTATTTGCTTACAGGAAGTTAAAGTCACTAGTTTTTTGCTACAAAATAACTCTATGGACATTTAGCTCCATGCCACTCAGTTCACCACTACACATGAGGATGGTTGTGGCAGTGCATGCATATTAATTTCACCACATTTAAGTCCCTCCATCACTTCCTCTAAACAACCCAACCACCATGTCATTTGGATTGTGTTTGACATTGATGGCTGATCTGTTGGCATTATCAATGTGTGTGCACCTAATAATGGTGCAGAAAGAACAGTAAAATGGAAATGGCTTGCTAAAAATTCACCTTCTCCAATTGGCTCATTTGTAGTGACTTCAATATGATGGAAACCCTGGAGGACAAGGAAGGTACTTTCCCAATCCATTGGTGTGTTGCAAGCATAAGGCCTGGTCTTATTTTAAAAATTGTTGAGGCTTGTCAAAACTAGAGTTTTGGCAGCAGTTCATCCCATTGGACCCTTGGTGTATGTGGTCTAACCTTTAGTCTGGATTAGACAGGGTTATCAAACACCTTGAGAGCATCATGATTTCTAAGCAACATGTATTCCATCTTCTTGCTTGTAATGGGAGATCAATGAAAATGCACTAGAGATCGTTCTTTTTGACCATTGTCCCATTACCTTTCAGCTTGCATGGGTAGGCAAGCCTTTCAAAACCCCAAGCGTGCAGGTTTTTCAACACATCACTCCTTTCCCATAAAGAAACCATCTATCTCATCACTTAGATTTGGAAACTTGAATCACACCCTCTAGTGGCTATCATGATACTTCACAACCTTTTTGTGGCGATTTGGCAAGCAAGTCTTAGGGGTATGCTAGAGAGACAATGATGTCACCGCCAAGGAATTTGTGATAGTTTGCACTCAAGTGGAAAACAACCCCATTGACACCCAACTCCAAAACCAACCTGCTCAGCTGAAGCACAGGCTCAAGATTGTTGAATGCCATAGAGCAAAAGATGCTCAAAGCAAAGCTTGCCTTTATTAGCTCAAAGTTGGTGATCAAGCCTCTAAAGCTTTTCTCAAAGTTGTGAACATCAAACAAGCCAAGTCCCAAACCAAGGCCATTCAATCTACTCACAGTATGCTTACAATCCTCCTAGAGATATCTAGCTCCTGCCTGGATCACTGTAAGCTGAATTTTCAAATGCAAAAGGATTCCATTGAGTAGGCTTAAGCTCTGCAATAATGGTTGGATGTTGTTCATTCCAACTTGAGTCACTTTGTTCAAATTCTTTGTGGTTCACTCACTTTGGATGAGATTCTCTCTTCATTTACACAAATAGCTAATGATAAAGCGCTAGGTCTAGATTGGCTTCTCTGATGAGTTTTTCAAGGCTACTTGGCACTTTACTAGTCCTAACCTTTTCCAAGTCTACCAAAAGGCACTCCACAACAAGTTCTTGGGGCAAGTCTTCAACTACGGCAACATAAAGGTCATCCACAAAGTTGGGAACCCTAAACTTATTAACAGTTAGGCAGCCCATCACCCTATTTAATGTTTCTTACAAGATCCTAACCAAGGCTATGGCCCATCACATCCACTATCTTTTTCCCTCTAATTTGGCGCCTTGAGCAAACAAATTTCATCAAGAGGCAATACATCTTTGATAGCATCATTGTTGTTTAGGAAGGCATAGAATGGAACAAAGTTATGTTGATGTTCATGCAGCGTCGGTCATATCTTCCAGCCCAGATCGCATAAAGAAAGCAATTAAATTGTAGCCTATCGGCTATTTAATTGATGAAAGCGATTTTATGAAAGGTCACGTCATTTGTTAAATGATGATTAATATTTAATTATTAAGGAGATGCGAATTCATGAAGGGGTTCAATCTTAAGTGAAGCCGACTTCTTTAATGAAGAGACACGATTTCTTATGAGGCCGTCTTCTTGTTCATTAGACGCAATTTATTGAAGGGGTGCATTCTTCTATGAAGGCCGACTTATCTTGAAGTGTGACGACCTTTCCACTTGTATATATATTCGATGTGTTTCATTGTTCTATTATTTTCATCCATTCTATTCATTGTTCATCCTTGAGATTAAAAGATTCAAGTGCGAGTTCTTCATCAAGAGCAGATCAATATAGTAGAAGTCTGAGTTGTTATTATCAGTGAATTGCATCATTGTATTTCTGTGTTGCATCATATTTTGGTGCTTATATTTTGGCCTTCATATCGGCCTCTTGTAAGGAGACGATTATTGTTGTGATTCAATATATAAGTGACATATTGTTGCTGGGTTTTTCTCCCTCAAGTGGAGGGTTTTCCTAGGGTATCTGCTGTGTTATTGTGTTGAATTTTGAATTAATTTTCTGTGCTCTAATCTGATCATAAAACTAAAATGGTATCAGAGCAGGTTTGAAGAAGATCTTGATCAGATTTTGTATTACAGCAATACTCTTCTTTCTATTTCTCATCGTTGATTACTTCTCTCTCTTCGTCAAGATGGTGAACGGTCTTAAGATTGAGGATAGACTTGAGAGAGCATCAAATTTCACATCATGGAGATTCAGAATTATGCTCACCTCGGAGGAAAATGAATTAGCTGAGTTTGTAGAAAGCAAAGTTCCCGAGCCTACGGATGAGGAAGAGAAGGTTCAATGGAAGAAGAAAGATATCAAGGCAAAGAAGATGTTAGTTGATTCCGTGAAGGATCATATTGTTCCGACTGTCTCCAAGTTGAAGACAGCAAGAGAGGTGTTTAAAACTTTGGAGGAGATGTATGAAATCAACAACACAAGCCAGGCACTTGCATTGAAGCAACAACTCCACCATGTGAAGATGGCGAAAGGAGAATCTGTTATTGCTTACTTCATGAAGATTTCGGAATTGAGAGATCATCTCTCTACAATTGGTCATGTGGTTGATGACAAAGACTTGACCATGCTTGCTCTTAATGGTCTTCCTTCATCTTGGGAGTCCTACATTCAAGGAATCAGTGCAAGATCGAAGCTTCCCAAGTTTGATCGTTTGAGGGCGGATTGCATTCAAGAGGAGTCTAGGTTGGCTACTAGAGGCATTGGTCAGGGCTCTACTAATGATGACATTCATGTTCTCACCTCTCAATCCTCAAAGAAGAAAAGGGAAAGATGGGAAGAAAGGATATTTCAAAAGGAATAGAGATAAAGGAGTTGATGGTGTTCCCGCACTCAAGAAGAAGAGGGACCTCTTCAAAGTCCAATGCTTTAGATGTGACAAGTATGGTCACTTTGCTAAAGATTGTCCAACTAGGCCTAAGCAGCAGGCTACTATTGCAGGTGTTGATGAAGTCTCTCCACAAAAGGACTCATGTGAATACTTATTCTATTCGGCATTGTCAAGCAATGTACCTACCGACACCAACACTTGGTTGATTGACAGTGGTGCCTCTCGCCACATCACCGGATTTAGGGAGCATCTAACTAATTTGGTGGAGAGAGATTCTAGTGAACAAGTCATTATTGGAGATGACGCTAGTTACTCTGTGAAAGGAATTGGAACCTCCACTCTCCACTTGGCTTCCGGCATTTCCCTACAATTGAGTGATGTTCTATATGTTCCAGGCATCAAGCGAAACCTTGTTTCCATTTCAGCCTTGGAAGACAAGGGGTACCAAGTTGCATTCTCTAAAGGAAAAGTTCTTGTGTGGACGAAGAATTCCAACTTCAAGATTGCTCGGGTAATTGGAGTTAGACATGAGAGCCTCTACAGGCTATGCACTCGTCCACTTCAGGCTCTAGTACATGATTCTTCAAGTTTGTGTGAACTTTGGCATCGAAGATTGGATCACCTCCACTTTTGAGCTCTACCTATCATGGAGAAGATGGTCATTGGCCTTCCGAAGTTCAACCAAGAGCACGAAGGTACTTGCAAAGGCTGCGCTTTAGGTAAGAATACAAAAGGTCCATTTCATAGTAGAGAAAGTAGATCCAAATGTATACTAGATCTCATTCAGTCTAATTTATGTAGTCCAATGTTTGTTGCTTCTTCGAGTGGTTTCTTGTATTACATTATTTTTATTGATGACTACTCTAGAAAGACTTGGATTTATTTCTTGAAATCTAAAGAATCTCAGGAGTTATTAGAAAGGTTCAAGGAATTCAAAGCTCAGGTAGAGAACCTATCCGAGAAGAAAATCAAAGTCCTGAGATCCGACAATGGAGGAGAGTACACTTCTAGAAGCTTTCAAAACTTTTGCATTGAAGCTAGGATTAAGAGGGAGTTTTGTGTCCCTTATAATCCTCAACAAAACGGTGTTGCTGAAAGGAAGAAGAGGTCCATCGTGGAGGCAGCCAAAGCCATAATTCATGACCAAGATCTGCAAACCTTTCTTTGGGCAGAAGCATCCAGGACAGCAGTCTATGTTCAGAATAGAAGTCCTCACCGAATCCTAGAGAACATGACTCCTAAAGAAGCTTTTATAGGGAAGGAGCCCGAAGTGAGTCATTTGAGGATCTTTGGATGTCCAATGTAAGTTCATGTACCGAAGGAAAAGAGAACAAAGTTGGAGCCTTCTAGCAAGAAGGGGATATTTGTGGGTTACAATGAAACATCAAAAGCCTACAAAATCTACATTCCAGGCCAGAAGTTGATCGAGATTAGTAGAGATGTCACATTTGAAGAAGATGTTGCATTCAGAAGATCCAAGGGCACTCATATGGAGATCAATAATGAAGAGTCTCCTCAAGATATGGAAGTTGACCATGCTCCTGAGATTCAGAGGGAGGCTCCTAAACCAAAAGAAGATGATGAACCAGTTGAGCCCTTGGTACCTACTGATGGGCCTACCGATATTGTGATTGGAAGAAAAAGACCTCTCTGGGCTAGGCAAACAATGCAAGAGGTAGAAAGGTTTGTAGCACCGAGAGGAACCTTCAGAGAAAGTAAGAAACCTCATAAGTTCTCCAGTTTTGTTGCTTTGATGAGTAAGATTATTGAGTCTAAGCCTTCCAGTGTTGAGGAAGCTTCTAGTCATCAAGTTTGGAGAGATGCTATGTCAAAAGAGTATCAGTCCATTCTCAAGAATGATGTTTGGGACATCATTCCTAGACCCGAAGGCAAATCCGTGGTATCTTCTAAATGGCTCTTCAAGATCAAGCATGCGGCTGATGGGAGCATTGAGAAGTACAAGGCAAGATTCGTGGCTAGAGGGTTTTCACAAAAAGAGGGAGTTGACTATGAAGAAACATTCGCTCTAGTTGCTCGTTATACTTCTGTCAGAACAATCATTGCCATTGTTGCATCTAGAGGATGGAAGATTCACCAGATGGATGTGAAGACAGCTTTTCTAAATGGTGTAATCAAGGAAGAGGTGTATATTGAGCAACCTGATGGCTTTGAGGTGCATGGGAAGGAGTCTCATGTTTGCACGCTGAAGAAGGCTTTGTACGGCCTTAAGCAGGCTCCTCGTGCTTGGTACGAAAGGATTGATCGTTACCTGTTAAGCTTGGGCTTCTCCAAGAACGATGCTGACTCTAATCTGTATTTCAAGGTAATTGATGGTGAAGCATTGATTTTGGTTCTATATGCTGATGATCGATTCTTACTGGAGAAGAACACCTCATTATCAAATGCAAGAAGGAGTTAGCTTCTGAATTTGAAATGAAGGATCTTGGTCTCATGCACTACTTCCTTGGCTTAGAAGTTTGGCAAAAGCCAGATGAGATGATTCTAAGTCAAGGGAAGTATACCATTGATATTTTGAAGAGGTTTGGTATGATGGATTGCAAATCCATGTCTACGCCTATGGAGACCAACTTACATAAGTTGAAGGAGGCTACAGCTAGTTCAAACCTAGTGGATCCCACGATGTACAGGCAGTTGATTGGATCATTGATGTATCTAGTCAACACTAGACCGGATATCTGCTATGCAATGAGTGCACTTAGTCAGTTCATGTGTGAACTAAGGCAGATACATCTTGTTGCAGCAAAACATATTCTGAGATACTTACGTGGCACAATTGGATATGGATTGAGATATTCTTCAAGTGTGGATTTGAAGATGCATGGTTATACTGATTCTGATTGGGCAAGGTGTGTTACTGATCAGAAGAGCACCTCTGGATGTTGGTCTGCGATGATATCCTGGTGCAGCAAGAAGCAGTCATTTGTAGCATTGAGTACAACAGAGGCAGAGTATATTGCAGCTTGTGTGGCAGCTCGGGAAGCAGTGTGGCTTCAGAAGCTCCTTGCAGGATTGTTAGGGCAATCAATGGAGCCTACTATCATTCATTGTGATAACCAGAGCTGTATGAAGCTTTCTATCAACCCTATGTTTCATCACAGAACTAAGCATGTGGAGATCAAATACCATTATATCAGAGATATGGTATTGAGGAAAGCAATTCAGTTGAGGTATATCAGCTCTGATGAGCAGACGGCAGACATTCTCACCAAGCCTCTCTCCAGAATAAAGTTCGTGTACTTTCGAGACAAGCTTGGTATGGTGGAGAATCAAGCCCTAGTTGAGAAGGAGTCTCAGTATCAGTGATCCTCTTTAATGCATTTCTCTTTGAGAGAGATTTGAGGTGCAAGCCCTTGTTAATGCATTTCTCTTTGAGATTTGAGGTGAAAGCCCTTGTTTCCACCCTTTGGGAGAGCCATGGTGGATGTCATGTGTGACTCCATGACAACATCACGTAAGAGAGTCTATGATGATTTTCTTGTACTTGTGTTTCACCCTCTAGGAGAGCCATGGTGAATGTCACGATGAGGTGACAACATCACGTTAAGTGATGAACACTTGTACATACCATACATGGGTGTAGCCATGACGGTTGATATCACAATGAGGTGATATCTTTCCTTTCCACATATGGGTGTAGCCATGACGGTTGATATCACAATGAGGTGATATCTTTCCTTTCCACATATGGGTGTAGCCATTGTGGTATCACGATGAGGTGATATCTTTCCTTTCCACATATGGGTGTAGCCATTGTGGTAGACATCACAATGAGGTGATATGTCTTGTGTAGCTAGAAGTATCCTCCCTAGCTGAGAGGGAGTGTTGATGTTCATGCAACGTCGGTCATATCTTCCAGCCTAGATCGCATAAAGAAAGCAATTAAATTGTAGCCTATCGGCTATTTAATTGATGAAAGCGATTTTATGAAAGGTCACGTCATTTGTTAAATGATGATTAATATTTAATTATTAGGGAGATGCGAATTCATGAAGAGGTTCAATCTTAAGTGAAGCCGACTTCTTTAATGAAGAGACACAATTTCTTATGAGGCCGTCTTCTTGTTCATTGGACGCGATTTATTGAAGGGATGCATTCTTCTATGAAGGCCGACTTATCTTGAAGTGTGACGACCTTTCCACTTGTATATATATTCGATGTGTTTCATTGTTGTATTATTTTCATCCTTTCTATTCATTGTTCATCCTTGAGATTAAAAGATTCAAGTGCGATTTCTTCATCAAGAGCAGATCGATATAGTAGAAGTCTGAGTTGTTATTATCAGTGAATTGCATCATTGTATTTCTGTGTTGCATCATATTTTGGTGCTTATATTTTGGCCTTCATATCGGCCTCTTGTAAGGAGACAATTATTGTTGTGATTCAATATATAAGTGATATATTGTTGCTGGGTTTTTGTCCCTCAAGTGGAGGGTTTTTCTCCCTCAAGTGGAGGGTTTTCCCAGGGTATCTGCTGTGTTATTGTGTTGAATTTTGAATTAATTTTCTGTGCTCTAATCTGATCATAAAACTAACAAGTTACAAAGCAACACATCTTATTCCTCAAGCTATATTTCAAAAAAGCCTATGACTACATTGAGTGATTGTATATTCTTGATATGCTCAAAGCTCTAGGCTTTGGAGGCTTCTATCTAGCAGTTGTTCAAAGCCTCTTTTTCAAATGCTTCAGCCTTCTTTCCATTAATGGCAAGGTTTTTGATAGTTTTGGGCTTTTTAGATTCATCCAACAAGGTAGTTTGCTTGCTCCATCCATCTATGTGCTCACTCTAAAGGTTTATGGCTGCCTTTTAGCCAATTGGGCTTCATAGGGGTTAATTAAGGGAATTTTGCTTCCTCCCACCTCCCAACAACTTATCAATGCCTTTTAGCCAATTGGGCTTCATAGGGAGGAGGAGTGGCCAAAGAAGAGGTTGAATCCTTGAAGCTTCGAAGCCACTTCCTCAAATATATGACGGACGTCCGAACCCGTTCTCTCGTATCACAGATCGTTCGTCGCGCTATGTTTTCCGATACGAAGTGCTGCCTCTCGGCTCCGGATCGGACATGCTATTATTAGAGACCATGCACGGTTGACGTATTCCGTCCGTTGCGTCTATCCGATTTCCAACATGATGCTTATCCGGCTCTTCTATCCCTCATTCCCCCCGGTCCGCTGTCCCTTACTTCCTTCTCTCCCGGTCTGATTCTTAGAGGAAGGGCGCTTGACCCCCCTACTATTCTATGGGCGGTAGGTAGGGGCGAGCGATCGTTCGTTGTTTGGGTTTCGTTGTTTTCAAAGAGAAGAATTGAATGGGGGGCCGAGCCGAGATCTTGATTGCCTCCTTTTCCCTCGGGCAGGGCGGGTTGTCCCTTATGCGCCGCCTTGTCCCTCTGCAGGGTGGGGCCAGTGAAAAGAGAAGGAATAGGCGGCTCACGATCTTATTATTCCACACGATCGGGAAATCTGGGTGGGGGCGGAGCACTATAGTTTCCCACCCACCCGCTTACCTAATTAAGGGAATTTTGCTTCCTCCCACCTCCCAACAACTTATCAATGAGCATTATGTGAATGATTCTTTTTTCGCACTTGATGAAAACCAAGAGTTGTTTTGAGAGGCCATGTCTTGCCTAGACATCTTTTGCAAGAACTCTAGCTCAAGCCACCAATGAAGACACAACACTCCCGAAAATTTCCCTTTCCATTTCCTAAGTGGAGAATACAATTAGAAGTGGCTAGACAAGGGGGAGATGCTCAAATTCCTCAAAATTCCCTTTGCCTTTGACAGCTCACCTACTACACTTTGGCAATATGTTATGAAAAGATTTGAAAAGAAATTTTCTTTTTGGATCTCAAAGCCTCTTTCCTTGGCAGGTGAATTCCAAATATGTACCAAAGTGTTGGCAACTACTCATGTTTGTTATTCTTCTAGTTAAGCCTTGTCTAAGGCTGCTTATGATAGGATTGCAAAACTTATGCAAGATTTCATGTGGGCCAATGCTGAGCAAACTAGAGGCTTTCATAGGGTGGCATGGGGCATTTGCTGCCTTCCCTAAGATAATGGTGGCATGGGTATCATTGATGGCCATAGGCAAATCATTGCACTTTGTGCCGTTTTTTGTGCCATTAAGGGTTCTAAAGCTTAGAAAAATATTCTTAGAAATCACATTGCATCTGGTTCACCATATGGCATGAAGTGTTGGTATTAGCTTTCACACTCTTCTCATCACAAATAGCCTTCTCAAGTTTAAGGTCTATTTGTCGCTTAGAACATTTGGGAGGCCTTTGAGATGGTTACACCCTTTCTTTATTTGTAGTGGTCATGTATCATGAATGGCTTCAATTTACCTTTGGCCAAAACTTATGGAATCAAGGCTATTAGGCTTTTTCAAAAAGGCATTTGTACCATTTGTGATCTAGTCAACTCATGAAATTGGATCCCGTGGCCTTCATTGCAACAAAACTATCAGCTTGCAAATGCATTTTAACTTCTATTATTTGCATACAAGAGTTGATTATAGATGTAATGCTCCACAAGATGGGCCTTCATCCTCCTCATGCTTGGTGGAAACATTGGCAATAGAATGTTGACATTGCATTCAAAAATTACACCTCGACCCTACTATACAATGTCCTTAGCCTCTTCTCCTTAGCTCTCAACAAGCTTAACAAATGTTAGGGATTGATTTCTTCCCACACACACTTGTCTTTGCATAATTACCAAAGTCTTGAGCACAATATTACTCATTTTCATTGGTGTCTAATCTGCCAAGGGCTCTTATTGAGTGAAAGGCTTACTCATTAGTTTGGCTCATCCTAAGTATCATGCTTGCCACAAATTAGAATCCAAGCACCTTTTTTGGATTTTCCCTCAAGCCCAAGATGCCTAGAAGTTGATCCATAGTAGTTTCTCTCACTGTCATCTAGTCTTTTTTTCATGGAAAATTGCTCTATTTGGATGTGTAGCCTTGTGTCCTACCTATATTGCTAGAATTTGAAATCAAAGTCTCGAGCCCAAGATTATTCATTTTCATTGGTGTCTAGCCTATCAAGTGCTCCTATTGGGTCAAAGGCTTATTCATACTAGTTTGGCTCATCCTAGGTGTCATGGTTGAGACAAATTAGAGTCCCCAAGCACCTCTTTGGATTTGCCCAAGATGCCTAGAATTGGATCCATAGCATTTTCTCTCCCTTTCATCCAATTTTCTTCATGAAAAACTACTTTGTTTGGGTATACAGCCTTGTGGCCTAGCTCTATTACTAGAATTTAAAATTTCTTCAATAATTTTATTTTGTTTCATCCTTAGAAAGATAGAAATGGTGCTTATTTAATGTTTATGCTATCAATTGTTGTTTCACTTTTAATGTGAAAGTCATTGTGATAACCTCTGCTTATTTTCAAATCTAGGCATAGGAAGAGAAAGTTATGTTTGAGTTCTAGAATTAATAGGAATTCTCAATAATTGAGGGAGTAATACTTGTACCATTAGCTGAGTCCCACCAAATTCTAACACTTAGTGAATGCCACCACCTACTCCTCACTGACAAAGTTGCTCAAATAGTTGATGCCATGTCCATTTCCCAAATTAAAAATATTAATATTATTAAAATAAAATATAAAAATATAAGAATAAAATTTAATTAAAAGTTTTTTTAAATACTTGGAGGAAAATTTAGGACCCAAGGGCCAAAATTGAAAAGTTATATCAAGGAGGCACCTATCTTCATTTGGTGATCATTCAAGTTATCCTTTTTGCATCCAATTTTCAGATTTGAGCAGTTTGTTCATTCTAGGGCACCCAAGGTGAAAACCCTTGGTTTGTTTGGGGTCTGAGAGGACAAAAAACCTTCTTGGATTTCACGTATGGGATCAAGGACAGAAACCCTTGTTTTCCATTTTGGGCGATTCCATCTGGGAATCACAACTGTGCTGATTTGCTGAGGGTTTGAAGACATTTTTCTATTTACTACAGTGCTGCTATGGTGTTTGTTGCTGATTTTTGGAGATTTCAAGCAAAATTTCAGCGAAAAGCGATTAATTTGCAAGCAAATTTGATGATTGGCACTTGAAGGGTTTCATTGTTGGATTTTTGGAATTTATTGCTGCTGTTCATCATCATTTCCAGCTAGATTCAAGGCGCCATATTGAGGAGAACAATTATTGTCAAAATCTATTTCACTTTCAAACCCTAGTCGCTCAATTAAAAGTAATTTCTGCATTTTTTTGGAGGCTGATTATTAGCAGTTTATGCTGTATCTAAGCGCCATATTTAAATGGACATTGTTATCATCATATATTATTGATTTTTCAAGGGTTTGCATGCACATTGGTTGCTGTTTGCCTAGCATTTATTGCAGATCAGTGGAATACCAGCACTTGTGGGTCGAACAGAATCAGCCATACAACCTTTAGACATCATAGCAGCCATTTGTCATCATTCTATACTGTGTATCAGCAACAAAGAGGGTCCGATCAGACTTGGAGGAGCTGTACCAGCATTATTTGCTGCTGTGCAGCAACTTTTTACACCATTTTACCGGTTGCCACAGTCCTAAAATCCTTGCCACGACCTACAGCAGTTTATACTAGGTATTGGAGGGTTTGAAGACAAAGCAAGATTCTTCAAGGATGTCCAAATCTGCATTTTGTGAGTGATTTTTATTACCAAACTCGGAAAAAAATATTGTTTCAAACATTGCAATCATTTCCAGCTCAGGAGGCAAATAAAATCAGATCTCTGAGGGTTGCCAAATTGACTGTGTGATGAGGAATGATGCTGACATGATTATTTTAACTCAGATCTGAGTGTTTGGAGTAATCTAGAGTTTATACTAGCAATTGTAATTGATGAGACTGATCATATGAAATGTTGTATCAGCAATTGAGGGTTTGCTTCCAATCAATTGTTTTGAATTTTTATTTGCCGTTCCAGCTTGCCTTGGTTTTCAAAATTCAGAAAAAAAATACTGAACTTCATAAAGTTGCACAAAATATTACAGGATTTTAATTGGGGGCATTACAGTTGAAGCCACTTCCTTCTTAGTGGAGGAGCAAGACTCCATCTTCCGGGGGCAAGACCTCGGGCCAGATACAGAGTAGAATTGAGGTGATTCGTGTCTTTGCCATCAAGGTGGGGAGTGTTAGTTCTGCCAGTCGTGCAGGATCTGCAGGATTGCTGGGAGGTCCTGATCAGCTTCTGCGGAACCTTCCCAGTGGGTGGTTTCCCAGGGGGATGATCCTCCTCCTCTGAAAACTGTGCTCAGTGGTGGCGGTTCAGGTTTTGGCTGATTGGCTTTAGCTATGTGTTTTGATGGGCCATACATACGTACCAGCCACTTTGTATTATTAACTTTTTATTACGTACTTCTAAAGTTTTTATGATCAATTTATGATGCTCATAGAAATGCTTCCAATTAAAAAACTGAAGATGAGAGATCAAAGCTTCCAAAAATATCTCAAAAGAGCCATCAAATAAGCACAAACTTACGCAACAATTACAACATCATCACTAAATATAGTAGCTCGTTCATAGGCAGCGCTGTCTCCAGCAGCACATACTGTAGCCTGTTAAAAAGATAACAAAGATAATCATCAGATTTACTTTTTCACTAAAATCCATAAGACCTTGCAAATAAAAAGTTTAATTCCACCCAACAGTTATATGTATTTTCAGCTAATTTTTTTTACTTAAATCATCATTTCTTTTTTCCAAGTAAGAGGGAGAACAATAAAATTAGCAATATGTCAAACAGTCACAAGAAATCTTAAATTTAGGTGGGGAATCTGGATAACATAACACTTACTGTTCATGGATATAGAACCTCCAATTTTAAGACCAGACCTTTGGTGAGGTATACACTTCATTTAGTTTACTGCTTGTAAATATGTAAGTACACTTGGATGGCATTAAAGAAACCAAGGTTTACAGGCATATAGACCACAGCAAAGAACCCAATAAAAGATGAAGGATCCAAGAACCCTCACAACGTGACACAACCGGAATTCACTTTTCATAATTAAATTTAAACATAAATCATCCAATGCCTGGATCATTATGTGTATAGAATTTTCCTACCAAAGATTTGGGTCTTATATTAGATTTTTCCTACCAACGATTTGGATTTTACGTCAGATATCTCCTATCAAAGATTTGAGTCTTCTATTAGATTCTTCCTACCAAAGATTTGTGTTTTACAATAGATTTTTCATCATAAAACATAAAACCGCAGGTCCGGGTTTTTTATTAGGTATCTTGTGGGTCAAAACACTAAAAGATTATTAGACAACATGACTTACCACTAGATCAGTTGAAGCCTTGGGACAGGCAGCAGGTTTGAGATGATTCAACAGCACATTCTGTCTGATGCGTACTTTCTCCATGTCCATTTAAAATATCGTTCCCTGGAAAACAAAAGCAATCTCGAAGGAGCTAAATGTTCCTTGGAAAACAGAACTCAAGGAATTCAGACTCCGACAGGGAGAGGGGAACCATAATTATTCACATGCCGCACATGTTATTAAGAAACAATTTTATATTCCTCCTGTTCATGGGTCTCTAATCCTCCACTCAACTACTAAAACATCAAATGGAACCCCCCTCCGAATGGTTCACGGAAATTAAATTTTGTTTGTCACTTTTGTGGCAATTCAGGTCTCTTTTTGCGGGATGTGACATCAGTAATTCTTTGACAACTTGATGAAAGATACCTCCACGAATATCTCAATCTGGGGACAAACAATGAGAAACTTTGCTCCTCGGATTACAATTGGTATTTAAGACTTGTAGCCTCGACACTATTTATCTAGGATGATTCATTGTTTATCACACTACGCATAAGGAATAGACACTAGTTGAATGGGAGGATCAAGATTATATTAAAGGAAGCTTCGATTAGTTTAAGTAATCTCTCAATATTTTTCATAAATCGTTATTATAGGAGAGGCAAGACGATTGTCAATTATCTCTTCAATTATAGTATTGATTATTTGAAAGAAATGATCATAAAAAATAACATTGAGAAGTGGTTAGATTTTAAAAGATTATGTAGAAATGATTGTGAAGTGGCCTTAGTTTCACATTAAATAATTTTGAACATCCTCACTAAGGTGGCAAGGTAGATGATGGAGGAATTGTCCATTGTGGGCAGTATTGATAATAACTCGTTTGTTTAGCTTTTTATGGTTGTTTTGAGGGATTTTTCATTAACTTCATCTCTATCATGTGTAGTTGATATGGAGCTTCTACTACATTTGGGTTCAACCACTCAATAAATAGCATTTATAGGTAAAATCTTGGAAGCAAGGATGATAAATGTATTCTTCTTCTAGGATGTTGAAGTATTGGAAGCAATATAAGAAGTTTCGCCATACTATTTCCTTGAAGGCACCACAAGACATACCTAGTAAACTTAGAAATAGAAGTGGTAATTGTTCATCTTTTCTCTTTAGTGGTAGTGGCATCACCTCATACCACAAGACATTGGATGTCATCAAGTTATGCAATACAAAAAATTCTCCCTCTTCCAAGAATGTCTTAATGTTGTAAAAGTAGAGAAGGCAATCAAATTCCTTGTGAGGTGTGTAACCTTGGTAAAGAAAAAAGATAGCTCGTATGGTCCTAACTATAGCAATATGATTTAGGTCAATATGTATCGACTGTTTTTTTCTATTGTATTTGCATCTTTCTAGTATATCATAAACATATATATTTGTTTGTACATATATCAAGTTAATAGGAAGGATTGAACTTTGTAATGTTGTAACCTATAATTGCATTAATCAAACCCTCAATAATGTCATCCTTGGCATCTAGTCAGACAAGATCTTTGTACTATTTTAATATTTTAAAATTATAATATAATGGGAGAGGAACCTTACCCCTTAGTTGATCTATAACTCCCCAAGCCTCACACCTAGGACATCAACCAAGTGAGCATTTTTTTGAAAGAACAACATAAGAATGAATCCACAAGACATGAAAAGGATATTGTAGCAACAATCCACATCATGCACAAACACAATATATTGGCATCACTGCTCCAAGCATGGCGAAGACAAGCAAAAAACAAAAACCATGTGAAGAAGTTACTATGATAACCTTATGAGGCAGTGGAGATTCACCATGATGATGGTTGATTCCTAACCCATGATCACATTCTCTCACAAACAAAACACAAGGGTAGGATGAGGGAATCTTCTACCTCAAATCCACTGCCTAAACACACCCCAATGACCCTCACAACACCAAGGAAAACATATGCAAGAGGTGGGACAATGAGGGGATACCATACCCTAACTAGTTGGAATAATTGCTAGTTTCCTAAACGCATGGCACACTAACCAATACAAAAGTGGAATTAACTCCCAAACAAGGACACCCAAACACAAGGGGAAACCTATATAGGATGTTACTCAACTAGGTAGTACAAGCCCTCAACTAATTGAAATGATAGTTGGTTGATTTCATGTAGAGGCATGCTTCCCAATGCACAAGTGGGAATATCTTCTAGATTTCAATACTTGTTGTAAGAGTTAGCTATGGAGATAGTCACCCAAGATCTAGAGGCCAAATGGAAAGAACAAAGAGAAGATCAATATGACAAGAATAAATTGTATTCTTATTGAAACAATGCAAATAGAATTGATGTACGATGTATGAGAGACCCTTGGTTATATAGCCAAGGTGAGACATAGGATTAGAAAAGATCATGACAAGTGTCTTCATCCTATTTCATGAGAAAACTAATATTAAATGAATTAGGACACAAGTTTTAAATGATTAAAGATAAGATAAGATCTACTATCAACTAAGACTTCTAGAAATATTCCTAGGATCTAAGTAAACTTCACATGTGAATAGGACCTACTAGGTGAACTAGTTAAGATACCTTATTTACACCAACACCCCCCCTAAGTGAAACTTAGGGAAGAGGAAACAAATACAAATGATGCAAGGATGGGTCCCAATTAAACTACTAGGCCATGTGTAGGTACCCATGTACAAATGTAATCCCTCGTAAATGAAGAAAAGGAGAAAACCTAATGGGACAAAACTCCTCCCCAAAAGGGATGAAAATAAAATGCTCTTAATGAAGAATGAGAAGAACAAAATCCCATGCGAGGAAAAAGACCCCCCATAAGATAGAAGAAGATAGACTATGTTGTCCTCCCCCACCTTAATGTAAAGTATATTGTAATGATGATAGATGCTCGGCAATGAATGTTGAAGATGATCCAATAATATCGAACAACATTCCTTCCCTTAGGAAGAAGCAAAACCAAGAATGTATGCAAGATTTATTCCCATTCCTAAAAGGAAAATGAGGGAAGAAGAATGGTAAGTGATGTCATTAAATTATGCTCGAGTGTCTCCATATTGATGCTAAAAGTTATCACAACCAAATTAGGATTCCCACACTAACGAAGAGGACAAATCAAAATCTAGTAGAGATGATTGTAGAACACAATCCAAAGAAAAAGATATCCTCTCTGAAGATAAAGAAGCCTCCTCCAAATTCTGGTCAAAAGTATCCACACTCGTGTCAAACTATGAAGAATGATCATGTAGATAATGAACACGAGGGTCAAAGTGTTCCCTCACAACAACTAAAGAATGATCATCTCCATCAAAGAGAAGATGAATACAATTGATGATATCTCCCAAATTTGAGATATGAGACTCACAAAATAAACTTGCAATGTCTATCAAGTACTCATCCAAAGAAACCATATCTAAAATACAATCAATATCCTACTGCACTAAATCACAAGAATCCTTATTGAAACAACACAAGCATCATCAATGCAACAATAGATGAATATGTGATCTCAATAGGAGGAGAAGCAAGAAGAGAAATCTCTTTGTCAATAGGACATTCAAGATATTCACTATATTCAAGCTCCTCTAAAGTATCATCATCAAAGGGTATATTATCAACATCATCAAGGGGAATTAGACAATCTACAATAGGATCATCTAGGAATGGAGAGATATGAGGGTCTCCAAAGATCTCCCAAATCTTGGTCCAAAGTGTGTGTGGGCACTCAATCTTTGAGGTCTTCACAGGAATATCAACACCAATAGTTGTACTAATCAATCCTATAATATGATCATTATTATTACCCCAAACTGATTTCTTCCAAGTTGTGTTTGGTTCAAGTAATATTCCATAAAGATATAGCAAAAGTTTAAGCCACTTGAGATGTGTCAGGCTGAAATATTTCGTGCCAAATTTTTTTGATTTTCTCAAATTACAGATTACAATCAATGCACCCATTAAGGTTAGAAGATAAACCAAAACGTGCGGAAGTAACTCTAACTAGGATGTACACCGAGATCCCGATGTGGGCAAGGTGTGGGCATTGGTCAGAGGATCTTAAACAAATTGCTTATGTAGGAACTCTAACCAAGAATGGCGCCGATGATGGCGAGCATATGGTCAGAGGATCTTCTACCCTAAGTGCTGAAAGGGAACTCGACGCCAAGTATATGCTACCCAATCCAGTATGGAGTGAGGGGCGACCATATGACAAAGTGTTACAGAATACTATGCTTAAAGAAATACTGAAAACTGAAATACTCAACACCCATAATGTGCTTGCTAACCCAAAATGGGAAAGTAGCTACCGTAGGGCGGAGTTGTATCTTTTCAAAACAAATTCACAATGAACAAGAGTACTACAAATCAGAATTGAGCAATACTGAAAATGACTGCCAGTACTACTGTTAGTTTACAAAAAATATGATCATTCGCCTACCAATAACTTAGGAATTTGATAGACTAACATTACATCATAATAATTTCCCTTAGCTTGGTTAAAAGTGCCAAGACAATAGACCGTCAATGATCAACAATACAACTTCTATTTTTTCTTTACAAATCTACACTTTTAATTGAATAACCAGCAGTCTAAGAGATCACTTATATGCTCATAACTCTCACATAATTCATCGGATTGACTTGAAATAAAATGCATTAATCCCCAAGAATGATGGCGCCTAGACTAAGACACAGAAAACAACTCAAACAGCCTTATATTATTTATGCATGGTTTTCAATGCAGTCAGCAAATGGTACAGCCCTCAAGGAAGGGCGATCTGCTCTTAAAAATGAATGCCTTCTCCAAAAAATCTGCAAACTTGTGAACTATGGCGCCTAGACCCTACAATGAGAATAAGATGATACCCAGAACCCTATTTTTGTTGTTTTTTGACTTATGAATTAAAACACTAATCAGCTATAGCTAAACAATGCAATATCTAGGAATCTACTAATATGCAAAACTAGAAATTACTGATCTATAATGTTGATTACAATGCACAATTACCAAGAAGAACTTACAAACTAGATTGAATCACCACTAGTTGTTGTCTTGCAAACAAGAAGCGATGCCCGAGCTAGGAGGCCTTCATTCCTCGAAGCAAACCCAGAGCCAAACCGACATCATAACAATACTGTAGACAAAAGATGAGAAATGATGCTCAAGGTCTTCCTTTTATAACTTCCTGTTGACTTCACGAAACCCTAAAATCCACTTCAATGATCAAAACCCTAATCCTTTCTCCAAGATGGCGTCCTTTTCCTTCAAAGCTCAATATTGATATTTTAAATAAATTCAATGCTTTGATAAATGCGCCCACATAAGCTTGCTTTGACTTAGGTAAATAATAAATTAATCTTTAATGAAGGCGCCACCCTCAAAAGACCACTTTTTAAAACAACATGAAGTCAATAGACTAGGCCAAGGGGTGAACATTCGAATATAATAGCAAAACGTGACTTTTAATTAAATATATCAACTTATCTCTCCAATCATGCCCTGAAGCCAATAATGACCAAGTCAACTGACCAAACTGAAGTAGGAAGTCAACCATGCTGAACCCAACTGAAAAGCTGCCAAAAATAGAATTTACTAAAAATAGTAAATTCCAGAAAACGCTCAGAATGCCGAAATGAACATACCACTGTGAAGCTCTCTGAAAACCCAGAAAGACTCTACCATTGAATCCACCAACTTTGAGCAAAGACATCCTTAAAAATAGGAAACCCTAATTTTACCTTCTGACTAACCTTCGGGTTTCCAGAAAAAGGCCAACGGTCACTGGCAAGATCAGGTTTGAGAAGGGGACATTACACAGGCTACCTTTCTTCTAGGACTCATAATTTTCCTTTTCAGAATTACCATGCAAGGATGAATAAAAAAAACTCATGATACCTCCTCAAATGATGAAATTTGAGATTAGTAACAATAATCAACCACAAGAATATTCCCCCCCAAATTCACTCAATAAAAGAATCCCCCTAGAAATATATGAGCTTGACACTTTATGATTAGTGTGATTACAAATGCCTCTTTCCAAAACATAATGAAGTGGTCTTGATCTTGGTACCTGCAAATACCATATTTGGCCACAAAATTAAAGAACATTTTTTGATAAAATGAGATCAATTTGATCACAACATTGCAAAGTGTACAAAAAATTGTGTACTTTAAAAATAACTACACCCAAAGATGTTATCGTAGGAACGAGAACAAAGCCTTGAAAGTTCCCAAAATAAGAACGACTCGGTAACACTTGTGAGAATCTATAATTTTTAGAAAATTCAAACAATAAAATTAAAAACCATCTACACCAATATAGAGAGCACAAAATTATGCCCCAAATAAGAAAGAATTGCTCACGAAAAGGAGGTTATAAGCTCAAGTTATGAGCATTTGAAAATTTCCCTCCAAAACCAAAAATTCAATGGAGAGGGGGCGATTAAAAAGGACCTGTTGACATCGTATTGATGTCAGTAGGGAATAAGTTATATATGGCTGAAATATTTCCTTGGTAAAAATATTCTATGGAATATACTTACAGATGGAATAGGCTATAAAATATTCCATTAATCAAGTTTTATTCACCAATGGATTTTGGACTAAATATTTAAAAAAACAATAGAATATTTATTTCGTCAATTACATGTCACTTGTGCATGGGGGTTGCACAACATAGGGTGTGGCCCTACATGGCGATGCCATGTGATGTCAATGGACAACCCGTGTATTATGACTATGGTCAGTGAGTACAAGAGTACTAGGTACACAGCGTACCCAATACTTAATATATATATATATATATATTTATTTATTTATTTATTTATTTTTTGAGAATATTATATATATATATATATAAATTTGGACAATTTTAGAAATAATTTTTTCAAGCGATCGTAATGTTTTGTCGACCTATACAAGCAACTGTATGGTCATTCAAATGGTCAAGCATGAGTAATTTTTCCTAATGGCTCTAGGAAAATTTGTTTCATTTTGACAAATTGATAGTCAATCTTGGGGTTCTCGAGCCTTCTAGATGCAATGAAAGGGTTTGTTTTGACCTAAAATGCTCTAAAATTATGGCTACCTCCTACATCTGGCAACCACTTTTCAACTTCAAATCCTCGTAGATCTAGCCTCACATGTTTGATTTGGACAAAACAAAAGGAAATTTTGATTTTATCAAACACCCTAAACTCAATGGTGAGCTCAAATTTGCACCAACAATCTCCAAAATGAACTTGCAATACAAAACCACAAAGAGGAACCCCCCCAAAATCTAGTATTTCTATCAAGTTTTTCTAATTTTCCAAATCATCATTCAATGCAAGAGAAGAGTATACTCAAATTTTCAAGATCCACCAAGATCTCTCCAAAAAGACTAACCAAAGGCATCCAACTACTCTGAGCCCATGTAAGAGTTGGCTATGGAGATATCCTCCTAATATCTAGAGGCCAAATGGAAATCACAAAGAGAAGATCAATATGACAAGAATAAATTGTATTCCTATAAAAAAATGCAAATAGAATTGATGCAAAATATATGAGAGACCCTTAGTTATATATCCATGGTGAGACATAGGATTAGACAAGATCATGAAAAGTGTCTTAATCCTATGTCATGAGAAAACTAATATTATATGACCTAGGACACAAGTACTAAATGACAAAAGATAAGATGGGATCTAATGCCAACTAAGACTTCTAGAAAGATTCCTAGGATTTAAGTAAAATTAACATGTGAATAGGACCTACTAGGTGAACTAGTTAGGTAAGATACTTTATTCCCACCAACACTTGGCAACAAAGTGATGACAAGGGAAGACTCATATGACCAAGGGAACAACTTATGTATATAAGGTTTCTCTAAAAAATGGCTATAAGTGTTCATTTTCTAATTAAAATGGAGGATGATAGCATGAACAAGGGGACTAAAACCCTTAGGAAGGACACTTGCATGTCCCTCTAGAGTCAATTTTTAGCATTGCAATCTAGTTCTAACATTAGAGTCCATTCAAACATTGTAATCCTTTTCTAGCATTGTAGTCTTGACCAAATACTTTAACAAATGACCATTTCCAAGTCTCATGCTTAGAAAAAATGCCTAGACACACACACAAAACACTCTACTCAAAACATACTCCCAAATCTACAATCACCCACCTAAGATCCCAATAGGGATTTCACCCAATTGTCCAAAACATGAGCAAACAAAAGAAATGCTTCCCAAAATGTAAGAAGGTCTACAAGGGACTCTAAAAAAATCTAGGGACATGAGATACAAAGGGAAATTATTACAATACACCCCATTCAATCTCCCTTCCCAAGGAGAAATTGAAATACTAAGATGACACCACCCTACGATGAATTCAAATACCCTAAACTCCAAGATAGAATCATTCCAATCTAGCATCCCAATGATGTAATAAGTGAACATTTGCTAACAAATAAGTCCATTTTATTCCCTTTCAAAGATTCTCTAAATTTATTTCTCTAGCCTATCAAGAATGATGAAAATTATAAGAAACAACATACACATTCAACAACAATGTCAGATGCAATAAAAGTAATGTAGCTTCATCATCACTTATGTGGGTAGATTACAATCCATCTAATATGAGGTTCTAATATATAAATGGTACAATTATATACGAGGACTCCAATGTCCTAAATTATACATTTTACAAAATTCTTATTTAAATTAAATAGCAGTAAGGAAATTATGAAACTCCAATGGATCCACTAGTCCCCAATGGTGATTGAGTGCCACCCAACCATGTGGTGCCCTTAGGTCCACCCCATTGTGCTAGGAGATAGTCACATGGGAACAATAAAAACACTCACACAAAATAAGGTAAGTATGAATCTCACACTCCAAACACTATAAACACATGCAATCAAGGTCTCAACCAATCACGGGCATACATGGCAAGACATTAGATACAAAATCTAATAGTAAGAAGGATGAGGATCTTAAAGGTATGAAAATGAAATTCATTGCAATATCTTTATGGTTGCACAAGGATTGAGTATGCATCCATATGTAAGGCAAGGGTACCCATTGACATCCAACAACTCATGGAGTGTGGCATGCCCTTTATGCCCATAACAAGCCTTTACAAGTGCTCTAGGTATGTCATAAAATTATTATCTTGATTCAATTTATTTACCTAATGAATTTTAATTATCACTTAATTAATAACTCTTCACCCATTTTATCCTCTACATCTAGAGCCACTCCTTTTTTACACTCTATACCTCAAATCTTAGGTTCATCCCACCAAATCACTATTTAAACATGGAAAAAAATTAATACAACAAAAATAGAATAATATTTTTGTACATAGTCTCAAAAGATTCTAAATGAAAAAATATTAATGAATCATGTTATCTCCCATTCTAATTCATTATACACATTCACAATTTAATTTTTTCTAAATAGTTTCCAATGCAAAAACTATAGAAATTACCAATTTCATCATTAATTTCAAAGGCATAAAACAATAAAAAAATTCCCACCAGTCCATAAACAATTTTGGAAAGCTATAAACACTCTTTGGTTTTAAATATGAACAACACCATTTTTATAATATTTTTTCCATAATCATGGCTCAAAATGGAGTTTTTAAAAATATTAAACAAACGTTTATAATCACAAGATAAATTCAATAAAACAACCTAGAATTGAAATCCATATGCATCTACTAGAGTGGGCATGACAAAGAGTGAATGAAAATTTTCAAAAACCAAGCAAAAGAAGAAGATTACTTTCAATTGTGAAGTCTAAACAATTTAAAATTCAAGCAACTCAAGTGGTTTTGAGAGTCACAATTTCACCTTCAATTCAATCCATACCCAAATTCAATCCTTGCTATCCAATTTCCAAATCAACCCATCCTTCCAATCAATATTTCTCAATGTTTTTCCATTTTTTTCAAGAGATTTTAAGAGAATTTCTTTGTAAAATGAAGGAATGAAATGGAATTACTAGTCTTTTTCTTTTTATCCCTTTTCTAATTTATATTTTTGTTTTCTTTTTTCTTTTGATTTTTCTAATTTCCTTTCACAAAAATAACATTTTAGAATTGGTTGGGTATCAGTCCCCTATAAATGATAATGTGCCTGGTAAAAAAAATTTCACGTGACCGATGGTGCTAGCACAACATGCCCTCTGGTACCACAGGTTTGGGGGGAGACTAGACCTCTTGACCTCTTACCTGCAACATGCTTTAGCCAATCGAACTAAGCCCCCCACCCCAATACTTTTCTTATTTTCAAGAATAATGAATAATTAAAATTAAATTTCTAAAATCAATAAAATATCAGAAGGTGACACTCTGAGAAGGCGACACTCTCAAATAATCATCACCCCCTTTTTTTAGTAATATCCATGGGTCGACTGTCACAAATATTTGAACCAAATATTTATCCCAGGCAATCTCCATTGTATACTTGGCTGACACCAACAATCAAGGAAGCAACAAAATCAGCCAACATGTGCCTCGTACACCTACCACTAATTCACTAGCAATCGCACCTTTGGGGTGCAATGGGTACACTGAAGACAATATAGTGAATTTTGTGTTAATTTTGATAATTAGAAAGAGGGAAAACTCATTTACAGTTGTAAAGATGAAGTCCTGTGAGTTGAGAACAACAAGTAAAAATTTGTGAGGAAATATTTAGTGTAGAATTCAATAAGCTTTGTAAAGAAGAATGTGTTAACATATGAAGATGATTCCTTGAAAGTACAAGCAACAGTAATTTGGCAATAAACTGAGAATGTATTAAGTTTTAACATATGAAGATGAAAGTAGCTTTGGAAACCATTGCATTTACAGCTTAAGTTGAAGATGATCAATATAGCTATCATTTGTCGTGCCATACTCATTACAGGAGAAACCCATTTCTGGAAACTCATTATATTTCACATGAGAAGTCAGAGACAAAGCCTAACAACTCTATAGTATTGAATGTGAATAACAAATACTGGTGTCTATAAACTTTTTGTTTCTCCAATGTAATGAAAGGTAAAAATGACTATATGGAAGACTGAAAGCATGTGTTTAGATTATAAAGGTGCCCTTAAAATTTCAATAAAGAGTAATTTAGATAATATAATGATATTAAAATAGCAGGCAGGTGCATGAAGTTGGGTACCAATTTTCTAGCCACTTATGATTTTTTTTTTTTAAATGTGCTTGCATTATAACGCAAGCGCATTATTTCACGTTAAAAATAAAGAAAAAAGTGAAATTATTTGCCTTGGAATACCAACCCAAAGGCTTGGAGGGAATTCCCAACAAGGCCAAAGATGTGTTTTTGCAAATTCTACAATTTTTCACATAATCGGGTTCGTGCTCACCATCAAGATTGCATCCAGTTCAATATTGACAAAATCGAAAACATGGGTAATGTTAGGTTCTCTCTTAGTTATCCAACGATGTAATTTTTTTCACTTTTCGACAATGTTAAGCCTTTCATCCATTATTTCTTTTGTTTGTATGTCTATTTTTTCCAAAAAGCAGTGTTTAGTGTTTTTTTGTTATAAATTAACCGTTCATCAAAATTTCAAATAAATTACATTTTTAGAAACTAGAATCCATTCTAAAAGTTTATTAAAAAAAAGAAAAAAATAATAATTATTTTCAAAAACTTGTAAGGGGAGCATGGCCAAAATTCTGTTTTTCAGGAAGTGCCCACTTAGAAAATTAGTAAAAAATCAATTATTCATTAAAGAATTATCAGAAAAATTGTGCACCAACTAGATGCTATTAGCTAACTTCTTACCATAGCGATTTTAAAAATACTACAAAAAAGTTCACCATGCTCAGGTTGTACAAGAGTTGCTATGTTATGTTTTTCTGACAAAAACAACACCAATTTCTGTACATCCCTCTTTTGAGCCCCTTAATCTCAACCATTTTCAAAATAAATTAATAGTTTAGAAAGTAGACTTGGAGCACTTCGATCCTTGTTTTTGTTCCATCTCAAAATTTTGAGTGTAACTATCCTCAATTTCACGTCCAAGGTCAGCATTTCCTGATTTTAGAAAAAAAGTGGCCACTTAAGCCCCCTTTTTAGGAACCATCTTGGTGCACTTACCCTAGACATAAATAGTAATTTAGATTATGAGTGCTATCAAGCAGCAGTAAACAAAAATTTAGATGATATGAATGCTATTAAAACATCAATATAAAGTAACTGAGATTATATGAGTGCTATTAAAATGATAATAAGCAATAATTATATTAATATGAGTGTTATTAAAATAGCAATAAAAAGTAATTTAGATTAAATGAGTGCTATTAAAATAGAAATAAAAAATAACTTAGATTAAATGAGTGTTATTAAAGTGCAATATCAAGCAATTTAGAGTGTATAGAATCTCTAAAAACAACAATAAATGGTAACTGAAATAATATGGTTGTGAGCATCAGGTCTGTGTACATAATCTCTCCATAAACTTCTTTAGTGTGGCTTTTGAGATTCATGTGTTAGCAGTGGATGCAGAAAGTTGTGAGCCTCTCTAAAAATAGCTCTAGCAACCATTGCATTTATAGCTTCAGCTGTAGCTACTATACATTAAACAGTAAATAATAATTTCAGAAAACTATCACAAAAATAGTGTTAAGAACAAGGAAAAGAGAAAAAACCAAAATTTTCCCATTCCATCCAAAATTGGATCCATAAGAAAGAGTAGAGACAGGCATTATGATTAGAAACACTCTCTGAAATCCAATAAGTAAAAACCTAAATGACAGCTTTGAAATACTAATATTTCACAGTAATATTTTGGCATTAGTATGATGATATATGTAATAGGTTTTGCCAACATTCATAATTGAAATGGAGTATAAAAAGTGAAGTCAAGGAATTTATCTTTGAAAGAAGGAAAAAAATGCTAGTATTTTAAATGCAATATCGAACCTAAAATTTACATGAAGAAGGAAGTCTGGCCGAAAACAAATTTTCTTTAAACAATCCTCTTGGAACAAAAATCAACAATGTACTATGATAATCCGAGTGTTTTGAGGATGGTGAAAAATCCTAAAATGTAAGAGTGATTGAAACACATAGTTTTAGATTTCCAAAAGTGGAATGAAATTGAGGCAATATTAAATTCTAAAGAGATGAAAAATACAAAAATGAAAGAATATATAGAATACCCCTAAACCCTTAACTCTCAGCTAATAACTTTGGTTAAAGACTCTATTACAATACTATACTCTGATGTCCTCAATGTTATACTCTGATGTTCTCAACTAGCTTGACTACCCCATGATTTTTGGTTTTAGAATTTGTTGCATTATCATTTAGATCTACAAAAGCATAGATACAATTATATCAAAGGATTTATATGATAAATTTGAGAGACCCACTTGAGTCAAAAAATCTTGTGGGTTGTGCATATATTTGAGTAAGCATGATGAGTTCAAACTATGTTGCAGGTTGCCAGTTTACACAAGTTCCAGTCAAGTTAAACTTCACGAGCTTCTATAAATGACCAGATTCAAAAGCAAAGCTTGTTAGGGTGTTAAGTATGGACGGAGAGGACAACTGCCCAAAGAAGATCACAAAAGTCACAACAATGCATGCAAACAGAAGTTCTTGAGGAGCTACATCAAAGTTCATCAGCCAGGTTGTAGTGGAGGTAGTTTTTCTTGGTTTGTAAAACTGTGTACAAATATTCTCATGCTTGCAAAATCAATGTTAGTGAATTTGAGTGGAAACTATCTGTAAGCAATGAAGAAGAGCAACAAAGTGACTTGAGGAGATAATATATGCAAGGGAAAGTTATATTTTGATAGGAAAATGCAATTATGTTTCTACATTCTTTAAAATTTGCAATGCCTAGATTTATATAGTAAAATGCAACTGTGTTTATAGAACATAAATATATTCTTATGAGTCATTGATCATTCAAACATGATAACATATAAGAAGAATAGCTAGCCAACTGAACATAACAACAAAATACCTCAAAAGGAGTAATGAAGGTTCAAGTTGTAAGTCTATTGGAGCGCAGATATCAATCTATAACAGAATAGGACAGCAGTTGGAAGTTCCCATCAAGCTCTTCAGGGCCCAAACCACACGACCAATGGTCTAAAGTTGATAAATCCTCAAGGTATCATCTCCAATATTCTTTTTGGCAATGGTTCTTAGAGTGGATAGATCTGTTATGAATTTTCATGGAAAATATGATAGAAATCAGCCATTTAAAATTTATAGGAAAATTCAATTATGTTTCTACGTGCATACATTGTATATCTTCTCTAACAGAATTGGCAACTAACCATAGCATGAGACTGGATGTAGCAGTAAGCTTGGAAGGAGGCCATAAGTATGAGGAATAATAGCTTGAGTAGAAGATCCTGGAAGACTTCTTGAATGTCAATTGAGCAGTTGTCAAAGAAGATATCTCTAAAAAATAAAATATGCTTGTGTTTACAAAGTGTGTGTTGAAAGGGTTGGTCTTGAAAGTTATTTGATTTGAAGGAGGGGATAGAAATCAAATGTGGTAAGCAAGGGAGGGAATGGATACTTGAAGTACGAAGGTATGTGTAAGGAATCAGGAAAGTAGTCATTGAAAGAGAAAGGACTAAGTTAAAAGTGAACATACCTATATGTATTGTTTAACTGAAAAGAAGTTGAGCATTTGAAGTGGTTGATGCCAAAATTTTGGACAGTCGACCTTCCTTGCTGATCCTACTTGCAACATATGGGATTTGTTGCATGGGTGTGTATCTTTCAAAAGTGAATGTTGGGTGGATACGAAGGCCAAAAAGCTAAGTAACTCTGGAAATTGTTTTGAACATCAGGCCTTGACAGTCAATGTTGTCGATGTCAATGGTGGCCATCTAAAGTGTAAGCCCCTGTGATTTGTGGATGGTTAAGGCCCATGCCATTTTAAGAGGGATTTGGCGACGACCACCATGACTAATCGGGGTAATAGGGACATCTTTGGGATTGTTTGTATCCCAGGCAGGCACTGTAATGCACCTTCGTCATTCTCACTATTGGTTTGGTCTGCCCTTGTATTGTCTCTGTATTCGTGGTCATGCTTGGTAACTTCACCTTGGGAAATTGGTGTATTAAATAAAATTATTAAATTAATAAAATATAAGCATACATATATAAGTACAATTTAAAGTTGAAGAAAATAAATAAAATTATTTTTGTTAGATAAGTGGATTATCATATGAAAATAAAATAGAAGTGGAAGTAATAAATAATAACATGCTTTACCTTGTCACTCAAATCTATATTTAGGAAATTGCATATAATGATTTGGTAACTACTTGTGTGGAAAGAGGGGTCGATATCTTGAATAAGAGCATGCATTGGTTGCCTTTATATCCTCTTGCCTTGAGAATTAAATATAGATTTGCATGCAACGATTTTGTAACCGCCCTGCATGAGTTAATGTTATCATTTTTTTTTGAAGAGGGGACAGGCAGGAGAATGAGGGGGAGGGTATGAAATTGTATTGGGTTTTAGTGACTAACAGAGGTGAGCAAATGGCACGAACCTTTTGCACTACGATTGCCATCATTATAATGGTTTCCACTTTAGCTTTCGCTCCCTCCATAATCTCCATCACAATGCCTCCCTGCAACTTTGTATGCCCTTCCTAGTGAACTCATCCATCTGTTGTGAATCATAGCCCCAAATCTTCGTCTGTGAATGCATCCAAAGTAATCAATGATGGATTTTGTACTGGAACCAACCAATCCATAAATACTCTATCCCTACCTATTTGGGAGCGCTCCTTCTACAGGTCTGATCGGAGGCTCTTATAGTGATTCGACCTAAGAAAGAGGAGGAACCCGTAGTAGAATTCGTGACTATTTTATGGAAGTATATTGCTGATTAGAATGTCGAAGGTATCCAACACAGGCATCAGGATCATGGGCTTGGAGCGTTGGCTTTATCACTTTATGCAAGTAACATATTTGATACTTTAGAGGTATGTCTAGATCATAACATCTCTTGTTTATAATATTTATAAGCTACCTTTAGCCTATGAAAGTCGAGATGGTATTTGTGTCCTTGATACTGGTTGAGTCTTGGACCTTGTCTTACCTGAGTCTATTTTCCATAAAGCATAGGGTGAATGCCTTCATGCGTCTGTCAAACAGCTCTCTGCCCTGTCTATGCGCCCTTATTTCTTTGAAGCAATCTATCAAATGATTCTCATGCTTGTCTTTGCTTTTGCATTTTGCATACATATCCTGCAACCATTGCATTTAATGAGACCACACTACAGAAGGTATTCTGTCAAACCGTTCGCGTGCCTTGTCTATGCATTTATGTATGAATCCATGCAAATGTT
Organism: Sequoia sempervirens; assembly: GCA_007258455.2. NCBI lineage: Eukaryota > Viridiplantae > Streptophyta > Pinopsida > Cupressales > Cupressaceae > Sequoia > Sequoia sempervirens. The sequence continues at coordinate 185,487,880 of VDFB02379711.1, forward strand.
TGAAAATTATTAAGCCTCTTCAATAAATTCTAAAAAATAGGGGCCTAATCTTGTTATCTTTGTCATTATTTGCTTCCATACTCTGCAATTTCTATCAAACTATTTGTGGGTTTAATGGATTATTGGAGGAATTGTGTGACTGAGACTTTAATTTTGTTTCCAACTACAAAGATTTAATTTTTTTAATAGTGGGGAGGGAAGGAAAGAAGCCAACAATAATGTCCCTGATACCATTCACAACCTGCCCCATCTTTTGTACTTGAAAATAGAATGTTGTAAAGGTTCAAATAATCGCCCTGATTTCATTGTCAACCTGTCACAGCGGCGCACTTGAACATGATAGGATATATAGATTTAAATAACCTCCCTGATTCTATCGGAACCTCTCACAGTGCAGCACTTGAACATAGAAGGTTGTAGAGGTTTAAAGTACCTTTCTGATTCTTTTAGTAACTTGTCACGTCTGCAACATGTGAAAATAGAATGTTGTTGAGGGTTAAATAATCCCTCTGATTTCATTGGCAGTCTATCGCAGTTGTAGCACTTAAAATAGAATGTTGTAGAAGTTTAAATAAGCTTCCTAATCCAAAGTCGATCTATTAAAGCTAAAGTTTCTTCTGCGTCACTAGTATAGTTCTCTTTGCCTTTTTAGACTCTTTCTTACTATAGATCGTCTGTGGATTCGTTTGCACGAACTGTGTGGTTGGTATACTTTGAAATCCCCTATGTGGCTTTCCCCTGTATTTTTCAATCTTATTCTCTTAGACCCTTGATGGCGTGGCTCTTGTAGTTCCTATTTGCACCTTTGTGGTGGTTTCCATATTGCGCTGACTCTGTTTCCTCTCCGATGTCCATAATCCATGATACCTTGATGGTGTTTAATTTCTTTGATTATGTTTTATGCTATTCTCATTTCTCTCTCTGTGTTAAGAAAAATTCATGACTTTGGAGATATCCTTTTGCCTCCATTCGTCACTTCCCTGAATCTCCACAAGAAAATTGTATCTTTTCTAATGATCAAAATGACTCACATCTCTTCGAACAATTTCTCTTGTAGTAAATATGTTCGCACCTCTCCTGCTCTCTTATCACTTTTGGGATGGGAGTCCCGAGACCTTTAAAGATCTGGAATTTTTAATTATTCCTCTAGGCTTAAGTAATAGCTTAGGTCGATCTAGAATTCCTCAATTATTCATGCGTTGCAATCTCCTATTTCTGGTTGCTCCACTTTGCTAAGTGTTGTAGATGTGCCTATACTTATCATTAAATTCTAAATATATATATATATATAATCATGTAAATGTTTGTCTATGTATGAATAAGAAATCTGCATTGTGGTCATAAATATCCATGTAATTATTGGAAATAGTGATATAGGAAATATTGGTTTATTCTATTAGATGGTCAAGTTCTCTTGAGTTGAAAAGGACAACATAGTTCATGATAAACTTGCTTTTATTGCTTTCTTTAAGAGAATCTTCTATAGATAGATATGCGTGAGGAAAAATAGTTATATTTATTTATTTTGAGTTATGTGAGTATTTCTAAAAGTATAAAATGTAAATTGAGTGTCTATTAGTAATTCTTATGTAGTACATGCACTATAATGAATATTTTAGAACATAATTATGAAGATCTTATCCTTCTATAAGAATCACTAAACTCTAGAATAGTAGACAATAATAGATGCCTTTTTATTTGTAATATAATGCTTCATCATATAAGCGTTTACTTATCAAGATATTGGCATAAGATGGTGAGTGAGAGGTTGTAAAAGTCATCACCTTGACGAAGTCTTTAGGTTAATAAACCTTAAACTCTATCCATTATTTCAATTAATGATTTCTTAGAGCTATACTTGAATATGAGAGGAATTTTGAGGATGAATAGGATGATGCTTCTATAATAGTTGTGCATTATGTTTCGTTATATAAGTAGATATTGTTGGAAGTTGCAAAGGTTTGATTTTTGCGATTGATATTGAAGTGGGTGGATTTTGTTAATCTTGATTGAGTTTGAAGAATTTGATGCGATGTTTTTCACTATTTGTTCTACTGTTGTCACCTTGATGGAAACCATTGTGTTGATAATTTGTTCTCTTCCAAAGGATAGAGGGGATATGATTTTTATTTTATATTTTTGCAAGGGTTGGTATGGGGGCCGATGACCTAGGAGGATCGCCTTGGGTAACCCATATCAATCCTGGTGTATTTATTGAGTTTAATGTTGTTTCACCTGAAAGCAGGTGGTTTTATGATTATGTCTAGTACTTTGATGAAGATTGATATTGCACTTGGATTGTTTTTATGTGGCTTTGAGCCTTGCACTTGAATGTGGTTTTTGTTACTTTGAATTCCTATCATAAGATGGTGCATGCCTCACTTGATGCAGTTATTTTATTGGATTAGGTTTCTTGTGCAAGTTGGCTTTCCTTTTGTGTTTTTGCGATATGTTGTTAGTGGGGAGTGGCTCTTCATGGGGGCGGGCACACAAAGTGGTGCCTGGGTAACTCATGTAGAGTTAGTCTAATAAGTGAAAACTAAATCAATACATTAGGTAGTCTAAAACACTTAACTGTATAAATTATGCCTCGCTCATGGACTCAAGGGCTAGTTCAGACTTGGGGATGAGTTGAGAAGGCCTGGAATGGCAAGATTGTTGTCTTGTCTTTATGAAATATAATTGATTCTGCATTGGATTGCATGTGGGGCCGGGTTTCGTAAGAGGTCACCAGGGTAGCCCAAGTTGGGGGCCGGGGCCTAGGAAGCTTCGCCAGGGTAACCCATGCAACATTGTGATGACACTCCACCCTTTAACAACCATGTTTGCTTTGTTTCCCTCTATGTTATTCTTGGGCCTCTGGAAGCACATGTTGGCATTTGTATGTTGATGCTTTATTGGTTATTCCTTATGTTGGGCACATCTTGTGTTGGTTATATCTTGTGCTGGAGATTGCCTTATGTTATTGTGGATATTGTTGTGAAGTCTTGTATCCTTGTTTTGTTTGATGGCTATTGTTGGGGTCCTTCTTGTCATCTCTTAGCACGGGGGGTGGGCCTTCGGGTCCACGTGGTTGGGTGGAACGTGCTATGCACCCCATTGGGTCCCCAATCATCGATTGAGAAGTGCAAAATTGTACCTTGCAGTGACTCCTGAGTTGAACCAGAGTTGGATCCAGTATTGCAACTTTGTACTCCTTCATTTCAAATGTATCATTCCATTTTATTGTATCTTCCCCATTCATGTTGGGAAGCAGCATTGTAATATTGTAATCCTTGATTAATGTATTGTCCATGTTCATGTTATCTTATGGTTACTAGTGTATACTTACCTTTCATGTGATGTAATGATGTTGTTGTGAAAAGTAATGCAGTCATGTAAACCTGAAGGATTTGTTATATGTAGTTCATGTTTAGTTTCATTTCATGTGATATATGATTACTATGATGTATGTTAGTACTTTAAAAAAAAATTAGTGCCATAAATGTTAGATGTATTGGTATCCTTTGGGGTTGCTTGGCGGGGCATTACAGGCACAATGTAATTCTTGAATTGAACAACAACAAACAAGGGGAGTTGGGGTGGTTTTTTGCTCTCCTTGTAGACAATTTCTTTTACTATGCTAAGAGTTCCATTAACAAGGCTAGTATCAGTCCACAAATTACAAGATAGCATAACCTTTTGGTCGACACAAAGTAGGATCTTAGGTTGGAGTTGCTCATCATCTGGGTTTGCATTGAAAGAGCTCCCTATTTGCTCAGCAGTGGCAATGGAAACGGGCTACACTAGAGACAACAACATACGTTTATTATGGAGTGAAACTTTTTCATTGGTTGCATAAAGATGTATGGAGGATAAGAACACAGTTTTTTCTGTAAATGTTTGTGTCAAGCTTGACCTTGACATTAGCAGTTGCCAATCTGCAATAGTAGGTTTAGCCTTTCTTACATTGCACAAGAGATCATGAAATAGAAGTTGAATGGGATACTCTCCAGCTTGACGAAATATTTTGTTTAGTGTAAAAATAGTTTGGAAGCTCCGCCATAGTGTCCCCCCATAGGAAGTAGAAGAGTACATTGGAATGTCTTTGACCGGTGGTAGCTGGCCAAGGTCTCCAAAGAGCAGGATTGAGTGGCCTCCAAAAGGGTTGTGGTTGTTTGCTAGGAAAGCTTCGCTTAAGCGAAAGTCAATGCGTTCAAGCAACTCTGGACCGATGAAGCTCATTTCATCTATTAAAATGCAGCACACAAAGTGCATGCTCTCTTGGAAGCTTGCTAGTGTTTGGCCCTGCAATGGAGCCAACTCTTTGATGGAAATGCGCAGTGCGGAATGAATTGTCAATGCTCCAATGTTGAACACCGCAACACCTGTTGGTGCAAGAAGTAAGAGTGGTGTTTTCCCATTTGGAGCAGAACAATTTAGTGCAGACCTGATTTATTTAATTAGGTGTGACTTTCCAGTTCCTGCAGTTCCTTGAACTATTATTTTGAGTGGTGGCCGGTAAGTGGTGGAGGATAGGTGTGACAACACTAAATCCATTGTTTTCTTTTGTTCTGATGAAAGAGTGTGTTGGGCATTTACAAAGGGCAGAAGGGGGACTACATATGTCATGCGGTTGGAGTCTACGAAATTGGATGCTTGAGTGAGCTCTATTGGATTTATGGAATGAATATTCTAGTCATGGTTAAGGTCTAATTCATTATTTCCTAGCATGTCAAGTGCATCCAACTGGAGCGGATGGCCTAGGTGAACACTTGAAATGACTTTCCATTCAGATTGGTTGCAGTGATGTGGGGGTTCTACATCATTTGAAGGAGAGTCACATTCTATATTGGAGGTTGTATTTGGTTGATTGCGGCGAACATGCCACAGGTGGTAATTGCATGCTAGCCTCTCCCACTGTGTGATAATTTGAGTTGGTGATGAACCAAGGTCAATTGCAATGTTACAAAAGGGTTTGTAGAGAACCAATTCACTCCAACAAAAGTTGTGGAAACTGGGGTCATCCTTAGGAGGAATGCTTGTGAAGCGGGGGGAGACTCGAACAATTGTTGTAGAGGAACGCTCTTTCCATTAGTTCGCTTTACAAGATGTTTTGAAGCTCCATTTCTTAGTCACCTCAATCAATGGAATTGCCTCCAGACTAATAGGATGATCCATGTATGCATCAATACATTTTTTGTGTGGAGAGGTACATGCAGGTGAGAGTGGAACATGTTGATAGTTTTTTGGTTAACATTTAAAGAAACAAATGTCTAGCCACACAAGCAGAGTTGTAGTTTTAATAAAAGGTGGCAACTTTCTTGAGCACTAATATCACAATCTACAAGGTTGTCAATAAGCATTTTACTAAAAGCTATTGGTGTTGGCTTGTTAGGATCAAAAATTTTGAAATACATGAAAGCATTGCATGATATGTTTCAGATTTGGTTTCTGCTTTAGGTACATATTTTGCTATATATTTGAGCACTGCATCTATTGAGAGAATGGGTTGGAAATCTATATTTGCACACCAAATAGAGAGGATAGTGGGGTTGTGAAGATTCACTCGGTCATCATTACGAGCAGGTGTGTGCTTTGGCTTCCCACTCTCATTAGAGAGGGTTGAATTGTCTTTCATGGTCCAAGGGGCTTTATAGCGGTATTCAACTATACCACCTTTCCTCTGCAAGCCTATTTGCAAGGTACAATGTGTATGGTGTTGCACACAATTGAGCAATTCATTGTAGTCATGTGAAGGGGGGGACAACATAATCATTCTTGTGTCCATTAGGCAGGGGTTGTTTAAGGTAGACCTTGGAACTGTTGCAGTTGACTTTGGGGGGGATGCGGGTTCCAAGCAAAGACATATTTGTCAATGTAATTGATTGCACTTTATACTGATGCAAGATTATTTCATTGCAGTTTAGCAATATCAGGTGTGTCTTTGAGCCAAAGGAAACCGTGGACATGTGTAGAGCCATGGTGTTTCCATTCATACCTAGACACAGTAGATGTTATAAAGCAAATGATGTGCGGAAGAAGTAAATATAAATGATCATGTGGAGTGTAATTACCTGTACCAGTAGTCATTTGTGCAAAGAATCTTCTCCAATACCTCCTCACAAAATGCAGTAAATCAGTGATGCATGTAAAGTGCACTGAGGTGTGGGTTTTGCACTATATTTTGGATTCTCCACTGGGAAGCTGTAGTAGGATTTTTTGGTGTGGCAGATGGCATGGCATTGTGTAAGTCTAGCCATTTAGTATATGTTGTACTAAGGGTGAAGAATAGAGTCAGACAACCAACCTGAATAACCATGTTAGATAGCTCCCCCTGCGAAGAGTCCAAAAGGGGCGTGTGCCATAGATTTTAGAGCCAAACCACATAACTTTCTCTATAAGATGTTCTTCGAGGAGGTCCTTGAGTCTTTGGCGCAAGTCACAAATTGTTGTTAGCAATCTACTTTCAAAGTGTTTTTGAACAAATATAGAAGTTATGGCTTGGCTACGATGACACATAAGAAGATTAAGAATGAAGTATCTAAATCTTGGGTGTTGGTTGAATCTATTATCATGGTATCAAAGAAGATGGAGAGCATATTTGTGTAGCTTGACCTATTTCATATTTTTTTGATTGAATGCATCTTTTCCCTTTGGAAACCATGTTGGGAATGCCCTAACAAACAATCCTTGTATGGTGTATTCATTGAGGGGTGTAAGAGAAACTGGTCACCAATCAATAGCAGGAGTTGGGCGTCCTTCCTCTAATTACAACAAGGCTCACAATTCTTGCACTTTTGGACGTGTAGGGGCAGGTTTTCCACAAATGATGATGTTGCTTGCACATTCTCTTCTAATTGTTCTTCAATTGTATTATCTATCTCCATGAAGTTAGCATCAGTGGGGTTTGAATTTGAGGTTGTTCCATTAAGAAGGTCAGAGATGCCAATGGAGGGAATAGGAAACCATAAGAGAGAGGTCTCATCTAATTGGGCATCTTTATAGTAGGGGTCATTACAGATCTTATATTGCAAAGCCTCATGAACATGTGCTCTACAAACATAGAAGTTGTACTGTTGGGAATCAACATTTATTTTATTAGCTATGAGTATATCCAAGTCATGTATGTGGTGTGGCAAGTAATTTGCAATTAATGTAATATCCAGAGGAAAATAAATAGTGTGGCTACTGTATTTTAGTTGTCCCCCTCTTTCTTAAGTAACTTGGAGGACAAGGCTAACTCTTGATATAAGCATCTCCACGATCTGAGATAGGCATTCTAAACAGGAAGGCTGCTCTCCAAGGTCCATGTTGTTCCACTTTGAGAAGCAGTTGCCTTTTTTTTTGGAAATGCATCTTCTACAAGCACTACTACCATTCAAAAGGCTAGTTTTTATTCCTGGATATCGTTCCATGCATATTTGTCATGTTGATATGTTTGATAGGCTATCCAACTTTGAACAAAATGAATTCCTAGCGATGTAATAGTTTGCAGGAAATACTGGAGGATGGAGGTTTTGGGAGGGAGAACTGGGATTAAATGTAGATTGCATGTGAGGTGTTTATGGTTGCAACAGAAAAGGGTTATTGGAAATACAAGGTGGGGTTGTGGAGGAGCTTGCAAGGTTACTATGAAGGTTTTCTCTTCTTAGTCTATTAATAGAATCCTTATTTGCATGGTACCGCAAACATTTTAGATGATTATGATGAGACCATTGTGCTTCCATACTTTCAATTTGGTTTTCCATGGTAGTGGGTGTTGAGGAACATACCAATGCAATATTATTTTGCATTAGGTAACAATAAAGTTGAAAGAACACGTTTAAGCTAGGTGTGAAAAATTAGCTAGAAGAATGCTTGAAGTAATAATCCTTTGTATTGTCTAAGATGTGCACAAGATAACATTGTTGTATCAAAAAGTCTTTCTATTCATTTCACTTGTAATCGTAGGCACACATGGTTACATTTGGTGGTATTGACAGCGGCAAAAGTTGTTCAACATAAGCAAAGACTATACAATATTGTGGAAAGTAAAAGGTACATGTAAAATCATATTGTGAAACATGTGCACAAGATAACATTTTCGAATAAAAAAAGTATTTCTATTCATTTTACTTGTAATTGTAGGCACACATGGTTACATATGGTGGTATTGGTAGCAACAAAATTTGTACAACATAAGCAAAGACTATACAGTATTGTGGAAAGTAAGAGGTACATGCAAACTTTAAACAGGTTTTAACATTGTAATTACAAAGCTTTGTATTTCTTTCCCAACAAATGAATTCAGTGTGATGGCCACTTCAAAGAAAAATTAGTGCCCAAGAACTTGATCCAACACCTCTTTTGTAGCATCAGGTTCAACTAGAAGTAGTTGAAAATTTTCAACAGACACTCCAAACAAGCTATTTGCGGGACCTTTGAATGCAGTGACTTTAACAAGAGCACCTGTTCCATAGTCCAAATCCACTTTACCATGTAGCTAAAATCACATCCAGGGAGATCAATAGAACACTTTGGGAAATGAAAGCTATTGGGGTTTTTTTGCACAACCTTCTTCTTACACTTCTTATTGCCCACCATAAGAGGAAAAGAGAGGTAGTAAAAATTTTCCAAGTTAACTTTTGAAATGCTTGCTTTTATGCAAACATTAGTTTTTACATGATAGTTTGTACTATTGATCGATGTGATGTCAATTGGATTTGCAAACTTCTTGGAAGAAAGATGATCTATTGAGAGCGAAAGGAAGGGTGTTTCATTCCCTATAGTGGTATACCAATCATGCAACATTAAAGCTTCTAAAAGTTTTGGATTTATGACAATTGTAGTTGCAAATATAGTATCAAGAGCCTTTCCATACCAAGATGTTACATGTCTAGATTTGATCAAGATAATTTGAGGGGTTGGTAGAAGAGGCATAGTAGATAATTCTTTACCTTCAAATTCACAATGATGACCTCAAAGTGTAACATCAATGGACAAGCATGGCATGTCTGTGATTGTTGTAGTACACTTTATTGTTTTGATTCCATCTCTCTTACAGATGGTTGATGTAGGGGAGATAGATAAAAGTATGCCAAGAACATCAACAACATAATTAATAGGTAGTGATAGTAGGGAATATATGCACTTGATATGCAAGCTATGCATGGGTATTTTAGACTCTACACATGGTGAAGGTGTACTTGTTGATGATTTGTGTAGGAAAATTTCAAATGGGTTCATCGAGCTACTATATTTTTTATTAGCAACTTGTATGCGACCATTAGAAAAATCTATACACTATTAGAGTGCACAACATTATAGAACTCATCAACAAGTTCTTTGAAGCATGTGACATGAATTTTGGTGCCTTCTTTGTCAATGAGGTCAAAACCAAAAACTTTTCCTTCTCGGTTAGCATTGTGAAACCCATGGATTGGACTCTTTGTTAATACTCTACCCTCAATGGACCAACACTTATAGTATGGGGTCAAAGATTTGATGGGAAGTATTTCAGAAGTGGGTATGGTTGGTTCTTGGGTAGATATTGCATCTTGTTGTAAACCAGATGGGCCTTGGGAGCTAGTGGATGGCAAATGACTTATTGCCTGTAGAAGAGGAGTTGGCGTGCCAATGAGGGGTGTTTTATTCAAGACCATTTCAAGATTGTTGATAATTATAGCCCTGCAATTGAACGATGCAAATGATTTAGGAAAATTACATCAACAAATGAGAGCAATATTCAAAAATATAGTAAGGTTGGACGTACGTGTATTTGTCGAACACCTTGGATGTATATTTTGTAAGGTGGACAATAAACCCAGTGACCATCGCTTCTTCGACAACAAGATTATTGAATTGGTTAGGAAGAAAAATTGGATGGGTATGGACACCATCAGAGAGTTCAATCAAGTATTTAACATATGTTGAATGACCCTATTGTATATTGTTTATGTCCATGTGACTTGCAGTGAAGGGTCAAGATCAATCATGCCTACAAGAATTTCTTCAACGACATTTCGAGTTAGACTTGCCATTGAGAAGGTGAAAGCTAGTTGAAGTTTTGTGCCTGCAGGGAAGTTGTGAGTGTTAGAATTGGCTTTTAGGACACGTCAAATAAAGGTGTTTCTTAATTGTATGATTGTTGTTAATGGGGAAAACCACAATTGAAAGGTAAAGAAGGGAATCGGATGCTTGAAAATATATAGCCACATAGTTTATGTACATGTTTATCAAACCAATGGTTTGTGAGTGGGTTAAATTTTATGCAAACTATAAAGTAAAAGACTTTATTGGAGTTTCCTATTTGAAAACAATATTTATCGAAGTATTATGTGTTTAGTTCTTAAGATTTGAAAAAATCTACAAATTTGATATGAAAGAAGCATTTAAGTAATTACTAAAGTTTAATTTGAAAGAATGAAATTTGAAAACACAATTTATTTGCATGGTAAACAACTATATTTGTAATATTGAAGCTCTTTTGGGGGAAAATATACAAGGAAAATTTGCAATAATTTCTTGTTCAAAATAGTATTTACAATGTTGATATCGGAAGGGCATATTAGACACGACTATAGAAGGCTATCTTGTTTCTTTACATTGCAACCAAAAAAAAAAACTTATAAAGGACTAAAATTTGTCAAGGTAAGTTTGGAACGCAACAATTATCGCAGGAGCTATAGCAGTATTATAGTGTTGATCATATTTAAGCTCCCTTAGGAAATTGCACAAACCCTCTACTTTTGTGCAGCTGGATTGGTAAGTTGATAGTCAGGCTTGAAGCATCTCAACATCCAAATCTTCGATATGACTTGTTGTCTAGCATGCAAGTTTGAGTTTTTCAACGATGTCATGGCAACTATTAGATACAGTTGCAGCAAGATGTTGAATGGTTGTGTGAACTGAGTTTGGTTTATTAACAGTAGATGATGACTAAAACTACTTGTGTTGGAAGCACTAGAATGGAGGGGCCTAGTTGTATAGGACTGTTTGGAAGTGTAGCCATGACCTAACATGAGTGGATGAAATATATGTATAAGTTGAAGTACAACAAATATAGGTATGTAAATGAATGAGAAAAGCATGCCAATTCATTACAAAGGAATTAACAAATTAGAAGTAGGATGTATTAAATGTTGCACTTTACAAACAAGGCGTAAAAAAAATGTTTCAATTAAATATATAGCAAAAAAAATTCTTGAGGCATTTGTTTAGTTTGAATATTCTACATAGTAATGATGGATCCATATAGTGGTCAAAAGCATGCTTGCCATACCTTGATAATTCATAATATCAATCTTATGATGACCTACACTTTTGACTCCCTTTCTTATTCAACTTATCTACTTTTATGGTTTCTATTTACTTTTCATTTTTTCTATTTTCTATTTCTTTGTTTCCTTTCAAAAATCATTTGGTTTTCCTCTAAGATTTTTGTGTTCTAAAATTGTGATGATTCATAAACCATAGGTTATGACCCATAGGTAACAAGAAGTTTAAAACCACCAAATAAACATAAAATTCATTTCAAAAGTTCTAAAAATCTATACATGAAGAAGCAAATAGGGATCTAACACTATGTTTTACAATAATATCACATATGAAAACAGGCACAAATATGTAACATATGTGTAACAAATAAAATCCATTTCACTTTTTACAAAATCTGTTAATTTGATAGATAACAACAACACTGTTTAGAAAGAAATACAACACAACACAAAATGTTCCGACAAGTGACTTACTGCAAGACTTTGCAAAAAATGTCTCACATTGTCAACGATGTAATAGAGATAAAGGTAGAAGAAGTCGCTCAAAAGCGAGACAAACCAAAACCAATCTCCTTAGACCTGTTGTTTCTATCTATTCACAATAAAAGAAAAAGTAGATCTAAGCATATCAGATTTGAGAGCTTTTGCTAAAACAAAAATTAAAATTTTAACCACCAAATAAACACAAAATTCATTTAACAGTTAAAATAGTTGTATGTGAAGATGCAGCAAGTTACTTACCGCAAGATGCAACACAATATGTGTGATGTTGTCAATGATGCAGAATCACTTACAAGTGACAGAAACCAAAACCAATCTCCCTAGAACTGTTGCTTCAATCCATTCACAGTAAACAAAAAAGTAGATATAAGAATATCGGAGTATAGCATTGCACATAGTAGGGAAAAGACTACAATAAACAAAAAGCAAGTGACTTACCTCAAGATTATACACAAATTGTGTCTTGCTCAAAGCAGAAATCGCTTAAAATTTGTGTGAACGAATGAGAACTCAGATCTGACTGAAAAGCTTGCTTTTAAAAATATAATTTCTTTTATTTATGGTTTTTGAGAGCTTTTGAAAGAAATTGGGAATATCTTTTATTTTTAATTGAAATTTTTGGGGTTTTTGAGAGGGAGGATTATTGAGACAGGAGTTGCACAAGTTAATGGTGATGTATTTTTGAATCTTCTGAAGTTTGGGAAAAAGAGAATTTCATTTTTTTTTGTTTGCTATATTTTGAGGAGAGTTTTAGAAAGGGATTGTCAATCTTTTTGTTGGTGTTATTCTAGAGAGTCTTCTGAACAAATAATCAGATTCGAGTTCGAACACAGAATTCTGTAGAGGAGATTTTGAGGCTGGAACGAGAAGCTCGTCGTAGAGGCCATCGAGAACAAGCAAACATCATCAGATTCTCAAATAAGCGCAGGACTCCAGGTTCCCTTCTCCACCTTTGATTTCTCTGAATCTGCAAAAGAAATAGGAAATTATGTCTTGAATGAATCTGTGTTGCAAAAGAAACATCTAGCTAAGATTTAGTTAAATATAATATTCTATGAAAGAGAACGAAAATCTTGGAAATTAGATTTTAAGGAATAGCAAATCGTATGGAGAAAATCTAGTTGATTTGAAAACATTTGTGTTTTTCCCATCTGGTTGTTTAAATTTATCATGGTTTTTTTTTCTTTAAAAATTATCCAACTTGATTGTGTGCGAATTAGAGAAAAATAAATAAATATGAGTTCCTTTGAAGCAATAGATTTGAAGTATTATAAATAAGTATAAATATTATTTATATATATATATACGATTGTATAGTCTGCCTGTAAACCCTTCTGTTGGTGAATTCTGGAAAAAGAAAATATATATAAATTGTAGTGCTTATATATATATTGAATATACTTTACTGAATTTTGTATTTTATTTAAATTTCTTTATGAGATCGTCGACGTCCGTACCTGTGAGAAAGGACGAATTTTTAATTCTTATAAAAAAAAAAATTATAAAAGAAATTTTATTAAAAAAATAAATAAAGGAATTAAAGTTTTTATGGGGAGGAAGAAGGGACGGTAGTGCCGTACCCTTCCCCCTACCCATTGGAGCCCGCGAACTGCACAGCAGTCCACACGGACTACTATGCGCAACAATCCGTATGGACTGCTGCACAGTCCCCATACGGCAGCCCCACTTGGTTTGTTTTGGTTTTAAAATTATATATATATATATGTATTATATTTTGTTTTTTTTTTTAATTTTAATTATTGTTAAATAAAAAATATTATTATTTGTTTTAAAAATTTATTGTGTTATTTTATTTATATATATATATGGGATGTGTATTTACGAAGTGATTCGTATAACGTTTAAATTGTGCAATTTGATTTCATGGATTATTGTAAAAATAAAATAAAGTATTATGGGAAATGATTTTTTTTTATCCTTGAACATTTATTATTTCAAAATTTCATGTCGGAATTAGTGTGAGATTGTATGATCAAATGAAAGGTTGATTATGTGGTTTGGAACCTGAAATCCTAGGAAATTGGTTATTTTGTTGTTTTGTTATTTTTGGCTTTTAGTTGATGTGGGAACCCGGTTGTAATTTGTGAAACTTTGTTCCAGAGGCATGTTTAATTTTGAATGTTATCCTCGTCTTGATTACACTTTTGGAGTTGTGACTTATTGGTTTTATGATGGAAGGGTTGTACGGGTTGTTGAATTTTGTTATGAATTATCGCGAGATGAGTTATGCCTCGCGTGGCTTGGTTTTGAGTTATGTGCTTTATCTGTTGCGTACAACCCTTGCCTGGAGTTGTTTTATGTTAGGGGTTTTAGGGAGAGTGGCTCTTCGTGGGGGTTGGCACCTCAGTTGGAGGAAGGGCCAGGAGATCCCATGAGAGCTATGCGATGACACTCTCCACTAGACACCTGTTTGCCTTGTTTCTTGTTGCCTCTGGAATTGTGTACTAAATTGTTGTTTCAGATTTATATGGAATAATGTTCTAATTATTGTTTCAGATTTATTTGGAATTGTATTTTGAATGTTGTATCAGTTCTTCTGGAAATGTGTTTTGGAAGTTGTATGCTTAATGTGTTTCAGATTCTTTTGAGAATGATTTATGAATGTTCTTTGGACTTGTTTAATTGTCATTGCTCTGATTAATTGTGGCGAGTTTCTTATCTTTATCTTATTTCTTGACTCGTGAATGTTGTGGTCTATGTCATTGTAACCTTGAGTTTGTAATTGTGATTGTACTATGTTGTTCATGGCTCAGTCGGTTTGACAATCATGGTCGAGTTAACTTCCTTGTCACCTCTGAGTACGGGGGGTGAGTTATTCATAATTCACATGGTTGGGTGGAATGTGCTCCTCAACCTTTGGGTTCCCCATCAGCAGTCTATCTTCTCAGCATTTCTGCAGTTGGTGTTGCACCAGTGTTCCTTTGTAATTCAAATTTCATTGTATTTATATTATCCCACACATTCAGGAAATTTCATTTAATTATTAATCAAGAACTTGTAATGTAATATTAAAATGATGATGTAATAGTTAGGATCAATCGTAACTTGTTAAAAGAGATTCATTATGATTGTATTATGTGATGTATTAATATTCTCGCTCTTGGTTATTAGATGTATTCTTATTCATGGTTTATAATATTAATAGTTATGTTGTTATCTTTTACTTTCGTTGATTAGTTGTTTGTGAAGTAACCTTGCGTGCCCTAGAGAGCTAAGCGTAATAGTGTAATGTAATGTGTTATGTGATTATGGTTAATGTTTCTTGCATGTTTAATTGTATTGTTTTTAAAAAAAAAAATTATTTGCTATGTGTGTGTTCTCTGGGGTTTGCACGACGGGCATTACATTCTGTGGCATTTACCTAGATTCACCGTTGTCTAAGCTAACTTCACTCTGGTATCTAGATTCTACAAACATAATAAACAAGAAAAATTGAATAAGAGAACATTCCTCCATTACTCAAAAATTATACCAAACATTTCCACAAGCACCAAAGATCTATTTTTCACCAACTGCATAATTTTTTCTTTTTTTTAAACCCTAACCCAAATCTTTTTAGGTTAAAAAATGTTTTTTTTATAGAAAATTTATCTTTTGGTTTGCCAATTTATTCCTAATAACGATTTTTGTCAATGTAGTTTGGGCCTCTACTCAACCCATCAGCTTTAATTAAGAATACACACAAAAAATAAAATATATGCAATTTCACCAAATAAAAGCCCCTATGGCCGACATACACTTCAGAATCAGCTTGTACAACCAACAAATAACCAAAATTTACAAGAAGCAAAACAATTGGGAAGAAAGATACTTAGAAAACAGTGACCTAGAGAATCCACTAAAATTACAGGGTCCAAAAAAATGCAAACATAGCATATGAGAATAGTGAGCTATAACGCTTACTTATTTACTACTTTTTCACAAGGCCTAAAAAATATGTAAACATAGCATATGAAAATTGAAAGGAATAATGCTTTCTTGTGCAAAATTAATGTAATTATATATAGCTCTTCAAACTTTCCAGTACATCCATTCAACATGTCCACCACAATATTTAAGCTCTTACTAACTTGTTGAAATTGATCACTATTCCAAACCCGAACAATAATCATGGGGAGCAGATTTAGACCTATACTTAAACTGCACCATTGGCACAGAGAACTATAGCATTTAACAGAAGAGAATAGCATGTTGGTAAAATTATAAAGGATATTGAAATATCGAGAACATAAGTTAAGATCAGACACTTGAATAGTCCAAATGTAAAGTAAGACACCAACAATTACAAAATGAATTCCAAATGTGGAATTGATGACACCATTGGCACCAAGAACTATAACATTTAATAAACCTTAATAGCATGTAGAGAAGGGATGTATATCATCGAAATTACAAGCTAACAGTACACAGGAATCATCATATTACAAAACGCGTCACTTGTGCACTAACAAATTGCATTCCAATTGTAGGAACTAATAATAAAAAGCATAATAAATTTTGAAATACAGAATCAGAAGTAGGATAAATTTTCAAATACAAAATTAGAAATAAAATAAATCTTCAAATTTAGACCCAAAAGTATCTAGTTTCTCACTACTATACCAGTACAAAACCCCAGGTTTTGAGTACTTTTACAATGTGCTCTTGCAGACTGGTAAAAATGGAATAGGCAATGTGACTTTGTATTTCAGAAATCCTTTGCAAAATTCTCATATATAATGGATATTTTCACCACAACAATTCCCATTATTATATCAATGTAAATGTACTAACATTCTCCCAATGAAAATCATAATTAAATAGTAGAAAAAAACATACATGATTATTTGAAAAAACGTTAGTCTCCACATCATTTTTTTAGTTTAATTAGGGGCTCATGGTAGAGCTTATTGAAGACGTATGAACAGGGGATACAGGGGAGCCAGAAGAAGGGGTTGGTGCTATGGGAAACATTGTCACACTCAAGCAATCAACCTCAAACAATTGAGGAATAAGAGAGGAAAAAACTGCTCACGAATTGAAACGGAGGAACCCTAAGTTTTTAACTGCTTTGCTGCCACTATTGGTTTTCGCTCCTCCAAACTCTTCTTTGCTGGTATTGACCTTTCACTTCTCCAATTTGGCAAGATGCAGCCTGAAAATAAGATTTCAATAGGGTTTTAAAGTATGCTTACTCAAATTAAAATAACAAGGAGAGCACATTTAGGTTTTAACAAGAGGAGGAGTAAAATTTGGAAGAGGGAAAGCGAGTTACCTGAACTTTCTGCACAAATGGTGTTGAGTTGTGAATGATGCCAATGAGAAAACCCTACTATCACAAACCCACCTGAATTCTTCTTTCAAACACAATTTTTTCTTCAAAGCAAAGCAAATATAATTGTGGCATGATGTCAAGGAAGCTGATATTTTTCTTCAAATAGAAATTGGGCCATTGTATTGAAGTTTGGCGGCAGAGATGATCTAATTTTGTCATGCTGTCAAGGATGCCGATATTTTTACATCTTTTGCAATAAGTGTTGTGCCAATATTTATTTTTTTGCAATAACTGCTCAACATCTTCCGTCTTCTGCAATAACTGCTTTGTTCCTTCCGGAAAAAATGATGAGCCACTAGGATGAATTTCATCGCACTTGATTTCCTCTCCACCAATCTACACCTTGAAAGGTAAAAGAAATACTAAGCATAGGATGCCTTCCGCATAATGAAAGTTCATGACGGCTAAGGTAAGGGACAATATCAAATCAGTATTCATATTCAATGGAACAGCCGATTATTTTACCACACCCAGCTAAGATCAACTGGCAAGCTCGCACAAGGAAAAATGTGTAGGAATTTATTGTTACCTCCACCTCCAACCCAGTCGGTACAAACAAATGTGCCAGAGTAAATGCTTTTAAAACTAACATGTGTGGCATGTGCAGGTCTGGAGCGTGCTCGGTTTAATAATATGCATTTGGCAATTTATTAAATCTTGATTTCACATCAATAATCCACAAACTGCCACGAAGCAGAGCTCTTGGGCGAAATCAGAATTTTGCATGCACAGAAAAGATTGGCAACATTATGGTTTAAACATCCTTGCACGGCTATTTTCTTGGGTTTACGGCGGATTTCAATAAATTAAAGGACGCTAAACCATATAGGCATCCGTCATTCGTATTTCTGTTGTTATACCATGAGTGCCACCCACATGTGAATGTTGTAGCACCAATCCCATCTTTCCTTCCACCTCTGGCTCATGATGAAGACTCTTTTGAACAGGTTAGAGAAAACTCAATGGCTGGCACGCGCATGGAGGAATAGTTACACCTCTACTTACCAGATTAAAATAAATTGAATATGATTTTCAATGTATCTAACTAGCATTTTCTTTTTTTTCTATTCTTTTTTAATTTTCTAAATATATCAAATATCATTAATCACAATGATTTAACCTACAAATATAATCCAAATTCAAATGGGAAAATAAACAATCACAATTGAAATCACATATTTATGGTTTAACACATAACACATGCATTCTTTGAAATCACCACCAATTTGGATATGGATTTAGAGGGTCTCACAAGACACATATCATACTTAATTCAAGTGTGATAGGGGTTTACAAACAAATCAAACCCAAAATGACATCTCTAATATAACCACCATTATAAAAATAACCCAAATTTACACAATACAATAACATAACTCTGAATTCATTTTCCTACCTTCTTCTTCTTGTTATTCTTTCCCATCCAACAACATAACAATCCTCCATTAGCATTGATCAACCTCTTCACTTGAAGTACCCGTCATTATGATTTTAGACTTTCCAACAACATATCTCAAAGGGAAAACTTTCTCATTCAAACAAAATCTATATTGATTTCTTCTTCTATAATAGATAGCATATCTAAACAAAACTCTAAGTGAAACCATCACAAGTTACTTATCTCAAGATTTTGCAAGAACCAAAACCAATTTCCCTATAGTTGCTACTTCAGTATATTCACAAAGAGCAACAATATTGGTTGTCAGTTAAAATGTATCTTTCAAGTGTGAGGCAAGGAATGCTTATGTTGTCTCAAATTTATATTTACATAGACATGTAGGGAAGTTACCATGTAGCGATTTGCTCATGCAAGAAAACTGAATATCCACATAGCCCTAGCCATGTCACCTCGTTGCCAACATATTTTGCAAGTTTAATGGTTAGATAATATTAATGGCAAGTTTAATGGTTAGACAGTTTTAATTATAAGTTTAATGGTTAGAGAGAGCCATCAAACAAAATTCATGATCATCAATAAGTTAACATTCAATTGAATAATTACAAATAATTATAAAGCATATTTATGAGGCCAATTCAAGTTGTGTTCTAACTAATAGAAAATTGCAAAAACATAATTGCCTCTTCCATCAAAACTATTATTGTTGGAATTTGATGTGTCAAAAAGGAATTTCTAAAGAATAGTTTGTTCTTTAAGTTATCAATACTACTATGGGTTTCCCTATAGACATGCGATAACATTGGTCTCCAACCTTAGTTTATTTTTCTAACCTTAATTTTCTCTTGTTTCCATTGATTGGTCTCTCATTCATATGTATTTGTATTTGTACTTGACAAACATAATTAGTGATTATCCACTTCCTATATACTTTATCTGCGTATTTTTAAATTACCTTTTTATTAAACATATTAGTTATTGCTTCAATGCCAAGGTTTCCTTTTACCATATTGTTTTTTTGTTGTAATTAGATGTAATTTAAAATATTTTTGACCTACTTTGGTCACTTGTGAGCAATAATTTCAGCTATGAGGCTTGGATTTTAATTTATTTTCAATTAAAATCTTTAGTGCTTCAACCAATAGAAATCAAGATAAATAATAAAAATAATTAAACTAGGCCTTAATTATGTGGCTATCAAGTTAAAAACATTACTTGTCCTACATATATATTCAAAATCCAATATTTTACTAATGGTACATTCCAAAATTTTGATCCTAGTCATGACAATTTACAAAATATGCACCATTATTCAAAGCCAAAGGGTACATTTTTCAACTTTATAATTACACTTTTCATTGGTGTGAAATAAATAGATATTTTCTAATGAGGATGTCTGGTGGTTGAATATAGCTAAGCAAAAGAAAAAGAAAACAAAAAAGTAAAGTTGGAAGCTAATTTACATAATAGAAAAGGGAAAACCTTGTAAAACTTAATGACACATCATCAATCGTGGAAGTAAAAAATCTAATCCTTAAGATTTGGAAACAACCTCAATTATAAAGGATACACCCTCTTCAACCATACAACATGAACTATGTAGAGGAGGAAGGTAGTTCCAAACTTGTCACAAATTTGTAGAGTATGATAGTTTCACATCTCTTTTCAAATATTGCTACCTTCTTGTGAATTGTTCTTAGTTTCAATAAAGCTTCATTTACATGTGATTTATCTTTTTTATCATGTTATTAATTTGTGTAATAATATTAATGTGATTGTTTGTTGCAAGTAGGTCTACAATTTTTGTGTAGATGTAGAATGGGTTTCAATGTCTTGAGCAAGAAACTATAAAATTTCATTGAAATCAATGTTTTTAAATGGAGCTTTGATAAAATTTTAATGTGTGATGTGGAGATTTAATAAATTAAAATTTTATTTATATGCGTAGATCAAGCTAGAGGCCATAAAAAGTCATAGAAAATCACCAAGGACAATGAGAGGTGAACTTTTACAACATCAAAATTTCATTTAATATTTGTAGTTTGTCATCTCTGTTTACACATATAAGGGCTTCTTTTTATAGACGAGGGTCTACTTGATATAAATTATATTGGCCAATACTTTAGGTTGCCTTGTCCTCAATGTGCAAAATATGTCAAAGGTGTTCTCTATATATTTTTATATTTTAAGTTTCAATTCTTAAAGAAAAATAGAATGAAGCAGGTTTATGTTTTAAATTTTTAAATGATTGTCAAATCCTTTACTTGATTCCCATAAATCTGTTCAAAACAAACCCTATGAATTCTACATAAGTGAAATAAAATGTAACTTCCTAAATTTACTAAACCTTGTGACTGTGGATAACATGATGCATAACATCAATTTGTATTAGTAATTGTGATCGACATATTAAGATACCAAAAAAACAACTTTAGCAATCTATCAGTAGAGTATCTGTACTAGCAACAACATTAACATGCCAATTATAGATTCTTATTCATACATTATAAAGATTTTGAGGCAATAAAACAAAATTAAATTATTTTTAACATGTTATAATGGAGGGTAAGATTTTTGGGACAAGATTACATGTTAGCAGCATACCATATACATTGAGGTGCCTTCTAGATATGAAGGGAAGACAATTTAATCAAAGCTATAACAATCCATATAGCCATCCTAGGTGGCCATCTCCAACTATCTAAAGAACTGAAGATAAAGTGTGTCATTCCACAAATATTCCCATCTAAGCACTTGAATTTTTTTCCAGCTGCAATGGACACCCACAAATCATAGCTGATAATAATACCAAAGGAGAAGTCTAAGAAGGTTTAATTAAAATTCATTGTCATAGCATTGAAGCATACTGATAAGAAACATAAGCAAAACAAACAATCCATTAGTCTACAACTCTATAGTATCTGCGTGCCATTTTAAACTGTTAAATTTTCTGCAAGAGCCGAACCTTTTATTATTTTGTAACATGAAGAAGTCATGGTTAGAGAAGTTACTTTACACTATACAATGCTAATCCATTTCTTGGAAATAGTTTTTCTATTGCTAAATCATAACATATTATGTTGGATACTACAGAAGGAAATACTTTAACTTGGACTCATGGTACCATCTTATTCAATTTCAGATCGAATTGGCTTCTTAATATTTTAATTTTATTTTATCATTTTTTTTATGCACTTGTAGAACAAAATAATCACTTCATTTCTGATGTTATTGCTTTAGGGTATTTTCCTTATTAAAATCTTGCATACTGCATTGAAACTTTTATAACCTTTTCTTATTGTTTGTATACAATTGAAAATTAACTATAAACTTTAATCTTTATAATGATTGTTTAGTGTTGTTATTATAAATACTGGTAGATAAATATTGACACAACTTTGATTTTCTAATTGATGTGTATATGCATTCTAATAAAATTTGGAATTTGGAATAGCATATTGATTGATCATAATATAGTAGATAATTACATTAAAAATCTAAACCAAATCCACATAAAAAATTTAGATATTATATTTATATACCTGCATTTCATAATATGCTTCCAAGACTGATTTCCCACATGGTTAGTGCAAATTTATTGTATTGAAAACAGTTATAACCTTTCCTTATGGTTTGTGTGCCATTAAGAATTAACTATAAACTTTAATCTCTTCAATGTTTAGTGTTGTTAATATAGGTACAAGCAGATAAATATTGACACTTTGATTTTTTATTTAATGTAGATGCTTTCTAATGACATGCAAAATTCATAGCATATTGGTCAATCATATTAAAAATCTAAACTTTTAGATGCTTTCTAATGAAATGTAAAATTCATAGCATATTGGTTGATCATATTAAAAATCTAAACTAAATTCACAGAAAAATAAAATTAGATATTATATATCCGCATTGTATGGTATGCCCCCAAGATCAAGTTGTCACATGGTTAGTGCAAGTTTTTAAAAATGGCTAATGTTTTCTATTAGTTTTTGGCCTTCACAAGTGTCGTTTATGGTATGCCCCCAAGACCAATTGTCACATGGCTAGTGCAAGTTTTTAAAAGTGATTAATTTTTTCCATTAATTTTTTACCTTCACAAATGTCGTTTTGATACTTCAATATTTATGCCCTCACGTTTTCTCATCCTTTATTTTTTGTTTAAATAATTATTGAATCTATAATATAGTGCATAAGATTGTTTATTAACTTATTTGAATATAGTACTAATACCATGCTAAAGCCTAAGATTATTTTTAATTATAGCACAAAAAATAAAGCTTGGAAAAAATAAGTAACACATCTTATGAGGTCATAGAGGACATTATACCCATTTCCTTCACTTCATGTGGAATCGATTATATGTTGACTTTTTTTTATAATATTTTAATAATTATGCACATGAATAGAGTATTAGATATAATATTTGAAACTTACTAATTGTCAATCAAAATTGTTAAGGTATTTGGAATGGTAGTAATTAATTTTATTATCCACGAGGCCATTCGTGTATGATGGAGTGTTTTGTTAATATAATGGTCCTAAAATCTACAAGAGGGCACATACCTTTTATTTTTGAATTACCTTGCTTTTTATGTTTTAGTATTGTTTAAAAGATGCGTACAATAATTTATTATGTATTTTGAGTTTTTAGAATTGGTTAAAGATACATATATGATAATTTATATAAATTTAAGCAATATAAGATCTTATACTATGTTTAAATGATATATAAATGTTTGGAATATTTTACTTTGAAATATGATATTTTGTGGGAAAATCACATATCAATATAATTTTTTCTATCTTTTAAATATTTTTTTTCCATTTGCATTGCTTTTACTTTTAGTTGGAACTTTGTTTGAAATTGTGATAGATTTCTACTTGCTTGATCCTCTCCTAACCTATAGATTATTATCATTTCAATTATGTTTTTTTAATTCTACTTGATTTTTCCTAACATTTAACCATGTGGATGAGTAATGCTCTTCATTTTTTGACAAGAGAATTTACATTATAGTGCATGTATATTATTCTATAGATGAATAGAGTGTTATATATAACATTTGAAACTTGTTAATTGTTCATCAAAACTATTAAGGTATTTGGTACATGGTAGTAATTAATTATATTATCCATGAGGCTGGCCAGTCGTGTATGATGGAGTGTTTTGTTAATACAATGGTTCTCAAATCTATAGAGAGGGAACATACCTTTTATTTTTTAATTACCTTATTTTTTTATGTTTTAGTATTGTTTAAAAGACATGTACAATAATTTGTTATGTATTTCTTTTAGAATTGTTTAAAGATATCTACAACAATATAATTTTCTCTATCTTTTAAATATTTTTTCTTTTGCACTTCTTTTTCTTTTACTTGGAACTTTGTTTAAAATTGTGATATATTTCTACTTACTTGATCCTCTCCCGACCTATAGATTATTACCATTTCAATTATGTTTCTTTATACGATCTTATTCATCCTAATATTTAACCATGTTGACGAGTAATTCTCTTCATTTTGTTGACAAAGGAATTTACATTATAGTGCATGAAGATTATTCTATAGATGAATAGAGTATTATATATAATATTTGAAAATTGTTAATTGTCCATCAAAATTGTTAATGTATTTGGTATGGTAGTAATTGATTATATTATCCATGAGGCCACCTATGTACTTGATGAATTATTTTGTTAATACAATTGTTATCAAATCTATAGAGAGGTTACATACCTTTTATTTTGAATTACCTTTTTTTTTTACGTTTTAGTATTGTTTAAAAGATACGTACAATAAAATGTTATGTATTTTATCTTTTTAGAAATTTTAAAGATATCTACAATAATTTATATAAATTAAGTAATATAAGATCTTATGGTATGTTTTAATATTCAATATTCTCCTTTTTTTGGTCTTCTATTTGGAGTTATTATGATATTGTTTAATACTTTATGAAACATTTTTCATTCAAGAATGAAAAATTCTCCTAAACCTACACATATTATTGATATATCAAGTAGCAACAATCCCCCTATTCTACCAACTAAATCATCTACGTTGATCAATTGGAATGGATTTCCTAAAAGTAGTATTCAAGATTTTATGAGTAATATTTCATTGAGTGGCCTTGACATACTACAATAAGAAAAAACAACATGTTCAATTGTTCATGGCATGCACATGACTATGATGTTCAAATGGTGGAAGTAATGCTAAATGAATTCCATGTGACTTGTGAAAAATTGGCTGCCTTTTGCACCTTCCTATGAGAGATGCATGTTGATGAGTACTATGGTCAAGGCAACACTCCTTACATTAAAGTTATATTTCAGAAATAATTGAATAATGTGTAATGAAATTTTACTTTAAAACTATGGATATTGTATATAATATTGTACTAGTATTATGGCCTATATTAACTATGCATCCTTCTAGACCTTTTTACAATAGATGCATGTCGATGAGTATAATGGTTGAGGCAATGCTCCTTACATTAAAGTTACATTTTAGAACTACTTGAATAACGTGTAATAAAATTTTACTTTCAAAATTCTATATATAATATTGTAGTGGTATTATGACCTTTATTAACTATGCATAGTTATTGTTGCAATCGTTGTCACATAAATTAAATTTTGTAACTTTCTTTTCACACTTTTGATTTGGTAATAGTTCAAGCTTGTGTTGCTTCCTAAGTCATATTTTTTTAACCTTTTCTCCAACAATTGATGATAAATGTGTTTAAAATTTATGAGTCAATATTGATAATCAAACTTATATTTTGTGCTTTGTATAAGTAGAATATTATTGTCTTATGTTCTTGTAAGTTTTGTTCTAATGATCAACGACATATCTTTATAACTATTTAAACAATCTCCAATAGTATAGTTTTATCTTACCCTCTACTATCTACCAATAATTATGCTTGAAACTATTCTTTTGCATATGATATGCTATGATTTCATTTGTATACTTCCCACATTTCAT
Organism: Sequoia sempervirens; assembly: GCA_007258455.2. Taxonomy (NCBI): domain Eukaryota; kingdom Viridiplantae; phylum Streptophyta; class Pinopsida; order Cupressales; family Cupressaceae; genus Sequoia; species Sequoia sempervirens. Next base: position 185,513,341 of record VDFB02379711.1, read on the forward strand.
TCGTAATACTTATTTTCTAAAAGTCACATGCATAAATGTCTACAAATACTTGGAGTTGTTGCTATTAAATAAATTTAAAATAATTGTTTTGCATCCACAAAAAATCAAATATCTATGTATTTATTAAATAGTTACCTTTTTTTACATACATTCATTATAATTTTCTAACTTTGTAATTATTTAACATCTTAAATTTACTAATTCCAATTCACTTGTATACTTTTGGTTACAAAAGTAGTTGTATTTACTAGCTTAAATGTTACATGCAAATTGTATACAACATTGTTTACTTTGGTTTTGCCTATTTCTCACTACCTTTTCTTCTTGTTTGTAATTATCCACAAAGTTAACTTCCACAAGACATTATCTTGTACCAAAAGCTCAGTTGAAATAAACTATCAATTATTCTTTAGAAACTACTTTTTATAGGTTACCTAAAACTATTAAATTTCTAAAATTTAATTCATGGTTACATTTTCTCAAAGAATTATATTCTCTATTCAATATTTGTTAGATACATAGTTAACTAGATAATATGCTTTCAACTTCATTTTCAATATCCATTTCACAAAATATAATATTATAGTTTTGAATCAACAACCTGATACAAAATGTACATCTCTAATGGAGTTCATAAACAAAAATCTACACTTCCAAAAGAATATAATTAATACATAAGATCAAAAGAAATCCAAAAGGGATATATATTTCTACTCGTAGGATGCAGTTTCCCTGTTATTTGCAAGTCAAGGTGATCCTAGTGTGTTTAATTAATTTCTCAAAAAAGTTTAACAATTTCTTGAAAATTTTGTCATTCTTATACCCATCATGTACAACTTGTATCTATTTATAAAACTTACTCATTGTACTTGTTACCTATTTTTCACTACGAGCTCAAACAGGTAGAGTTGAATCAAATTCATCATTGATAGGTACAAAAATTTTCATGTTTTGTTGTTAAAGTATTCATTGATCATCATAGAGATCAATTTACATCTGAATTACAAATTTATTGTGCAAGTGTTTGAAACAAAAAATTGAAAATTTGCATAGTAATGCCTTTTATAATTCATTTTGTAAAAACACTGAATCTCGCACAAGCCGTGAGAGTAACTAAATTTGATTATGACAATCAAATGATGAATACGCAATTCAAGGACAAACTACACTACTAAAAATAACATAATCACAAAGAAGAGGAGAAATTCATCATTGCCTGTAATGATGAATCACTTTCATTGATGTCTTCAATCGTCACGTCTCCAAGCAACTGCAGCCTCGTTTCCTCGCTCCATGAACTTACAAAATTATAAAGGAATGGCGTTAGATTTATACTCTAAGCAATGATGAATTAAATTTTGCCTTATGCCTAGGCTACCAACAGGAATGTAATTTGCATTAAATCAAGCATTCACTAGATGAAAGGCTGACAATCAAGAAAAACATAACTCAATGGAAGCTTTCAGCTTCTTTTATTTTGCTAACATGTGTGTTTCAATGTGCAGGAACAGGTTCATCATGTTCGTGATCATCTTATCAAATATGTGGAGTAAAACGGGCTCCCACAAGGGTAGAGCCCGACATATCATAATGACACCTATCATTCACATTATTACATGAGAGTCATCAAGTGTTACAGTCATCAAATAGGACTGCTGCAATATTAAAATTCATAAAGCAGTCCAATTCAGCATGGTGAAAATAGATTGAGCAATTATCTTTTTGCTCATCATTCAGAGGAACAATCAAAGAGATATATTAAGAAGAATTGATTGCATTTATCATCTCTTTTTTCAGCGCCGCCTTTCATTTATATTCACATTTTGATGAGGGATTGAGCCCCTTTATACTGAAGGGAAAGCCAATTAAACTCAACATTCAATTATTTCTTACAATTCCAAAGTGCATACATAATTCATCAAGAGACTCAGGAGGACAGCCACTTTTGCAAGCATTAACATATGCAAGAAATATTCAAAAAAGAGAAAGGACAGTGCTTACTAAATGCATTATTATAGTCATGAAAGAGTTTGCAGTTTAATGATTATGCCATTCCCATTTATTTCAATCAGCAAAACAGACCATAAAAGCTTCAGTCTACAGGACACTGAAATGGTTGTTCATACATGAGAATAATTCATACCAAGGAACAGTCATGGAGGAGGCTACTAATATCTCATTATTAAATGATAAGATACAATCACATCATATAGTAGTTTATGAATTTTTCGATGAAAAAATTTTCAGTAAAAAAGAGGGCAGTAATCTTTAGATTTTGTTAAAGGACAACAAATACAACTATGGTGGAAATATTCTAAGTCAGGTTGAGATGAGTTCCAGAGATATTTTTATGCATACCATCCCAGATGATTTAGAGAGTTCTCATAAAGAACAATGGAAACCTTTGGCTAAAGTGGTGTCTGTCTTACAACAGAAATGAAAATTTGGCCATTATTTGTTGTAGCTGGAGATGACCTACAGTCTGGAACATAGAACTCAAAAGCAGCTTTTCCTATTGAATGGTCAGAAGGAGAAGTGTGAAGAACAGAGAAGTAAGAGATTATCATGGGTCGAGCCCAGTTTTGGAGAAACTTCAACTTTGTCACTGTGTTCAACGTGCACATTCATACAATGGTCTCAGTTTAAAGAGATCCAACATGAAAAAAATACAAAGTGCAGTGCAATGAATCACAAATACATCGCAAAACCTAGAATGATTTTTATATGATCACAGCTGTCAAGTATGGAGAAAATATAAAATGCAATGAATTCCACATACCCAAAAGGCGAATCACTATTTACAATGGTAGCCAGAGTCATAAATACGCATGAATTTGTATTGGTTTCAGCTACAAGAGCTTCAATCTCATACAGGTATGAAGAGCACTCAAAGAATCAATGGCAGAAAAGAGGTATATTATTTTAGAGCTTACCATGATATTCTATGTCAAAATATACAAGTGAAGCCATGAGTTCCTCCTGTAGACTGAGTCTCAAAAAGCTTAAAGCCCTATCATTCATGGTGAGCTTGCTAGAAACCCAATAGCAACAGAAAAATGAAAAGAAGATGCATCAGAGATGTCTCATGGTAGTGGCCTGAAAGCCTCAGAAAATGCGATATAATGGAGTAAAGGTACCTCCAGATTGTAAACTAAAGAACTTACCCTATGAAGATCAGTAGGATTCGGCCTAGAAACAACAAAATACGGTGAAATTTCGAGCTCCAACATCGAGGAAATTCTCATAAACCCTACCCAGCAGTGGCGGCCAGCTTCTTCATGAAGCTTCTCCAAGTCAAGTGTGAATGAAATGATCTTTTAGGGTTTGATGTTATTTGCTTGACCAAAGTGGAATGACTTTGATTTTTTCCCATGATTTTAACAAAATCATTATGTCTTCCTTGCCCGTGTTTTTGACTCTCAAATCAAGTTGATTATTGCATGTGGCCGACTATTATCAACTATCAAATATTAAAATATGCATGGAGATGGTGGTTGGCCAATTTGTCCACAATGGTGAATGCATATTTAATATACGCTAAGTATAATATATAAAAACCATGAGATGGTATTTTTCAAACTTATTTGCATTATTCAATGTAAATGAATTAATTAAATGATGCATTATAAATCATTTAATTAATTCATCATCTAAAATGAAAATAGAGAACATTATGTGAGTCTCAAGTTCAACTATAGACTCAACTAAAGCTTTGTCATGCGAAATGGACTTTAAGTTATCATGGGTGAATTGATTAAAGCAAGGAGGATTTTTGCATGTTTTGGCTCACATTCAGAGATTTCTAGTTCAGTTTGAGTTGCAAATCAATTGCATGCTTTATGACTACGAGTTTGAGAGTTCACTCATTTTTGCATGAGTTTGAACCTTATTTTTAGGGATTTTTGCTTCTACTCGGATTTCACCTTGGAATTGTCATTTACTCACTGAAATTGAATTTCAGTTACATGTTCATACACTTTGAGGTGCATTCTCATTGTATATATTGATTTTTTTTATCTTTTTCAATTAGTTCTTGTTGTTCAGCCTTTGCATTCTGCAAAGTGAGATATCTTGTAACTCAGCATTTTAGATTTAATACAATTTTATAGCTTTACAGGTTGTCATTTTTGCAGAGTTTCCTTCTTTTCATTATCGCTATTCAGTATTAGCCTTCTCAGATTCAAGAGTCTTGTATTTATTGAATGTTTAAGATGCGAATTTAATGTGTTTGATTTCAAAGCCTTTAAATTCCTATTACGTTCATGAATACATGTACACGGAAAAGCAATTTTAATTACAGATTGTAAGTTGTGCTGTTAATTTATCCTCTCCTTTAGGTTGTGAAAATATCATTTTTCCTTCATTAAGAATGGATTGTCAGGCCTTCTGATGAAACACTTATGTAATTAGATTTCCCAATTTGAGTTGTGAAAATAGATTCTGTAATAATCAGTTGTGAATCAATCTACTCATAAATATCAATTAGGTGCATCACCGAGGTTTTAGTTTCAGTTTCATGCATTTAGCAATAGTTCTTCTATCCCTTTTCTCAAAACAAATCATTCAAGTACCTAATTGATCATCAAATAGGAAGCCAGCCTAGAATTTGGAGGTTCAATCTCATTATAGGTCACCCACAACCTGAGTTTGATCCAATGTTTCAACAGATTGCTGAATTTAATTATTCAAGCGTTCAGGTGCAATCTGTTTGACAACAGTACTTATATAGGTGGATTGTCATCTTAGAACTCAGAATCACTTGCTTGCACCATGACAACATTGGTTGACCCACCTACCTATTCCCATGCCCAACAACTACATGCCATAAGCTCAAATATCCCATCTATAAGTTTGATTGAGAATGACATAGTACCAAAACTACCTCCTTGAAGAGTGTTGTTTAGAATATCTTCATTCTTGTAGAAGAAATAACTCACATTCACTGTTACTCCTATTAGATATTTAAATCCATTCCAAACAAGGTGGTTTCTAAAGGGTCATGTTACAATGAAAAAAGAAATGCAACACAAAAGGGACAAGGGCATGTATTTTCCTTCGATATTATAGATTGTGAGCGATTTGAGATATGGGTCACTTGATTCAATGAAGTTGCATATCTTCATTATATGAATGTTCAGCTTGAAGCTATATATATAATATCTAGTGGGACTATTAAGAGTACTAATAGGTTGTACAATAAACTTAATAACCAACTTGAAATTTGTTGAATGGATGATTCTAAGCTTGCTCTAAGTGAAGACAACCAAGTAGCATTCCAAGGCATCAGTTTTATTTCATGCCCTTGAATGCCACTATGTACATCACCAATAATTGTCTTGTTGACATTATTGGAATAGTCATTTGTATAGGTCCAAGCTCCATAATAAGGAGGGATGGAACAAAAGTTCTTAAAAGGAGAATCGAGCTACTAGATATGTCTTCCTCTACTATTAATGTGACTTTATGGGATCCAACCACTCAAAAGGAAGGTACACAACTCCAAGATATGTACCACTTACATCATGTTGTTGTGCTTGCAATTAAAAATGGATAATGTGTCATTGAGTATAATGGAAAGGTGATAAACACTTTGGATAGTACCCATCTATCTATAGACCCATACATAGAAGAAATACAACAACTAAAATCTTGGTTTGAACAAAATGCAATTGATGTTCTCTCATCATCTACATAGCCTATGGATGTTCCTTTACTAGTTACAAGAAATAAAATAATTAAAATTGAAGATTAGTCTCTACACATGAATCAATCTATCTAATGCATTGTAAAAGAAACAATATAATTCATAAAATTAAATTCATTTTTCTACCCATCTTGTACCCTTGAGTTAGATGAAAAATAATGTAAAAAAATAGCTATGCAAAATAACGATGAGACATGGTACTATTCAAAGTACAAAGCTACATTTGCAAATTGTAGTTACAGATACGTACTTCAACTAAAACTTGTAGATCATACATGAACATTATGGGTTGTTGCCTTTGAAGAATCTTCCACCACCCTTCTTTGTATGTTTGCAAAGGATTTATATATGCTATAGTTCAATCAATAAACGTAAATTAATATTGAGACTGTAATCAAATGAGTTTTTTTCAAACATATTCTCTTCACCCTCTTACTTTCATATGATTTAAGTGGTTTTAGAGGATGATTAAAATCAACTAGATCACTAGAGTTGACCTACTATATTTTGTTGTAGAAAACACCTTCTTGTTGGGTAAATTCAATAATATGTGCAATAACAATAGTAGCTAATTCTAGCTCCATTTCATATCATATGTACATACATGTTTCTAAGGTAGTACATATTTAATTATATATTTTTGTTCAAATTTATATGAGTTCATAGTGACATGTATGCATATTTCAAATTAGCTTTTTCATGAAAATTATGTTTTTATTATGTTTCATTTGGTTATTCCTTTATACTACATAATTATCATGATGACACATGTTTTTTTACATTTATATTAATCTTGAATATATCTATGCATCTTTTTTGTGGCATTGATATTGAGACCTATATTTTCTTTATAGATGGTAAGGTCCACCCCTATAAAAACTCAAATTAATTCCTTTGAAACTAAAATTCAAAATATATAATGCCATAAAAGAAGTCAACTCTACTATGCTCATCATAAAGAAGAAATAAGTATTCATAGTCATATGTAACACATATAAAACAATCAATCTAGGCTATGGATATATAAATGAATATTGAACCAATCATTATTCATTCAAACCATTGAACACCATTATAACACATGAATCTACAACATCCCAACCTATAGACACTTATGCTTAATGTGAAACATATCCACAATCAAACCACAACCTTACAAAATTCTAACAATGACTTCATAATATATTCTAGAATATTTCATAATAGAATCTAGATGCACTATCAAACTTGCAAACATGCATGGTGTGAAATGAATGCTACCCTAGCATGCATACTAATAGAACAAATATTGGTCCAATTTGTGCTATATTCTTTAATGAGAAATGACGATATCTATTCTCAACATCTAACAATATGAACCCAAGGGAACAACCAAAGGAGTTGAAAAACCTAACTTGCATGGAGGAGATATATGCATAGCACAAGTAAATCCAATAGTGTAATTTATCCATGTTCATGGAGGGAAATACAAATATAGTGGTCATACAATTAGTTCCCCACAAGATATCAAAATGATAGAAAAATATCTTCCACATAAAATTAAAAAATTATCTATGTCTTAATTGTTTGAAGATTTCGTACACAAGCAAACCATTATTATTTCTATGTAAGTAGGAGCCATGTGTGGGATGAAATACAACATAAGATTGCATGTGACCCATACTACAAAGATGTTGAAATATATTTGAATTGCTATTGAAACTCCCTTATAACAGTACAAATATTTCAAACATGCTTCATACCATTAATGTTGAAAGTGAACATATGGTGGTACTAGACATTGAATCTATGGTTACTGATGATCATTTTGAAAATGACATAACTTGCTCATCATCCTTTATGACTAGATTAACAAATAAATGTAATTAACTAGAAATCATCAAAGAAACCTTGAAAATTAAAGATGAACATGACACCTATATTCATTAGCCACAAATCGATCCCTCTCCAATAAATGAATACAATATTGAGGGCCTTTTAGTATGGCCTTTCCCACACCCTTTCTAACTAGCATTTCATTTCAATTGCAACCTTGATATAAACAATTTGATATACATGAATACGTGTTGCACTTAATGAGGTTTAATGATAATATACAATGGAACCCATCCATGATTTCAATATTTTGTATTGAATCTTATGATGTGCCACCATAGTCAAAGACTTTCCTTAGTTTTTTTCAAGAAAAATATAGAGGATTGTATACCAATCACCATTGATTATATTCATCTCCATATACAACAATTGCCTAACACTTAGCTAGCTGAACAACTAATACATTTTGGATCTTCCCTATGAGGGGCACTCATATTGGAATAAGTGTCATGGTGAGCTTTCAAATATGATAAACCAAATAGGATCACCCACTCTTCTTCACATTAAGTGTTACAGATACTAAATGGCCAAATCTAAAATGACTATTTTTAAATGGTATAACATTGATGCAGGGGCATCTGGAAGCATTCAAAACAATTGAGGCAGTTGACAATGAAGTTGCAGAGTACCAAATTATTGCATTTGATGAGCAGAAGTTGTGGATTAAAGGGTTTTTTGTCGAGTACATCTAGTGTTTCCATGTTAATTTTCAGAGGTCCGCATGAAGATTTGATCGAGATATGAATATTTGTGTTATGACAGTTGTTCAGTCGTTCTAGTTGGTGAACCTAAAAGAAGATGATGTGATTATGGTAATTTAAGTTGTTGCAGATGTTTATGTGGTGATTCATGATGCTCATGGATGTTTTTGGATCGTGTGTTATTGGTCCACATCGATTGTTGTGCTTGCGATTGGTGATTTTCTTTTGTGAGTTCATGTTTTCCATGTTCTTGGTCGATAGGGTGTTTGTAGTGTGTTGTGGATCTTCGAGGAATAATTTTTGATGGTGTTTCATGTTTGAGGATGTTGTTTTGGGTCCTTACTTTGTTGTGGCTGACATTGGTTGGTTCACATTGTAAATTGTTTATTGTTTAAGGCCGACCTATTTGAGTTTGCACGTTACCTTTCTAGCTGTTGTAATTGAGTCGACATGTTAAGGGTTAGATGATTTGCAGGTGATATAAATAGAGGAGAGAGGACTTGTTACAGGGGTACCGAGAAGGGAGGATCAATAAGGTGATTGATAGTGTGAAGTATGAAGCATAGAGATGAAGTATTATGATCCAGAAGAATCTCAGAGTAGAAGAAGTGTGGAGCAGAGCAGAAGGAGTTGATGGAAAATCGTTATTATTTGAGTTATTTGTAATCCCTGAGCTGCGGCCTAAAATCTGTTAAGCCTGAGAGGCATATGCAGTGTGTTTTGAGATTATAATACAATGGGGAATGAGCTTTGAAGGCTGGGTTTTTCCCTGTTAGGGTTTTCCCAGGATATATCTTGTGTCTGGTGTTCATGAATATCTTTTATCTTTCTATGGATTAGCTATTAATTTATGTTGCATATCTGTTATGATCATGGAGTTAGTAATTTAGGCTGCAAGGCGAGACAGTCCTTAATTGGTCCCTCCTACCTTGACTGCATCAAACATCTAGACCACAAACAAACAAAGACCGCATGGATTTATCATAATTAATAATTTGTATACCACATCCCTATATTTACATCAACATTTTATAGTCTTTCACGAAGAGATAATAGAAAATATCCTTTGCGTAACAAATTATTGTTATAGATATGAATGAAAACATCAAGGTTCTACACATATACATGATTTACCTTGGATTGAGAGTGCACTAAACATGGACAACCCTGATTGGGGAAACCATATATATATATTTGTGTGTGTGTGTGTATAAAGAGAAATATCATTCTTTAACAAATATGTTAGTGCATGAAACCCTTATAGTTGATAGAAACAACACATGATATTGATCTTTGTAAAATGATCCTTGCTTACTAAATACAATTGAGATCTTCTCTAGAAATAAATTTGTTGACTATGAAGATTTAATCAATCATGTACAAAGTCACACAAAATGTATGGAAGCAACATGCCTATGTAGGAAGGTGGAGTTCTATAGTGTCGATACAAAGCTCCTTGGAGTGAATGTGATACCTCTTCCTTGTCCTATGATGAATTTGAAAGAAAAAAAATGCTCCTACACAAAATAATGATAGGTTAAATATACACAATCCAAAGATGATTTTAATATGGAGAGCTAATATGGATTGTCAACCTATCATTTTAAAAAATCATGTTCTTAAGTACATTGCCAAATATGCATCTAAGGAAGAAAGGAAATCTGAGAGTTGCATTGATATGCTAACACAAATATGTAAAAACCATTTACACCAAAAGACCAAGCTCTTGTAGCATATAGAAAATTCATAAGGAATATTGTTGAAGAACGCAATATAGGTACACAAGAGACATGCCATATGTTACAAAAATTTCCACTTGTTTGCAATCGTTCATTTATGACACTAAATTTTGTGAAAAAAGTATTCCATCAAATCAAAACAAATCTAGATGAAAATACATTACAATTGACCTATCTACATGCCTATATGCAATGCTCTATTGAGATGGAAATAGTAATATCGATTGAATCTGCACAATCATTCTCATTTTCTTCTTATCACAAAGGGTACAAATGGAAAGATTGAAAACGAAAAAACAATTCTTAATGTCTTTCCTCGATTCCGTACTATTCTAATTGAGGATTCAAAACATTTTGAAACATTTTTTGCAGTGAGCTGCTTCTTTATCAGAATTTTTTATGACATCACCATAGACACAGGTTTCAATAAATATGATATTGTTGCAAATTGGAAGGAAATGAATATAATAAATACTATGTGTGGCATGTTGACCGAAAAATTGATATAGAGGTTACCCATGAAGAGGTTCAGAAGATATTCATAATGAGGTAGATACAAAAAATATAATAGAAATGAACAAATGAGAGTTCCTATCACAAATGGGCCTTGCTATTGGTGTAAATGTAAATGACTTTGAAATGATTGATAGCCATGATTTTGACAATATCAACAAATGGGATGAATGCACTATATCTCCACATTTACATGGCATTGCATAACATTTCATAAACACAAAGAAGATGTCCCAACAAGATGACCAATCCACATTAGAGTTGAATGATCCATCATATCCACTATATCCCAAACAAGAACTAGCACTTAAACCATTATTAAAGAACACTATAACAATAATTCCTTCAAGCAACCCTTGCATATGATCATACAAGGAACAATAGGTATTGTAAGAAAATACAATTTAATTCATTGTATTAGGCATGCACATTGGAGTTTAGCATCCCACAAAATTAACTCAATCCTTGTTGTTAATCCTACAAGAATTTTTGCATTCAACATATATGCCTAAACTATACACCCAACCTTTAAGATTCTAATAAAAGAAATACAAACATTAAAGGGGAAATCACTAATAGTGTTTCAAGAAGACATGAAGCATGTGAAATACCTCCTTTTCGATGAGATGAGCTTCATAGGACCAAAATTACTACTGAAAATAGATAGTAGATTGTGTGAAGCTTTCCCCCACCAATAACACCAATGCTTTGGTGGCACATATATCATTCTTGTGGGTGATTTGGCACAACTACCACTTGTTATGGACAAACCTATCTATGTATCACACTCAAATGCCAAATTCCTAGGGGAATAATTCACTACAATTATTATATTACAAAAAAAAATCAACATGGTGACACTCAAACTCAAATTGATTTTCCTCATTTACATTACAAAATATGCGTAATACAAAACTAGTTGAACAAGACTGGGAATTACTAATGAACCACACAAATAAGTTTCTATCAAATGATGAACAAAAATAATTCAACCAATCAATGCACCTATTTTCCACACATGATTTAGTGAGGGTACACAACAAAAAAGTCCTTAAACTACTTAATCTTCCTATTGCACTTAGTGTTGCAGTAACAACACACATAAAATTGAACATTCATAATGATGTTGACCAAATTCTATTGGATGTTTCTGATATACATGGTTGTGATTGATGTCAACACTATTTGCATTAATGTCTTCAAGGTTGTATATGTCAAGGATATTGAGAAAATTGCAATAAAATAAGTTGCAGGTTGTTAGTGGTGAAGTGAAGTTCAGTCTGTTGGTTAGCTCAGTACGTTGATGATCAGAGGTTGTGGATTAAAGGGATTGTTGTCGATTATATCTAGTTTATCCATGTCAAGTTTCAAAGATCCACGTGAAGATTTGATCGAGTTATGAGTAGTTGTGTTCTAACAGTCATTCTACTGCTTCAGTTGGTGTTCATGAATGAAGATGATGTGATTCCAGTAAGTTCAGTTGTTACGGATGCTTCTTTGGTGATTCATGATGTTTGTGGATGTTTCTATATTGTTCTCTATCTGTGTTGCACATCCGCATTGATCATTGTGCTCACGATTAGAGATTTTCTCTTACATATTCATGTTTTTCATGTTCTTGGCCGATAGGGTGTTGTAGTGTGTTGTGGATCTTTGAGGAATAATTTTTGAAGGTGTTTCATGTTCAAGGATTTTATTTTGGATCTAGATTATGTTGTGGCCAACATTGGTCGATTTGCATTGAAAATTATTTATTGTTTTGGGCGGACAGTTTGCATATGCTTTATTATTTTGTTGAGGCCCACATGTAGCGATGTAATATCTTGTTGTAGATATATATAAGCGATTGTTTATTCCATTTGAATGCATGCATGTATGAGATGTGCGAATAATTTTCTAATCATTTGAAGGCAAAATCAGAGTGTGAAGAAGCGTTCATGTGCTTAACCGGAACTGTAATCAGGCATTAGCATATGTTATTTTCTCAGTTCAAAATATTGCAGATGTAATCCGAATGTTTCTGTAAGACAATGTGTCTTCCTTTGGGTAGTAAGCCTTGTTGTAATTGAGCAGTGAGCTCTAGGCAGTGCACCTAAATGCATGTGCATTCCCCATTTCATTCTTTATACTTTTAACAGGGTATAATCTTGTGGACTAACCTCCACCGTGGTTTTTCCCCTAATAGGGTTTCCATGTAAAAAATCTTGGAGTTATGTGTATTTCTGATGTGTTGATGATTTATGATTTCATGGTTATTTATCATATTTGAGAATAAGGTTAATAATTTTGATAAGTTTAAATTTATGAGACAACTGATTCACCCCCCCTCTCATTTGTCTACCCTTGTGTTTCCAACAATTAGTATCAGAGTAGGTTCCTCGGAAGAAGTTTGATAGCTTGAGGTGATTCGGGATGGCGACATACAAGAAGGATAGTCTGAGATTTGATGGAACAAATTATTCTATGTGGAAGGCTCGAATGGAGTGTCATCTGAGATGAATTGGTGAACCCTTCTAGAATATTACAAGGAATAGGTATGTTATCCCACATAATGGTCCTTCTACTGTTGCTGAGATTAAGGATGTCGAGTACAATATTAGGGCTAAGGAAGCATTGTTAAGTGCTTTGACTGATTTCAAGATAACAAATGTTATGGATTTGAAGACAACTTATGAGATCTGGAAAAAGTTGGAAACTTTGTATGAAGGTGATGCACATGTGAAGGTTGCTAAGCTACAAACCCTGAAAGGGAAATATGAAATGTTGAGAATGGGTGATGATGAGAACATTATTATTTCATGCAAAGAGAGAATGAACTTGTGTGTAGTATCAAATATGCTGGTGGAACATTGGATGAATCAGAAATTGTTGCCAAAGTGCTCAGATCCTACAAAAAAATCCAAAGCTACTGCTATTGAGGAGATCCGGACTGTGACAAATGTAACCAAAGATATGTTGATTGGTAAGCTTATAGCTTTTGAGTTAAGTGAGTTTGGTGATGCTCTTCCTAAGATAGAATCTGCATTCAAAGCTACTACCTCCGAAAAGGATAAGCAAAGATATGATCTGGGAGAAAGTTCCTCTAGAAAGATATTCAAGTATGAGGAGGAAGTGAGAGAGATTGAAGAGGAGAGAACACTAGATGAGCTTGAAGCACTTATTGTCAAAAGCGAAGTCAGAGGAGAAGGTAAGTATAAAGGGAAATTACCTATTAAATGTTTTTCTTGCAATAAGATAGGTCATTTTGCATCAAGGTGTTCGGAAAGAGTTCCTAAGCCAAGACCTAATAAGCCTAGATTCCAAAGAAAGTGTTATTATGTTGCTGATGAAGGTGTGATAGATGATGAATCTGATAAAGGGAATGTAAGTGAAGATGAATGGGCATTTATTGCTATCAAGGAAAATGATCCTATACCTACTGAATTTGTTGGTTGCTCAAATGTGGAGAAAGCTCTAGCAGCTAGAGTTGAAGAAAAAGATGAATGGTTGATTGACAGTGGATGATCTCATCACATGACAGGTGATAAAAGAAAATTTGTGAGCCTAGAAAAGTATGATGGTGGTGTTTTAAGATTTGGTGATGACAAAGCTAGTGTAATTCATGGCAGAGGATCCATTTCTCTTGATGGTAAGAACAATACTGATGATGTTCTATATGTGGAAGGTTTGAAGCATAATCTCTTAAGTGTTGGATAGATGGTCGACAAGGGATACAATCTTCAATTCAAGAATGGAAAGTGTAGAATACTGGGAAGTTCTGGAAATGTGATTACTTCAAGTACAAAAACAAAAGGTAACATCTTTCACTTGAATGCTACTAGTAAAAGTTTTCTGATTGCTCAAGTTGATGAAAGTTGGTTGTGGCATAGGAGAATGTATCATGTAAACTTTGACAATATTATCAAGATAAGTTCTACTCAAGCAGTGAGAGATCTTCCTAAGTTTGTAAAGCCTACTAATACTATCTGCAAGGAATGCCAGTTAGGGAAGCAAACTAGAATTTCATTTCAGAGCAAACAATATCATTCAAATAAAGTGTTGGAGCTTGTTCATACTGATTTGTGTGGTCCTTCTAGAGTCAGAAGTTTACAAGGAGATAGGCACTTCATGTTACTTATTGATGATTACTATAGATTGATGTGGGTTACTTTCTTAAGGGAAAATTTTGAAGCTCTAGAGAAATTCAATATTTTTAAGGCCATGGTTGAGATAGAGACAGGTCTAAAGATTAAATATTTGAGATTAGATAGAGGTGGTGAATTCACTTCTCATGAGTTTAATTCTTTTTGTGAAGAGCATGGGATAAAGAGACAATTATCTGCCCTACGAACCCCTCAACAAAATGGAGTTGTGGAAAGGAAGAATGGGACAATTCAAGATGTTGCTAGGACTATGATGTTGGAAGGAAATGTTCCACATATGTATTGGAGAGAAGTTGTGAGTACTGTTGTTTACACTTTCAACTGGGTACAAGTCAAAGGTGATACTGGCAAGACTCCTTTTGAGCTATGGTTTGGTCACAAGCCTACTATTAGGTACTTCAAAATATTTGGGAGTAAATGCTTTATCAAAAGAGATGAAGATATAGGAAAGTTTGATGCTAGAAGTGATGAAGGAATCTTTCTTGGTTATTCTACTAAGAGTAAGGCCTACCTGTGCTACAATATGAGATTGAGGAAAATGGTTGAAAGTGCTAATGTCAAGGTTGATGAAGATATTTCTAAACCATTCAGAACCTACGGATATGATTCAAATGATCAAAATAATAGTTTAGTCACAAGAAAGAAAGTTCAGACTCAAAATCAAGTTCATATCATTCTGGTGAATCAAGAAAATCAAGAGGAAGGAACTAGTGAAAGTGCAGAAGAGAGATCACAAGAGCCAAAATTTCAAGAACATCCTAAGACACCAAGGTATGTAAGACTAAATCATTCAGAAGATCAGATCATAGGTGATAAGAACAAAGGTGTTCAAACTAGGAGAAAAATTGCAAAAGAATATTGTTTGATTTCAAAGACTGAGCCTAATAGTGTGAATGAAGCATGCAAAGATGAACATTGGATGGAAGCAATGAAAGAAGAATTACTGCAGATTGAGAAGAATGATACATGGATTCTTGTTCCTAGACCTAAGGACAAAAATGTAATTGGAACTAAATGGGTCTTTAGAAACAAACTGAATGAGGAAGGTGAAGTTGTTAGAAACAAAGCAAGACTTGTGTGCAAATGATATTCTCAGATGGAAGGAATTGAATTTGAAGAAACTTTTTCCCTTCTTGCTAGGATTGAAGTTGTGAGACTATTTCTTCCTTATATTGCTTACAAAAACTACAAGGCTTATTAGATGGATTTCAAGTCAGCATTTCTAAATGGTGAATTGGAAGAAGAAGTGTATGTTGAGCAATTTGATGGATTTCAATTGACTGATCAGGGAGATATGGTTTGTCGATTGAAGAAAGAATTGTATGGACTTAAGCAAGACCCAAGAGCATGGTATGCCAAATTGGACAAGTATTTGTTGAAGATTGGATTTAATAAAGGTACTGCTGATAGTAATTTGTATTTCAAGATTGATGATGATAAAGATTTGATTTTTGAACTCTTTGTTGATGATATCATTTTTGGAGGAGATGATAGTTTGTGCATGAAGTTTGTTGATGAGATGTAGAATGAATTTGAGATGTCTATGATTGGTGAGATGAAATTCTTTTTGGGATTGCAAATTACTCAGCTAGATAAAGGGATCTTTATATCTCAGTCCAAGTATGTGAAAGAATTGCTAAAGAAGTTTGGTATGGAAGATTCAAAGCCAATTGGCACACCTATGGTGACCGGATGCAAGTTGACACAAGATGATGATTCTCTGAAAGCAAATCAGACTAGATACAGATTGATGATTAGTGGATTGCTCTATTTGACTCAAACTAGACCTGATATCATGAATGTCCTATGCATTGTTGCAAGATTTCAAGCTGATCCTAAGGAATCTCATGCAACTACTGTGAAGAGGATTTTTAGATACTTGAAGGGGACAGTTGATTTTGGCCTGTGGTATCCTAAAGATGATGATCTTACTTTAAGTGCCTTTACTGATGTTGATTGGGCAGGTGATGTGAATGACAGAAAGAGTACTAGTGGTGGTGCATTTTTCTTGGGTAAGAAGTTGATTTCATGGTTAAGTAAGAAGCAGAATGTCATTTCTTTATCTACTACAGAGGCAAAATACATTGTTGTTGCTAATAATTGTAGTCAAGTATTGTGGATGAAGCAGATGTTGAATGATATTAGAGTTGTGTATGATGAACCTATTGCTATATTTTGTGATAATTCAAGTGCAATTAACATTTCCAAGAATTCGGTGCTGCATTCAAAGACCAAGCATATAACTATCAAGTTTCACAAGTTTTGAGAGAGAAGGTGAGTGAAAAGGAAGTCAGATTGGAGTATGTGCCTACTAAGGAACAGATTGCAAATATCTTTACCAAACTATTGCCTAAGGATACTTTTGAGTATCTTAGAGGGAAGCTAGGGGTGATTACCCCTCCTAATCAAAACTAATATGTATTGACTTGCATCAGTTTATGCATTTCATAGTCATATCTTGATCCAAATTGATGTTGTGATGGATGCTACTTAGGGGGGGTAGTCAGATGTTCAGATATGTGGTTCAGAGCTTGTGTGGAGAAAAGAGATATTTATCATTGATGTCAAAGGAGGAGAAGAGTCATGTGAAAAACTGTGAATTATCTAGGGAGAAGAGTCGTGTGGGGAGAAGAGTCGTGTGAAAGAGTTGAGGAGAAAAGAGTCAAAACCTAAGGGGGAGTAAGTGTTAAAGATAGTTGTGTTGATGGTGTTTTTCACATCATGTGTTGCCATTAATGCCAAAGGGGGAGATTGTTGGATGTTGTTGATAGGTGGTTGTCATTCATGTCAACACTATTGGCATTAATGTCTTCAAGGCTGTATATGTTGAAGATATTGAGAAAATTGTAATAAAATAAGTTGCAGGTTGTCAGTGGTGAAGTGAAGTTTAGTCTATTAGTTAGCTCAGCACGTTGATGATCAGAGGTTGTGGATTAAAGGGTTTGTTTTTTAGTATATCTAGTTTATCCACGTCAAGTTTTAGAGATCCGCCTGAAGATTTGATCGAGTTATGAGTAGTTGTGTTCTGACAGCCATTTTGTTGCTTCAGTTGGTGTTCCTGAATGAAGATGATGTGATTCTATTAAGTTTAGTTGTTGTGGATACTTCTCTAGTGATTCATGATGTTTGTGATGTTTCTAGATCGTGCTCTATCTGTGTTGCACGTCCGCATTGATTGTTGTGCTCGCGATTAGATATTTTCTCTTGCGTGTTCACGTTTTTCATGTTCTTGGTTGGCAGGGTGTTGTAGCGTGTTGTGGATCTTTGAGGAATAATTTTTGAAGTTGTTTCATGTTCAATGATTTTGTTTTGGGTGTTCATTATGTTGTGGCCTATATTGGTCAATTCGCATTGAAAATTATTTATTGTTTTGGGTCGACAATTAGTATATGTTTTATTATTTTGATGAGACCGACATGTAGCAATGTAATCTCTTGTTGCAAATATATATAAGCGATTGTTTATTCCATTTGAAGGAATGTGTGTATGAGATGTGCGAATAATGTCCTAATCATTCAAAGGAAGAAGCAGAGTGTAAAGAAGAGTGAGCAAAGTGTGAAAAAGTGTTCATGTGCTTAACCGGAACTATAAGCAAGCATTAGCAGATGCTATTTTCTCAGTTCAAAATCTTGCGGATGTAATATGAATGTTTATGTAAGACAGTGTGTCTTCCTTTGGGCAGTAAGCCTTGCTGTAATTGAGCAGTGAGCTCTAGGCAGTGCGCCTGAATGCATGTGCATTCCCCATTTCATTCTTTATACTTTTAACAGGGTATAATCTTGTGGACTAATCTCCACCACCATGGTTTTTCCCCTAACAGGGTTTCCACGTAAAAAATCTTGGTGTTATGTGTATTTCTAATGTGTTGATGATTTATGCTTTCATGGTTATTTATCAAATCTGAGAATAAGGTTAATAATTTTGATAAGTTTAAATTTCTGAGACAACTGATTCACCCCCCCTCTCAGTTGTCTACCCTTGTGTTGCCAACAACTTCCCCAAAAAGTATTGCTTTTTAGAGGCCAATGAATCATGTTAACAATAAACTTTGGATTCATGCAAGCCTTGTAAATGGGTCTCTTGGAGAGGTCCTAGATGTTGTGTACATAATTGGCTCTAAACCACCTAATTTTCCTTTGTACATAGTGGTGCACTTTGATAATTACAATGGCCCAGCGTGGAACCAAGATGACCCAAAAATTATACCTATAACACCCACATCTCTAGGTAATCGTAGACAAATACCACTATCCATGGCATGTGTAATTACTATACATAAATCCCAAGGACTAACACTCAACAAAGCAACAATTGATATTGGTAAAAAAAAGGGACAAGGATTAACTTTTACAACTATATCTATATTTAAATCAATCAAGGGACTACGCGTAGAACCACCATTCTCCCTTTATCACTATTCAAGAATGAAAAACAATCCTTACACAATTTTATCAGGAAAAAGAAAGAGTCTTGACTACATTTACTCTCATTATAATATGTTTAGGAACACATTTATTCAATGCAACCTTTTGTACATATACTTTCCATAAAAAAATTCTATCATCTCTTCATAGTATGAGCTTTATAAAAAGAAAATCTAACCTCATATATTCATAACTTCATGGTGTACAAGTGTAGGCTTAACATTTGTACACAACTACATCGAGCAATCTTTCTCACCTATAATTTCTTTTCTTAACACACCCTTTATGTTTTTCTACACTATGTACTTTTAACATAAGAACAACCATGCACTTGTGATTAAGTCCACTAACTTTTTGTTTCAATATGTAGGAATGAAAAAATGAACAAGCAAAAAACTCTTTCTAGGATCATTCCATACAAGCAAAGAGAATCATCAAATGTAAAATATTCACAATTGAAAATGTTACAAATGCTTCTTTCAATTAACTATAAACAAATATGTAATACAAGGATTTTTCAAAAATAATATTGTACATATTTCAAAGTTGCACTACAAAATTATATAGACAATAAAGAATATACCCCTTAACATATTTAACTTCCATATACTTTCTATCCACCTAACTCTTCTACTCCCTTCTCATACAAGCACTAATTATATAATTAATGATTGCATTAATATAATTAGGCCAAGATTTATATGTAGGGGATTTTATTCCCTTATTCAAATTCCAAAATTTATGATGCAGGCTTTAAATTCCACATTGATACTCTGTAAACAGTGTTTTAATTCTTGACCGTTGTAAACCCATCAATAAAGAGGATTCGAAGTCAGGCTGCTTCAATGTCTTTTCATGCAGACGTCCAGACCGTCAATAATCATCTTCCTCTGTAACGGAAAAGCAAGGGCGTCAAGAACTTTCGGACTCTGGAGATGGGCGTCAAAACCATGAACAACGATGAGGAAGCTATCTTCTGTCGAAGGAAGCGTCAACTGTTCTTCTGCTGCTGCGGAACAGCAGTCGCAATCATCATCATATTAGCTCTAATCTGCGTCATACTGGGCGTCACGGTGTTCAAAATTCGGGACCCCAAGGTGACCGTCAACTCTGTGGCACTCAATCACCTGAACATGGAGTTCCGAGAGCTGAATTTGGAGCTCAATGTAACATTGGACATGAATTTGTCCGTCAAAAACCCCAACAAAGCCAGCTTTAAGTTCGGCAATAGCACAGTCGAGTTGTACTACCGTGGCACCAATTGCGGAGAGGCGCTCATTCCGGCAGGAAAGGTTGACGCCGAGCGGACCGTCAAAATGAACACCACCGTCACCATCATGGGACACCGTTTCATGTCGAACTCGCATCTGATTGGTGACGGCCTTTCGGGGGTGTTTCCGCTGACCAGTTGGACAGCGGTTTCTGGGCGAGTGAATTTTTTCAATGTTTATAAACACCATGCTGTCTCATACTCGCACTGCAATTTTTCCATTATTGTAGCGAATCGTACCATTCAAAGGGAAGCATGTTCATACACTCTTAAGATCTGAAGGGTTTTACTGTATTTTGAAAATGCTTTCGCTCAATGTGTATAAAACCCTCTTTAGATCTTTTTTCCATCTCTGCTACAAATTTTGTTGTTTTGAAGCTCATGGAGTGAGTTTATATTCATTTGAGTTTATTTATGGTAAACCGGGGTTTGTTTCATTTGTTGTGGAATTGCTGAAATGGGTTTGCTTGCATGCCAGAGTGTACGAATTTTCTCATGCTAATTGCTGGAATGGGTTTTCTTGGGTTATTTATGGTGAACTGTGAATCGTTTCCGAATAGGCTTGTTACTGAAATGGGTTTACTTATTAGTTGGGTTTAATTGTTGGCAAACTGGAGTCAATTCGTTTATGTTCTGTTGGTGAAGTAGGTTTTCTTGCAAGCCAGAGTGTACTGCTTTACATGCTATGAGTGTGAAGAAACCCAGCGTTTTTTATCGGACTGATATATCATTATTTTTTCCCGTTCTTTTTCTTAGAATAGCCTGTGTTTTTGTGAGTTTTAGCATTGGAGAAATAGTGTCCTGCAAGAAGAGTATACTGCTGCACAAGTAGTCTGTCTGCTGGGGTTATTTATTCCGGAGCCATGGAGGTCTCTTTTAGGCTTTAGAGCTTCAAACGGTTACAGGAAATTAGATTATCAAATTTGCAGTGAGAGTATTTGGATTTGGACTAATCAATGCAGTGTTATTTTGCTTCAAATTTCCCATTTGCTTTTTCATCGATCTCAAGTTTGGGTGCCAAGAGAATGGGAGGCCAGATAAGTTGAAAATGGTGATGCCAGATGCCATCATTTGAGCTGCAACCTTCCAATGTACTTCTCCCAAAATCCATGTAGATTATTAAATGTTGAAACTCTGTTTGATCTGATTCTGAGGCATTCTGTGTTAAATCTAAATTTTTGACAGAACATCAAATTCACTTCGTGCAATAAGCTAATTTAGACAAGAAATTGCCCAATTAGATGTAGATTAGGTGTCGTTTTGGTACTCCTCTGGAAGATGAAATATTGAAATTTAATTTAATTTGTTGAAGGAATTTCAAATTATGATCGAATTCCATTTTCAGTCAAAGCAAAATTCTAATACAGCTGAGAAACAGCTTATCTAAGACCTAGACCAAGCAGCATTCTGTGCCAAATTCCTCTTAGATAAAATTCAATTCAAACTATCTCTTAGGTGATCAAATCCAATCTAAAAAATTGGTGACATTTCACATCTAGCCCAAGCGGGCTGGCTTAACCAGCACACTCTAAGGGTAGGGTCTCCTGGAGGGGGGCTTCCTAAAAAATTTCACCGGGTGCTTCTCATAATTTTTAGGAACAGTTTAAAACTGGTGGTCCCATGAACTTAATATCACAGTCCAATTTAAAATATTAAGCTTCTTTGAAATTTTCAACTTAAATAAAACAAAGCAGAACCACCAGATCTCACACAGACAAATAGGCTAGTAGATGGCCATTATTATTTCCTTATTATGAAAAGGAAGAAAAAATAGAGCCCATGAGTGGTGCCACTGCCTGGTGCTGACTACAATTGTCTATGGAAAAAAGATAACAGTGTAGCAAGCGTAAAACCCATGTTTTTGTCAAGTGCTGTAGAAAGCAGAATAGAACACGAAAAATATATCCCTATTGAATCACATTCCACAGTAAAATGTAAAACTCACTACTGTCAAACTATCGCGTGAGGATAAAGTTTCTTTAATTGGCAAGATAAAACCAAAGATAAAAAATAGAGATAAAAATAAGTAAATATACATCATTTTCTTTTCAATTTTATTTTAAACGGGAATTTAAAGCTTGAATTGGTTGATAAATGGCAGATAAAATTTCTAAACTATAGGGGCAATCTCCATCTCCACCTATTTTTCACCCTCTCAAATTTGCAGTCCTAAAAGGTAGGAGCTGCTATTCCTTAGGGAAAGATTCCAATTAATCCTGTAGCAATTTTTTTTTGACTTCATGAGACCTCTTGCTCCTTAAAAATAGATCCTGAAGCCCCCCATGAAACCCCACCCTAAGCATTGACCGCTTAGGTGGCTGGTGTGGGCCCCTTACTTTGTTCCGTTCGTTTATTCCTTTTTGTTTCAATAAACATTCGCGGTTACGGTCAGCGGCCAGCAGTTCCCGCCCATGAGAAGAATGAAACTCAAACTCAAAAACTGTTCCCGCGCTTCTGCGGAAATTTGGTGGATGGAGGCAATCGTACTGTTTCAACGTACGCAACAAATAGGTCTCCAACTCTATGAGTTTACATTTGCCAGTGTATTCCCCGCCTGTGCCAAAATGGGAGCAGTGGAGCAGGGTTTGAAGCATCCATAAAAGCATAAAGGATAGGCGAATGGGTGCTTTCAAAATGTGGAAGCATAGACACGACTCGTGAGTTGTTTGCCTGAATGCCCTAGAAATGTGGTTTCATGGAATGCCATGATTGCAGGATATGCACAGAAATGGATTCGTTGAAAAGGTTTTATAAACGTTCATTTCAAGCAAATGCGATTGGCAGGCGTGAAGCCAGTTTCTGCAACCTTTCCCAACATCCTCCCAGCTTGTGCCAAATGAGAGCTTTGGAGCAGTATATGGACATCCATTAGATCATAAAGGACAGAGGAATTTCGTCAGATGTTGCAGTTGCTACTACTTTGGTAGACGTGTATGCAAAAACTGAAAGCATGGACAGGGCACGTGAACTGTTTGACAAAATGCCTCAAAAAATGGGCAAAGGCTATAGAGGCAAAAAAAGGCATGGACGAAGCCATGCATGCTGCATCCCATGGTGACGGCCCTGTGCAATCCTGCAGCGTCAGACTTTGTCAGCAGCGCCGTACTGTCTGCCACTTACGCTTGCAACGAATATTTTAAGGTTGCATATGATTTCTGTTTTTTTTGCACATTCAAGGTTTTATTATTATGTTAAGTTGCATATGATTTTTTTTTAACAAATATTTAACGCTTAAATTAAAATATTTTAATACCAGGTATAAGACTTTTTTTTTAGGTATATGTTTTATTAACATATTTTATATTTTATGTTAAGTTTTTTATTATTTGAAAAGAAAAAATAATTGTATTAGATAAGTAAAAATTTATTTTTAAATATAAGAATATTATTATATTATATAATTTTATAATACATTATTAAATATTATTATGTTATCTTATATTTAAAAATAAAAATTTTACTTGTTTTGATTTTTCACTTATCTAATACAACTATTTTTCCTTTTTCAAGTAATAATTTTTTTTGTATAAATGATTATAAATTTTTCAAAATTATAGATATATGTTTTATTAACATATTTTATATTTTATAGATATTAAATATATGAATATTTTAAGTTATATATATTATATTATTATATTATATAAATTTATAATACATTATTAAATATTATTATGATATCTTATATTATATTGTATTATGATATATTACTAAATATTATTATGTTGTCTTATATTTAAAAATAATTTTTTACTTGATTTAATTTTTTACTTATCTACTACAATTATTTTTTCTTTTCAAATAATAAAAAATTTAACATAATTTTGAAAAATCTATAATCATTTATACAAAAAAAATTATTACTTGAAAAAGGAAAAATAGTTGTATTAGATAAGTGAAAAATCAAAACAAGTAAAATTTTTATTTTTAAATATAAGATAACATAATAATATTTAATAATGTATTATAAAATTATATAATATAATAATATTCTTATATTTAAAAATAAATTTTTACTTGATTTAATTTTTTACTTATCTAATACAATTATTTTTTCTTTTCAAATAATAAAAAGCTTAACATAAAATATAAAATATGTTAATAAAACATATGCCTAAAAAAAAGTCTTATGCAGTATTAAAATATTTTAATTTAAGCGTTAAATATTTGTTAAAAAAAATCATATCCAATACAATTATTTTTTCTTTTCAAATAATAAAAAACTTAACATAAAATATAAAATATGTTAATAAAACATATGCCTAAAAAAAAAGTCTTATGCAATCATATCCAATACAATTATTTTTTATTTTCAAATAATAAAAAACTTAACATAAAATATAAAATATGTTAATAAAACATATGCCTAAAAAAAAAGTCTTATGCAGCGTTAAAATATTTTAATTTAAGCGTTAAATATTTGTTAAAAAAAATCATATGCAACTTAACATATTTTATTTTTTAAATAAACCTTGAATGTGCAAAAAAAACAGAAATCATATGCAACCTTAAAATATTCGTTGCAAGCGAGTGGCAGACAGTATGACGCTTCTGACGGCTGGAGGATTGCACAGGGCCGTCACCATGGGATGCAATGTGCATGGCTTCCTCCATGCCTTTTTGTTGCCTCTATAGCCTTTGCCCAAAACATGTGGCCTCGTGGAATGCCACGATTGTACATTAGGCACGAAATGGTTTTGTTGACAAGGCTTTAGGGGAGAGGGGCCAATAGTCGTGCACTCAATCATGATTATAATACCCAATCTTACCACATATTTATACTATATATTGTAAATAAATAGTTCAAATGTAAATAAAAAAATAACCAAATGTTGATCAGAAGTGGACCCATATTTGAACACATGAGAACCTGAATGTTATATTAAAAAAACATAAATACATTCATGAAGAAGTGAAATAAGTATTTTTTTGTCTCAAATAAAATATCATAACTATCCACTATAAGTATGTCATTTAAAAGATAAAATACTCATTTAATAAAATAATACACTCATTTAAATAAGTATTGTTATCATAGTGAAAAAATATTGTTCTTATGTGTACAATTATTGGGGTAGCAATGTACAAGCATTGGAGTATTTAATATTAATAGTTTGTCCTATCACAAATATAAAAGGTGAGCACAATAAATACCATGTATTTTCCCACTAAATATGAAAGATTTTCAAAAAGTTTTAGTGTTCAACTATTGGTCCATTTTTGTTTGATATAAGTTGTATTTTAAATAATTATATGTTATTTTTATAACAACAAAGAGTTTTTTTGTGTTCAACTATTGGTCCATATGTGTTGAATATAAAAGCTAGAGATATTGATTATTTATGATTACTAATAGTAATTTGGTCCATTTAGTAGCATATTAATTTTATTTTAAATAAAAATATGATATTTTACAAGTAACAAATTATGGTATTTTTTTGTTCAACTATTGGGGGTCCCATGATTAAGATTTGGTTGAATCTTTAAAAAGTCAAATTTTAGACACTTCTTAATAGATGTGTTGATGTGTCGAGTTGCATGATGAGTCACACCTCCAAACCTTAGTTATAGATAGATAAGAGGCTAGCCCACATTTCAAAAAAAAAAAATGGAGGTTCTACAATATTCGAGTCAATCGCTACATGTTGACAAAGTTAGCCCGAACGACTACTAGCCCCTCTCCCCTATAAGCCTTCAAGCAAATGAATTGGCAGGTGTGAAGCGAGTCTCTACAATCTTCCCCAACATCCTCTTAGAATCGATAGTCATTTCAAAGAAGAAATAAAAGCAAATTTGAATTATACACACAAGTATGTCTATACCCCTTTGACCTTATCATCTCCTCCTCCTACACTACCTAGTAGGAAAATTACTAGCTATGTATGCAATAGATTATGTTTGCTAATTAAATCTATGTTATGCTTGGAGTGAAAATGACATTATTGATATCAATACTGTTGTATTGGAATTTTGAATTTTTTGTGTGAATAGATACTATATGTTTACATGTGCTATTTTTTTATTAAAATATCTATATTATGTTTTAAAGTTAGCAACAAGTAAATATGGACATTTTTTTTTATAGGTTATTTTTCTTAAATAGATGTATTTCACAACTTAAAGGATCAAAAATGGTAATTCATTTTCCCTACAAAATAATATGAAAGAAAAATAAGAACCATGTTGGGTTTGTATCTATCCTTTAAGATTTATTTTTCAAGTGGGAATATCATGAGAAGCTAAAGCATTCACCTATAGATATCCAATACGATCACTCAAAAAGAATGATGAATTAAATGACAAAACCCGAATTCTAGCAAAAGAGAGCATATAAACTCTCTTTTATTATTTTATGTTTATTCAAGTTCATATTGTGTGTTAGCAACCAAATGATATCATAACTCTATTTCTTATAGGTGGAATATGTTATGAGATACCCATGGAGTTGTAGAGTGGTCAGGTGGGAGGCATGGAACTCTATCCAAATATTTAGACAAGACAAAAATGCTTGGATGTTGTTGGAGAGAATCTATAAGTAAGCCCTAACAACCTTTTTAGAAATAGAAAGACAATTCAATTAAAGTATCAAATCTTAATTGTTTTGATAATTCTTTCTTTTAGGGTAAGTGAATGGAGAAAAAAAAAATTAAAACTAGCAATAGTGGATTTCAAGATCTTGTAGTCTCATTAACAAAATGAACTCAAACAATTAACCAAGTAATACAACTATATATAAATTCTTTGTGATGGTCCATATAAAATTTTATATTAATTTTGTATAAGAATTAACTCAACAATATTTTCTAGAAGATTGGAAAGGAATAGAGTCAAAAGTACAATAAAAGCATTCAATCTATCATTCATGACATACATGCTCATCAATTTAGCCTCAAAATAGTGAGTCAAGTTTAAAATCATTGAAAACTTATGGTTATTTATCCTTTAAATTGAGCTATATATTTGTAGTGATTCAAATATTTAGATGGTGGGATGAGGTGATTGTGAAGAAACTAAGTTTCTTTAAACATTGATGTGGAATATTATTTTTGTTATACATGTAGATTATAGGAGTTTGAATTTATAGCAATAAGATTACACTATGTCAAATTGGGTACATTTATTGTTGTTGTTGATGATATTTTTGATACTTATGGAACAATTGATGACCTCACACCCTTTAGGGAGGCTTTGATCAAGTAAGTTGTTTATTGTAAAGTTTATTACTATCATAACCTAATTTGAATTTTTTTTTTTAAATCATAATATTGTGCAATGTCTTGTCTTTTTATTTTGATTTTTCTTGGTATATGAAGATATTTATTTTCACTTCAATATGCAATTGGGATATGCCAATGATGGATCAACTTCTAGACTATATGCAGATTGGACTTCAGTTTTCCCTTAAAACATATATGGATATAGCTATTGAGGTAGAAAAGATACACGATCCTTGTGTGCAACAATGGATAAGAAATTATTTAAGTTATGGGTTGTGATTTAGTACCAAGTTGACGTTTATAAATCTATATATATTAAATTTATGTTTTTTATGATTTTTAAAAAAATTATTTAATGTTATTAATTTTAAGTTTCATTGCATATCTCATATTGTAGTGGAGGACACAAATTTGGGTAGAATTCTAAGGTGCTAAATGGATCGCTAATGAATATCATCCAACTTGATGTAAATATTTAAAGGAATCCTTGATATCTTCTAGTGTTCATGTGTCGATTATGTGCCTACATTATTTCCCTTGATTTTAATCGACACATATCTCCCAAATAATATTTGAAGAAAGTTAATAAGTTTGAAAGTATTATAGCCTTGGTTTGTCAATTAACTAATGACTCCAAATATTTTTCAGGTATTTGTCTACCACATTTCATAGTATAAATTTTGATATATTAAAATTATGAATTCTATGTTTAATAAAATTTCATAATGCATTTTTTCTTATTCTTGTTGTTAAGGCATTAGAAAGAACATGGATAAATTGCTCAATCGATAGAATGTTATGTAAGAGACAACCCTAGAACAACTAGGGAGGAGGATCTAAATCATATGAGGATGCTTATTGAACTAAACATAGAAGCATTGAACAAGGATAATTTGTTTTATGATCATGATATACCATTTTTTTGTAAGAGGTTGTATTTTGTTTCCATGTATAGCTCTATGTCTTTTATTTGGAGGGACAAATATGGATTCTCATTATCACTTCAAGGTACTGAAAATGACATAATGAAAATTCTTATTGAAGCAATACCTCTCTAAGATGGAAGAGAGGACAAACAAGTTTATTTTATTTGTTGTTCCTTTAAAAAAAATATTGTAAACCCAAATATAATGGATGAAAACTTCAAAATTAGAGTGTTTGGAAAATTTGAGTTTCGGGAAAATAAAGTATTACCCCATTTCATATAATCACTTACATATACATGAAAATTAAGGTTTTTAGGAATATCTAATTTTATTATTGTATATAGATTTCAGGGTTATATTATATCAATTATTTTCATTGGATATCATATAAATGATATAATTGAGTAAAAAAAACCATTTATGGATCTAGATTGTCCACTTGAATGCTATTCATCATATCTCAAAACCTTTATTGAGCTAATATTAGAAAAAATTGATAATGAAATATGATAAATTCATTTACTAGAACTTGCAATGTTAAGAGGTGTAATGGTTGTCAATATGGCACATTATATAGATAGATATATGTAATACAAAATTCTCCCTATTTTTCACTAGAATATGAACTTTAGGGTTAAATGATAACTTTGAGCTAGGGAGAGAATATATGGAAGTGAGGGTGAATAAAGGCGCAATAATGATGAGTAGATGATGAGTGCATGGAAAACAATGAAAGTATGAATGAAATAGGTATTAATAGGAAACTAGCCATGAAGCAAGCTTAAAATAAGAGCATGCCACATGTCATTAAGGCATTCCCATCAAAGTGGGTACACAACTAAATGAGAAATACAATGGGCATTGCCAATGTTTGAATAAATGTCCCAATCAAAACACTCTATTACAAGCATCTCCTTTTGACATAAATTAAAATTGTTAATGCCCTTAACTCATTCTATATTTTTACATATTCTTTTAATTATAGTCATACATGTGCATTATTCTTTCTAATGGTGCATTGAAAATTCATAGTATTTCCTTAATGCCTAGTGAATTGTGTTGATATTCACAAGAAATGTGAGTTGTTATTCTAGTCAACTCGTACTAGTATTTTTCATGTTTCACCAAGAATTCTCATATTCTTCTTCAAATCATGAATTTTGGTTACATCTACATAAATGAAACTCAATATATTTATTTTTCCCAAGTCTACATCAATATTTCAAAATGATTTTAATTATACAAAATGTTAGTTTAATCCAATTTATTAATAATTTTGATTGTTTGATCATATAAGGTTTCTTCTAATGTCTTAATATTTGTAAAATTGTTGAGTTCTCCATTTGAACAAGGTTATTGGAAGGTTTGAGGACAATAAGATTATGAAAGATGGAAGCAACCTTTTCAATCATAACTTCTATTATATGTAATGTGTATTGCTTTCCTAAGGGTTGTTCTAATGTCCACTAACATACAACTAGTACAATAGTGAATATTTATGATGGTTGTAATTTTAAGGCATATGATAGATTAGGCTTATGTACCTTTTTATTGATAGCAAAGATTTATTGATTTCATGGTACATGAAATATTTGATGAGTCAATGGTTAGTACTTGACAAGGGAATATAATTTCCTTGATCAAATTATTGTACTACTCAAATTTTTAGAAGTGAAACATCTTTCAATAGTTGAAAGCGTCATAGAGAAATTTGTAACACATTTTTTACTAAATAAAAAATATATTAAAATGTATTACAAATGATACACACAAATGTGAAACATTTTACAAATGTTCAATAAACATACTTTAAAGATTATTTATTTATACATTTAAATGAAAGAATAACAATTGGATGGAAAATCTCATGGCTTATAGAAAGGCATGCACACATGTCTTTACAAACAATTCTAAAGAAAATATGTTTACAAGTCTTGACAACCACAATTACAATATTATTAGGATTATCCTTTTTATGATTGTTTAATGTTAGAGAGTATAGAATGTTCTATACCATGAAATATTTGGTTGAACATGTAGCCACCCAATACAATAGAGATCAAATATTAGAGAATAAAGTTATTTTATCAAAGGATGTAAGTATATAGTGAGAATGAGTTAAGAATACAAAGAGAGCTCCTTGATTATATAGACCGAGGCACGACATAATATTACATAACATTATGATAGGTGTATCAAGATTCCATCTCGCAAAGAGTTATAGTTTCATCTATCTAATTTGATTACAACAAGTGTCTTTTAATAGCCATGATAAACTCCTCAAATTTAGTCACATAATAGACCAATCAAGGCATGCTTTGTTAGCCATGGATATATATTTTTGTTACAATTGGATACAGTTGCTTCTAAATATTAGCATAAAATAACTTTTAGTACTCCTTGGGGTGTCTTTTGCTATTATGTCATGCCATTTAGGTTGAAAAATGTTGGGGCTACCTAGCAAAGAGCTATGATAGTAATATTACATGAAATCATGGAATATTATTTGGATGTCATCTTGAGTAAATAAAAAGAAGGTATGAACACCTACATGTCCTCCAAAGAATCTTTCGATGGTTACGAGAATATAATCTATGCCTCAAATCGAAGAAATCAGCCTTTAGGGCCACATTAGGTAAGATATCAAGCTTCATTCTATCTTATCTCGCTAAAGCTATAATGATCATTGAAATCTCTCCATTGAGAAATCTTAACAAACTCCATACCCTTCGAGGAATATTCAATATATCCATAAGTTCATTGCATAAGTAGCTAATAAATGTTAGCCATTGTCCTATCCCCTCAAGAAAAGTACTAGCTTTTGTTAGGATGAGTTTTGTTAGAAGGCCTTTGGTCAAATCAAATAATACCTTTTTATCCCACCTTTGTTAATGAACTCATGAAAAACAAGTCAAATTATTATTTTATGTCTCCACTACACTAGTCACCTTTGGATCACTTCTACCACATCATGATGAATAGGGCCATAAATTATGAGTAGTCTACTATCAAAATATTTGGAAAAATTTGCATAATTGTTTGATTAATTTTGGAGCTTCTTGCAATGCTTTGCCATATTCCATTTGTCAAATGCTAGGAAAGGATCCCAAACCAACCAATAAAGTGGTGGTGCAACTCGAAAAAATTAAGGTTAAAGTCATCAATGAATTAAAAATGTGCATATAAAATTAGCATCAAACCCCCACATCCAGGAGTATAGTGATATACATGTTGACATCCCAAACATGTACATTATTACTAAGAAGAGAATAGACCAAATGTTTGAGGGGATGGTTCTCTACAAATTTTACTTAAATATGGATACCACATTGAAGAGGTTTGAATATTCAAATAAAAATAGATGTTCGGCCAAAAATAAAGCATATGATAATCGTGAATAATGCACCAAATGAAGTAGCCAAGTCACCAAAATGGATTTTGATGTATATAAGAGAAATGGTATCATGACAATTTATCTTATAACTAAGTAAGATACATGATAAGATAGTCCTATAAAAGGGATGCAAGAATTTGAATCCATAGATCAAGGATTTCAAGAATTATTTCATAGGGTATATACTAACATGACTAATATAGGAGAACACGTGGATGACTCAATCCTCTTACTCCCAAGGTGGTGCTAGATTCACGATCAAATTCATTTTGAGTTTTCCTACCCTACTTTCCAAGACATAATGAATAGAGTTAAATTGGTGTAATCTAAAGAATAGGAAGAGAGGTTGTAAATTGGGAATTTTACCCCAAAGTATAATATAATCACATAAAAGACTATTGAAAGACCTAACCAAAGGTCATTTGAAACCATCCCAAGATCACCCTCATAAATAATCAGATATGTTCCTAGAATGCAAAAGGTGCACGAATATACCTTACCCAAAAATGAAGAACCTAATCAGTTGGAGTAGAATACAATGAATGATCCAAGTATACCCACTTGCAAATAAGATTCAAATTTTGAAAACATAGAGAACAATTTGATGTGGAAACTAAGGCTTGATAGTTCAAAATGCAAACAAGGGAGTGGTGTTGGGATTGAATTGGTTAGTCCCAAAGGTACTTTCGGTGATGAGACCAACTCTATAGAAAATACCTTCATCCTAGAACATGTCATTGATTGTAGAGAGCTAGTAGAGAAAACAAGGAATTCCATAATGTGATTCCTTCTTTTGGGGATTGATTAGATATTAAAAGCATCAAAATATTCAATCAAGTCTCATACCTAGTTTTTATATGCTATCAACCTTTTATCATGGTGGACATATTGGCTTTTGATTTGTCTTATTATCAACTGAGAGTCTCCTTCCACAAATAGGTATATTACCTTCTTTTGATGTGCCAATAGTAATCAACACTTCAAATTCAATCATATTATTCATATATTAGTAAAATATTGATCATATTCAAACCACTACATAGTTATGAAAATCATGCATGGAAATTGTCTTCACCTCACAAAATCTCTAATGCTACATGATTAACCACCAAATTCAACTTATTTCCCAAATCAACCCACCCAAGTATCTTATAGAAAGGACTTACCAACAAGATGCGTGGCTAAACAAGCCATGATGCTTAGTGATTTTGGAATTGATTATGTGGATTGCAAAGAAATCAAAGACTATTTTAACTAATTAGCTAGTCAAAGCATGATTAATCAACACTCATCCATTGATCCTAGACTTTCCTAATGAGCCTATATTGACTCTTGAAAATTCTCCACTATAATCTCTACCTTTTTTGTAGCCTCCCCTAGTCCATTATTTTCCACTTCCTCCCTTCATTCCTTCTATCCCATAGCATACTTCTACTCCCTTGACTTAACCATCTTCCCCACCCCATGACTAACCTAGACCCAAACATAGAGTGTCATCCCATTCATTTTCACCTTCCTGTAATCCTAAGATCCTCCCATTGTCCTAGCTCCCTCTACTCTATCAACTTTATTACTTACCCATACTTCTTCTCCCTCTACCATTTCCCTTATAATTTCTAATCCTTTTTCTACCATTCCTCCTAAACTTGATACTTCTACCATTTTTTCACCCATTGTAGTGAGACCTTACTATTCCCACCCTAATAGAAACCCTAATCATATCTAAATCCTCTAGCCCATTACTTTCCCCTACTACCTCTATTTATTCACAAGCCCTAGTTTTCCTCTAGATTACCCTCACTTCTGTTGAGATGTACTACGACCTCTTCTAATAGAAGAATTTTATCCTTTGACTCTTCAATCTCTATCCCACCTTATACTATTCATGTTAGCATAGTTATCACATCCACTCTTCTTAACATAGTCTTTGAGGATACCTTCCTACATTGCATGGGTTCACTTTGTCATGAACATAGAAAATGAAGAACAAAGGGGAGGAGAGAACCAAATAAAAGAAAGAATAGAAAGAACAAGAATAGCTTAATTTCCAAAAGGAACACACTTAATAATGATGTGAAAGGAAAACATAAATTGTACATTTAATCATTATCAAAGGGTCAAAAGAAAAATAAATACAATAATCCTTAGGCTCAAAACTTTAAATTATTCCTGGCCTCATACATAAATATTCTCACACCAACTCATATGAGCTCAATAGAAATTTATTACTAGATTAGAAGAAATAAGTGTAGAGGAAAGAAAGAAATAATCTCATGGTCAAAATCATGGCTTGCGATAAATGGGAATTAATTTCAATAACAAATTATTTCCTTGTACCAACATGCCACCTATCACAATCTTAGTCACTCCTCGTGAAACTTGATTCTCTTTTCGAAGTTGGTGCATGCTACCATATTTCATTGTTATGTTAATGTGGGAATATCATATTTGAATTTGATATGGGAAGTTCCATCTTGACTTATGTTGGATATCACCTACAATAACTACCTTTCTCAACTTGGGAGGGCTAGATCCTTACTTGTGGCATGACCACTTGCATCCTTAAGGTTATATATTTCTTAATCCTTGTCCATGTACCTCATTAGGCACTCAACTCTAAGTAGTCAAATATATTTGCAAATCCATGTCAAGATATTGCCCTTTCATTAACAATAAATCAAATGCTTGATTGAACCTATACATACTTTAGAGTTTGTTGGCATCTGTAGTCCTTTCTTACTATTCATTTTAGAGAATTAAGGCCAAATTTAAAGCAATTTTAAATTGAGGAACTCATGGTTATACATCCTAAGAATTATCATCATGTAGGTTTGGCTCATCAAATAACTAGAACCATAGATCATATACATCGAATGACCAACAAGCACCCACTAAAATTTCTTCTTTGGAATTGTCTTAACTCTCATGAGCTATTAGATCTTTGATTTAATGGCTTATAGGTTTTTAAGTATAATACCACCTCCTCATGTTTTTTTCCATTCATGATCCATCCAAAAATAAAGTGTGCCCACTTAAAATGCCATGTCATGACTAGGGGATCTTGTTATTGCATGGACCATGTAGAAAACTGCCAAATGCTTAGAAGGATCAATGAAAACACATCATTGTTTGGAGGGGCCCATTGTATTGTTGTAATTAAATGGTTAACCTAACATAGAATATAATATAATTAATCCAAACAAAAGAATTATACAAAATGTCAAGAGTAGTTGTGAGTAGCTCTCTTCCATATCTTGCTAGTCAAGTATCTTTCCATTTACTTAAAGTGTTCCTCACCTTTTATTTTTTACTTGTTCTCCAACTTTTCATATCATATGTTGATATTATAAAAATAATTCAATTAAATATCATGATATCATTAAAATCTTTGATAGATATCCCAATAACATATATAAGTAGTAATCTATATTGTACCCTATGTTTATAATTGGATGAAGTCGATGCAATAGTCTATAATTGCCAAATTCTCAAAACAAAAAACAAAAGCAAAAGAAGTTTCTAAAAATTGAAAAGAAAACTTTACTCCTTCAATATTAGTTTCGGTGCACATTATTATAGTGTGAGCCTATTTTTTAGATCACTTCATTTAATGTCACCAATAATCTCCATAAAAATATTCTCCATGTTTAAAATCATGAAAACAATTCACATCTCTCACAACAATTTCTATTGCAGCAATTGTGGAGATTAATTTCATTGTAGTGTGGCAATCAACACATGCTTGAAGGTTCTTCACAACTCTAATAGTTGTTCTTGGGGGCATATTTTACAAATCAAAAGTAATTGGCAACTTTTAATTGTCATGGTAGATAAATAATTATTTTTCTTGCTATTCCACATCACTAAGTAAATATATTGAATTTAGAAAATACCTCCTACATCTCCTGAACCAATTTTTACAACTTTACATAAATCTTTTGTGTTTGGATGTGATTGTCCCCTAAACAAAATGCATGTACCATTTTATGACCTTCAATCCAACTACATCTAGGACCTTTTAATTTTTTTTTATATTTGATTGAACTCCTTGTCATTTGAACCTCACACTGTTTTCCCACTTCTATATAGTTAAGAAAGTCACATAATTTTTAGGATCCAAATCAAAAACCAATGTCGTTGTAAATACTTCTAAGACGGTAGTGCTTTATTAATACGAACATTTTGAAGGCATTCTTGCAAAATTCATTTCGTGCCTATCCTGCAATCGTGGCATTCCACGAGGCCACATTTTTTTGAGGCATTTTGTCGAACAATTCATGCGCCCTGTCCATGCTTTCAGTTTTTGCATACACGTCTACCAAAGCAGTAGCAACTGCAACATCTGACGAAATTCCTCTATCCTTTATGACTTGATGGATGCCCATATACTGCTCCAAAGCTCTCATTTGGCACAGGCTGGGAGGATGTTGGTAAAGGTTGCAGAGACTGGCTTCACGCTTTCCAATCGCATTTGTTTGAAATGAACGTTTATAAAACCTTTTCAACGAATCCATTTCTGTGCATATCCTGCAATCATGGCATTCCATGAAACCACATTTCTAGGGCATTCGGGCAAACAGCTCATGAGCCGTGTCTATGCTTCCACATTTTGAAAGCACCCATTCGCCTATCCTTTATGCTTTTATGAAAGGGATGCTTCAAACCCTGCTCCAACGCTCCCATTTTGGCACAGGCGGGGAATACACTGGCAAATGTAAACTCATAGAGTTGGAGACCTATTTGTTGCGTACGCTGAAATAGTACGATTGCCTCCATCCACCAAATTTCCGCAGAAGCGCGGGAACAGTTTTTGAGTTTGAGTTTCGTTCTTCGAATGTTTATTGAAACGGAAAGGAATAAACGAACGGAATAGAGTAAGGGGGCCCACACCAGCCACCTAAGCAGTCAACGCTTAGAGTGTGCTGGTTAAATATTACAGTATTCAAGGTCGTCCAAATAGTTTTAGGTTTAACCCTGCTGCTTTGTCTGCTATCACAGATTCAATGCAAATGACATCCTAAATAGGACATAGAACAAGCCTGTAGTATTTGTTGGCAATTCAATCCAAAGAAACCAATGGAAATCAATCACCAATGTGCATGATAATTGAGGAAGGTTCCAACAAGTTCCAAATATATGAGGTCAATAGAAAACCCCTTTTAAAGCACAAGGGATCATTCCCCTTCGATTGTGAGGAGTTCAACTGTACCCTAAAATATTATAGGGTATCTTTTTTTATTTTGCAAGGAGGGATCATCTTCCTTCCATTGTGAGGAGTTCAATTATACTTTAAAATATTACAAGACACCATTTTTGGTTTTGCAAGGTCGCCCTCCAAAAACACCACCTTTGAAAATTAAATCTATCTTACTGTTTCATTCGCTACATTCTGAGAGAGTTTGGCAAAGTGTAAACAATATATACCAGCTTCTAAAAATTGAATAAAATATCTAGGAGGACATTGCATAATCATGTCGTTCATGTGATCTCTTCTTCACGTATCATCTAAACTTTCTTTTGTGTTTTTTAGACGAGCATGAGATTTGGGTAGAGGGGTTGAAAGGTATCTTTTTCGTAAAAGTTGTCCAAGGTATGATCTCGACTTCATCCCTTGTTTATTGCACCTTGGAGAGATTTGAATTGTAGGGACTCAAACTTGTGTTTTTTTTGCTTGAGTCCCTTCTTGTTTTAGCCTTTATTGGCCCAAGTTTATAACCGATCTAAGACAATTAATGTTGGGCCTCTATGTTTTGTGTGTCAGGTGTTTAGGGTTGTTTTAGAACCTTTGTTGGCATGGTTTGATTTTCTAGCTAAGGCTCACAAAAAGGAAGGGGAGCCAATATTATTTTAAAGGCATTTCCAAACATGTCTTTGGTGCCAAACAAATGTGGCGTTGTTCTTTTTGTCACCTACCCACCATAAATGTGGTAGCTCTCCCAACTACCTGCCATGAATGGTGCAACTCCCCCACCTGCCATAATTCTTTGATGTTGTCATTTGTTCAATCTAAGGTGACCATTTTGGGCAAGATTGCAAGCAGACTATAGAACTTTTGGTGCTACATTGCTATGGATTTGGGTTTCGCCATGCTACTATTATGACAAGGATTTTGACCACATTAAGGGGAGGTTGGTATAGTAGCGGTTCTTTAGATGTTTGCATATCACCAAAAAGTTGTAGGACAACCATTTGCGCTAATCCGACTCATTTTGACACTTGTACAAGCCTTCAAAATCAAAGAAGACTAATATTCTAGGTGATTTTGTTGCAAAATGTCTCCATGGTAGTGAGTTTGTATTCTAGAGAAAGTTTTTCAAGATCACAGATAGGGACTTTCTTTTGCCACATTTGTGGGCATTAGTGCAACTCTGGATGAGATGAATGTAACAACATTTTGAAACAATTTGAAGTATTGTAAATTCTCTTTCACATTACACATGAATATGTACACAATTTTGTTTTAGATTAATAAGTATGTTCTGCTATAAATTTCATGATCATTGTTGTATGCAAATACAAAGGTTGTGATTATCTTATTCTTGTTTGTATTCCTTTAATGTGTTGTGACTTTGTTACCTAATAGATAGGCACCAGTCTCAAACCATGCACCAATCTCACATCAAATCAAAAACTCAAATCATTAGTTTAGAAATAAAGTAGTCCTTCCCAAGCATCCATGATCATAGATATTATCAAGGAATCATCTTAATTGATATTAAATGAATCTAGTTTTTGTGGGTTATGTTTGTAGAGTTGTATCAACTATATAGGGGTTTTGAGGTAGCCAGTTGTATTTGGTTTAGTGACAATCTTTGGGGGCAAGTCAATAGGTTGGATTTGACTGTTGATATTTTCAATTGTTTATTTTGTTTGATTTCAATATCTATTAAGGTATACCGCGAGAACATCATCCTGAGTTGAAGTTGAGCTTGAAGTGTAGGAAATGAAACCCATTCTCATAGAGTTGGCATTTAACCCTCCATGCCAACCATTGGCAAGTTGATTTCACTCACATGATGACAACCCTGATCTTGTGACTGAGATTTAGTTCTAGGAAGTGGAGTAGTGGTTTAGGGACCCAACATGAACCTTGGTGGATGACACAATCAAGGAACATGCCATCACCCTCCCCAATTGTGCTCAACCAATTTATGTTGTCTTGAAATGATAGTACAAAATTAGCTCATCCTCTTTAAATCGAGCATCAAATTTAAACTGATATTAAAAAATTAGGTCATCCTTTATAAATAGAACATTAATTATGCCAAGAGGCATTACCTACAGTTGTAGCATAAGAGGTGAGGAAATCCATATACACAAAAAACCATACATCAAATCTCAAACTAATAAGAAATTGTGATCGTGAATAGTGCTCAATGATCCATAGGGATTTTGAAAATTCATTGTGATAAAGGTGAATAAACGTATGTGATCAAAGGTAAATAAACATGAATAAACGTGCATACACATTAATGAATGTCTGAGGGTCTAGGTCATGGAAGGCAGTATCAAAAATTATGGAATTTAATAACCGTCTTTCATACTTCCTTTTGTATAGTCAAATCATTGACAACATTATTGATAATGTAGCACGACGAGGTACTATGGCAAGTCATTCACCACAATTGTTATAGCTTTATGGCCAAGTAAGTGGTGGTATCTCCCTTTTCTTTGAACTTAATAGAAGCTAGGAATTTTTAATGTTTTCAAAATGTTAGAATGGGGATGGTTTTTGTGGCTTCTCCAGTAAATTGAAGTATTAGCATGACTATAAACGATTTTCCTTGCTTTTTGAAATTAAATCTATGAAAGCTAAGAATTACAGGGACTGCAGTAGCTATTCGGGAGCTATTATTTTGGATGCTTATTTTAAGCTAAATTTTGTCGGTACAAGAATTATGTTGATTTCTAGAGCTATTTCTAAATCATTTTTTTTTTAAAGGACCCAAACATAGAATTTTTGTCGAGACGACTACAATGTTACTGGGCTTTGTAATAGGAGCTCATGCCCACTTGCCAACAATAGATATGCAACTATTCAAGAACATGAAGTTATAAAATACATTTCTTGTTTCTTTTTTTGGTTTTCTAAGTTTTCCTTGCCAAGTGACCTTGTACTTAGGCTCTTTTGTCAAAGTCTCCCAAGTTTGGTCTTGTTCGTTGGATTTGAACACATTTATAGCTTTGAATGTAGGGATCCACTATGAAAACCTTAATGATTTTCCCATTTGATCCCATCCCATTTAATCAAAAGTACATAATTTTGTGAATTTTATCGCCACTCAACACTTCATCCTCATCCCTTGAGATGTGTCCCTACATATTCACTTTGAAAGCCCCATTGCTTTAATATTTGGGCCCATTACATTTGATTGAAA
The DNA here is from genome assembly GCA_007258455.2 of Sequoia sempervirens. Taxonomy (NCBI): domain Eukaryota; kingdom Viridiplantae; phylum Streptophyta; class Pinopsida; order Cupressales; family Cupressaceae; genus Sequoia; species Sequoia sempervirens. The sequence goes on from VDFB02379711.1 coordinate 185,553,624, forward strand.
TATATTTGTTAATTATTATAAATATGTTTTTATTTTGTAAATAGGTAGGTTGCTTTCAAAACAATTAGGCCTAACTTGTGCACAATTCAAATACTTGCTTTGGGTTTAGATATCAACATCGTGGGTGGTCAACAACTTTTCTAAAAACTTTGAAGTGGATATAATCTATCAAACCCAATGAAGCTTTCCCACAATCAATACAACTTGGCTTGCTAGACCACTTAGCCTACCACTAAATTTTACTCTTTGATTTTTTCATATTTTATCGCAATTTCAAGCCGCACACCAATCAGTGTTTTTACAATTGATTGAAGAGTATTTTTATACAAGTAAAATATTATATAATATAATTTTTATGTTATTATACAAATATAAAAATAAATAATATGCATTATATATTAATAATGTTCTCATTAATAATATATTATATTATTTTATATTATTTATATATTATAATTTATATTTTTTAACTATATTCATTTTGTGTGTTTTTTCTTTGCATTGTATATATCTAGTGAGATTATCTGAGATTCAACATTTTTTTCATTTAATATATAGACATACTTTAACTATGTTCATATTATTATATGATCAATATAAATGAATTTAACACTTGGAATAAGATATATCTTGGTATTATTTATATATATTAGTTAAAGATAGATAAGCTAGTAACATTATTAGAAAAAAATGTGTCTCAAAAATAGACATTTTTAGGTAAATAAGTACTACCAAGAGAATAGCGCCCTATATTGATAACTAGAAAACCTTATGTATGAACTTAACACATTACATTCATACACGTTGAGACTTTAGGAAACATATTCCTTCCACCAACTCAACAACCCGTATAGAGTTGGTCCAAGCAAATCCCTATAGTGACTTGTATAGAAGAACATTACCATATTTCCATGATCTAGTCCTCCTTTGTACAAAGTCAAAACTTTAGTTATTTTTTTTTAATTTTTTGCTACATTGACATCAAAGATACTTGTAATACAACCTCCTTTCTACATGCACTTGATGTTGGCGATGACATTCATTGCTTGAGGCTACACATCAAAACTTTGAAAAAGTCGCGCATGAAACTTACACCGACTCCTTTCTCCTCGAGCATTGGATTTTTTTATAAATAGCTCATATAATTTACTGTCATCGATGTGGCCCTCGGACCAGCATGAGCTACTCGCTATTTTTTGTATCGCTTCCACCACCTTTTTTTCACAATTCTGAAACAAGCATATGATCTAAGTTTTCACATCTTCAACCAAGCATGAGAATTCCACCTCTGTGATACTCCCAGAAGCCATTGCTCCATACTCCCTTATAAACGCATTTTTACTGTTGGTCACGACCTTTTTGTTCTCTGTGAAGAATCTAATGTAATAGAGAAAAACAAATATGCCTTGACTCTCCTTTCTATCATACAAATAAAAATAAAAATAATTGCAAGCTAAGTTTTACTATCAACAATCATAAGGAGGAGAAGGTGAGGAAATAGGGTTAAGAATTATGCTTGTATAGAAAGTGGTAATGTTTCACCTAATACGCTAGCCATGGGATGAAATGGCATATTAAGCACTTTCATGTTGTGGTACATAGTAATTCTTTGTCTTAACATGGTGATGAGTCTCTATGTAGGTATTTAAAAATTGCTTGCAATCTTAGCATAAGAGTGTTAGGAATAAAATATTCCCCAATCAATTGGTTGCATTTTTTGGACCCAAGGAATTAAATGAGAAAGAATAGGACATGAAAATTAAATGTAATATAAAGATAAGCATGTAAGCATGTGAGTGATTTAAGTTAGTAGTTGTAATAAATGAATCATTTGATAATCAAGTAAAACATATTGAGTGAGAGCATGAAATTAGATGGGTTCTAGAGATAACATCAACAAACTAAGGTTACCCTTGACATTGACAAACAAAAAATGGTGATTTGGCTCTTAATAGTTAAAAAACACCCATGGAAGTACATATGCCTATCCCAATGTGTTATCCAGGAGCATGATCATGCAAAGGTCAAGGTAAAGGCACTAGGTCTCTAGTGATAGAATGGGTGTAGGAATGTTGATCCGCCAATAATATCATGAGATGAATTCACACAAGAATATGCCACTTGTAGACTTGTTATTGCACAAAGGACAATATAGTCAAAGTGTGCCAAAAATAGTAATGGAAAAGGGCATGGATATATCATTAAATTTGTCTTTGACTTTGATGTGCATGTGAACTTATATGATGATGCATGTCAAAGTAAACAAGATATCACCGAGGAAATTATTTGTATTTTTAAATACTAAAAGATATATATTCTTAAAATATATAGTTCACAATTATATTCTCCTTCCAATAATTATAACTCCACCAAAAACATGCAAAATTGAAAAAACATGTAATGAATAATAGATCTATCAAGCATTTAAAGTAAATATGGGGATTCTTTTGTTTAGTTATGTATCTATATCAATTTTTAACATTTCATCTATATCTCATACTACTAAATTCTAGATAGATTCTTTTTTTCTCATTATATGGAGATCATTATTTAGTTCCTTGTTTTCCCTTGATTTTCTTATATAACATTACACAAGTATTTCAATGCAAAAGAGTCCCTATCTAGTCACTTACTCAACCTAGATTTCATAGGATTTTCTAAATGACAAATATTTGTTAAACCTTTCGATCCACCATTATCAATACATAATATCTCTAAATTATTAATAACCAAAGGTTGATCTAGTGCATGTGTTACAATATTTAAATTATTTTTAACATAAGAAGTTAATATTTGCTAAAAATTTAAATTGATAAGATCTTGCTAAAAAATTTCTCTAATTTTGACAAACATGGTACCAATGTTAGCAACTCAAGGTCCCTATTCCAAGTTGTGGGAAAAAAGAGTCTTTGATTGAAGATCTGAGAATTTCTTCAATAAGATTTTCTCTTTATTGAAACTCAATTGCATGAGTCCTTGAATGAGGAGTTGGTGAGATTCAAGCATAATTTGAGAAAATTGTAAATTAAGAAGATTTGTGACTTAAAAGTTAGAGCTAAAATAAATTGGCTCAAAAATGGAGATAAAGGTTCTAATTTCTTATTTAATTATATAAAGGAGAAAAAGGCTAGGGAAGGCATTGGATCAATCTAGGTGGATAATCAACATAAATTATCTTTCTTGGGTTATAAATGAGTCTCAATATTTCTATAAAAATATTTTATTTGTTGAAGATAACAATATGGGTCCTATCAAGTGAATGAAATTAAAAAAGAGAATTAGGAAGTTCATTTGGTTTGATGGGAAATGAAAGAGACAAAAATCTACTATCAAGTATGATTGGTGTTGTTTAGATAAAGACAATGGTGGCCTTGGATTGAAATACTTGAGATTGCAAATAATTTTGCTTGTTGCGAAATGAATTGCTAAATGTCTAATTGGTAAAGAGACCTAAAATTTTTTAGTGAGGAATGGCATTCAAATGGTAGTCCCTAAATAAGTTAAGATCAAAGGAAAGCAGGCCCATAATAAGGAAGAGAAAAAAAATTGTAGCTTCTGATTAGTGTGGTGGAATCTTCAATGGAAGAAGAAACCCATGGTTCTCTAACAAGATTACTTTTCCAATAGCTAGGATAGTAAAGGGATCAAATAATTTGGTAACATAATGAATAATAATTAGACAAAGTCTTGGGCTTCTCTTAGCACTGAGTATGGTTTACCACTTCTCAAAGGAAATACAATCTCAAGAAAAGCCTGTGAGAACATTCAATTTATTTCCCAAATAAGTTTTGAACCTAGAATTTATTACAACTTGAAGTGGTGCGATAGAACCACACTCTATAAGGTGAAATCCAAAAGATCTATAACTCTCTCTTAAAGTCTTAATAGGTTATCACCTTCACCTTAACAATTTTTGGTATTTGAACTTTAGTAATGGGAAATGATTTAAGATTCTTAAACACTCTTGGTCCAATGTGATTGAACCAAATAAAGCCTATTTTAAATGGTTACTCTTATTAAAAAAGATACCTATCAATCTAAAGCATGCCCAACCTATTAATAACCCATACTCTATTTGTGAAATTCTTGAAACTGTGAACCATATTTTCTTTGACCATTTCTTTGCTAAAGAAATTTGGCTTTTATTTTTTATTGATTTGGATCGGTAGGATAGCAAGAGTAACTTTTCATGGCAATAATTTTTATTTGGTCATGTTAAAGGTGTGAGTAGATATTTAATATTTTTTGATTGATTTAATTACTAATATATTCTTCTTATATCTAAAAAAGCAAGAAATGGGAGTATTTTTTTCTATTTCCCTACAATTTACTCTAACATTGGAGGTGACTAAAGAGAATTTATGGAAGATTTTGGACACAATACAAGTCAATCTCTTGAGATCTGAGGTAAATACAAAGAAATATTGGCCCTATGCTAGGGATGGAATGAAGAACTACTTGGAATTTTAGGAAAGTTATAAAAAACTATATAAATATGAGATGCTCCTTGAAGACATGGGTCTCAATGAAAATTAGATAATTACTAAGGGTGATTGCAATCTAGAGGTGGTTAGAAACAATGAAAACATCTTAAAGATCAATCTACCCATTGAGTTTTATGATATGGATGTATATGGTGAAAGCTGTAATATCTAGGTTGGTATGGCTTTGAGCATTAAAAATTATTTATATATGTAAAAAAAATTCGTATCTATGTTGGCCTATGGTCTCCTAAACTTGTTATGCTCTTTTTGAGTGTAGTATGTACTATGCAACCTAATTTTTCTTTGATAATATATAATCAATTCAAAAAAAATGTGCAAAGCTTTTTTTTATATAAAATTTGTTATTTGTAATTATGGTTTGAATTCATAATTACAAATAACAAATTTCATAAAATATAATAAGCTTTGCACAAATTTGAGAAAGCTAAACATATTTATATGTGACATTAAGGAATCAAATCTTACATGCTACAATACATGAAATCATAAATATATATAGAAAATTTAATAAAAATAAAAAGTTTTACAAAAATTTGAAAAAGTTAAACATACTAATATATAAACAAAAAAATCCAATAGAGAAAAGACAATCATACTACAAAAAATGAAAAAAGCTACATACAAGGAAAACATGAACTAAAAATAAACTATGTATTCCAATATATTACACTCAAATCTTTTCTTATCATAACAATTTAACATTCTTAAACCTATGACGAAGGTTTTTGACAATGGTGATGGCGCGCTCTGCAACTGCTCCGACTAACCCTGCAAAGAATAGTGGGGTTTTTGCTTCTGAAACTCAGCCGCTTTCCCTCCATTCTGCTTCAAAATCAGCGTGCCATGTAAATTCTAAGGTTTATTTGCCAGGTTTGGATGCAACGCGAGTCACAGGGATTGGAATTTCGTTGGCACGAACTACTCAATCTTCCACGTATTCCCCAATGATTGGCGCTGGTCTTCCTACTTCAAAATTTAATCCACATTCTTGCTTTCCTGCGAAGCAAGAAGGCATTTTGGGTAAGGCATGCACTGATGGTGATTTTGAAGGGGCTTTTTCCTCTGGTCAATTTGAAGTGAGGGCTTTCTCAAACAAAATATCTTCCCTCCCTTTGTTGCACTCTGCAAAGTTTTTTGAATGTTGCAAACAAGGGGAAAGTGTGACAATAGCCTCTGGCGCAAAGGTATCTCAGCCAAACTATAAGTCTGCGTTGAATTCTAGGTGTATGGAGGCCGGTTTAACTTCTCTTCCGTCCTCTTCTCGCGGAAGGGTGAATCAAAATCCTCCATTCTCAGTCTGCCTTTCTTCACAAGCACCAGAAATTTGTCTGGATAGTGCCGCTGTGATAGAGAGGTCTATTTACAAGCCCATGCTCTTTTCTGTAGATTCACGAAGGTATGGCCAAAATTAAGTGATCTTCATTCATGGATAAGTTGTTGCTAGAAAGACTATTTGGAAGAAGAAATTAGTATCTATCCCTGTGCAAAAGGATTTTTTATACTAGAATTTGATTCAATAGAAGATAAAGAAATGATTCTTAATACTGGGCCTTGGTTCTACGAAGGAGATTTCTTATGTATGAAACCTTGGTTCCCTTTATTCGATTCTCGTATAGAGACATTTGCTTCTGCTTTTCTATGGGTTCGTTTACCTTACCTTCCTTTACAGTTTTGGGATATTGACTGTTTGAAGGCGATTGGCAATGGATTGGGCAAGTATCACAGTATCTCAAAGGAAACAATCAATTATGAAAATTCGACATTACAGTTTTGGGAAATTTATTGTTTGAAGGCGATTGGCAATGGATTGGGCAAGTATCACAGTATCTCAAAGGAAACAATCAATTATGAAAATTCGACATTTGCTCGTCTTTGTGTTGAAATGGATGTTACTAAAGGGCTTCCGACAAAGATTTTTCTCAAAGTTGGCAATAGACGATGGCATCAACCAATAGACTACGAAAAAATTGCTTTCAGGTGTAGAAGATGTTTTACAACTGATCATGCTACTTCACAATGCGGCAGGGGTCGAACAAAGGATTGTAGGCCATCTTGGTGGGATGGGGTGGAATCCCATCACTATGTAATATCTCCCTTTGAGCATAATGATGTCGTTCATTCCCCTATGTTTCAAGAAAAGGTTCCAAACTCGCCTCATCTATCTCAAGAGATCATGCCTAATAAGAAGTCAAAAGAGGATCTCACGGTGGTTTCTCCATCCCCCTTGGAGAAAAAAGATTTGCAACACAAGAACATCAAAATTTCTTCTATTACTTTAGTTGTCGATGTTAATAATGTAAATTTGAAAGCAAAAAACAACATTGTTCCTCCTGAAACTGAACAAGAATGGACAGAGGTGAAGAGGAGGAAAACACCACCAACAAAACTTAAGCACCCAATGGCATTAAGATCCTCTAAAAAAGCAGGAAATATGTAACACATTTTGTAATTTGGGGTCAATGCAAATTTCTCTAAAAGATGTAATCTCGAGCTTTAAAGTAATAAAAAGAGAGCTATCCTCTCTGATAGCAATTTTCCGAAAAAAAAAAAACATTCTTAAACCTATAATTATAAATAAAAATATGGCGCTCCCTGCATTAATAAGTCAAGTCAATTCAAATTTTAAAGTATTAAATCAACTTTTAACTATTTACACCTAACAATCACTAAGTTTGTGATTTTTTTTATTAATTATTACTTTCAATATTCATAGATGACATAAAGGAATCATATCCTACATACCTAATTTTATGATGTTATAATTATTAAATAAAAATATTTATTAAAATATGATAAGCTTTTGTATAAACTTGAGAAAAGTTAAACTTACTAAGATTGAGACCAAACCATTGAATATAAAAAAGTCAATTATAGTGCCAAACAAAAGAAAGTTGTATACAATAAAACAAAATTCAAAATTAAATGTATTAGTATTTATATTTGTACACAATCTTTTCTAATAAAAAGTATAAAATTGTTAAAATATAAATATCTAACTTCCTACATTAATAAAAACTCATCATTCAAATGTTTAAGTACTAAATCACCATTCAACCGCTTACACTTAACAATTACCAATTCTATGAAATCTTTTATAATTTGCTTTATGGAAGAATATTCTCCTACTGCCTGTTGACCCACCACTACCTTTTTATTTTCCCCTATTTGAACCAAATTTCTAATTCATGGAGCAATAAGAAATCATTTCATTGAGAATAGTTGTAGAATCAAATTTGAGATCTCCTAAACACTTCAAATAATCAACATCTACATCTCAACTAACATATTTGTATCATTAAATTTAAGATAAACTTGACATTTAATTTATTTAATTTTAACATCAATATTCATATAAAACATTAATTATTTTATTTAAATAAAATATAATAAACAACTGTTTTCATTAAAATAAGTAATTAAATATAATAACATTACTAAAAATATATTTTATAATTACTACAATATTATAAATAAGATATATATCTTTTAATAAAAATATTATTATTAAAAGGTCAACCAATCTTAATATAAAGCACACTCACCCGAATTCATGTTACAAAATGAATGTGGGATTAATCATTGCCTAGTCCAATGATCAAGCAAATCTTGATATGAACTACAAAACGGGTACAAAATAGGAACTGGAATGCAATATTAACAGAGATTTGACAAGGTGCGGTTAAGGAAATGCTCTGGTAAAGATAGGCTGGGTTAAGATGTGGGCCTGACCACCTAAGCATTCTAGGATTAGAGTGTGTCGGTTAAGCTTGACCCATGTGATATTGTATAATTGATAATCCCCTATAGTAAGTCTTTGATGATGCTCAAATGCAGTTGCAATTTCCAATTTATCATATAGTTTCTTTTGACAACCTCGATACAAATCATCAAGTCCCCTTTGATGTCTAAATTGTTAACTTCGATCTTCAAGTACTGGTGGAGACCTTCCATTAGGGCCTCAAACTCAACTTCATTGTTGCATCCAATATGCATCTACTTGAAGATAAATCCCAAACCAAATTCCCATGCTCATTCTTGATAATGCACCCAACTCTTAACCTCCCTCGGTTGCCTTTGGAGGCACCATCAAAATTTAGCTTAAACCTACCACTTGGTGGGGTGCACCACTTCTCTCGTTTCATCTTCTCCAATGAATTGAATGCAAAAATTGAACCCTTGAGGAACTTTAAGCTTCTTTAGGTTCTTCATCAATATGTCATTCTAGCTTGTAAACATTTGATTTTTTTGAGTTTTAGCTTTAGAATTCAACCATTCCAATATACTCTAATCTATTATCATAGATAACTCTTTATAGGAGAGGGAGGCATCCTACAAGATCCTATAGTTTCTCCTTTCATATATGCAAAATTAGCATACAAGGGCTTACCAACCAAATACCCCTCTAGAATGTAGAATGATGTAGCATTGGCCATGATGCGAACACCTTCGCAAGAACATTTGGTCTTGTCCCATACCAACCTAGTTTTCTTAGCAACCAATTCTAACATGCATCTATGCATAGGGGCAATTTAGTAGCAAGAGATCAACGGTTTCCTTGTTGGTCTTACACATCACATAACAACTAGGTCCTGTGATTTGGACTGATTGCAAATGATCATCGATAGGACATGTTTATGGAGGGCCATCCATGCAAAAGCTTTGCCCTTTGATAAAACCCACTGACTCTAGCATAACTTACTCTACCAACATTCTTTGCTTACCTATAATTATATTTTATATCCTAATCAAATTGAATAGTTGTTGGGTCTAGCTCCACACCATCTAATTTTATCTTCCCCCTTATTTAAACATATGTATCTTTGATCAGATATATCCTATAGATTCTTTTTTGCTTCCTCATTTATCGACAAGGAATTAAAATCAATCCATTTATAACCTCTGTTGGTGTCATCTATACAATATAATTCACAACTCTATTACCACACATGAGGGTAAAAGCACAAACTTGTGTCACACTTTTGACCAACTAAATAGTTTTGATTGAAACAACTTTTACCTAAATAGTTTTAGTTGAAATAGTTTCACCTAAAACTACGTGGTCTATACATGGCACATAAAGATTCAAGTGAAACCCTTTTGCTTGAAATAACAAAATATTTTTTTTCCCTTTATCAATTTAAAATATGTTCAATTTGCATGTATGTTTTCGACTAAAAGTGTTTTGGTCGAAACCCTTTCACTCAAAACTATTTATGTGGCATCCTTGTTGGTAGCCACCTCATATTTTTCAATTTTTTTTGAAAATTTCCACTTGAACATGATATTGCTTCAGTCATAATGATTTAAAAAAAAAACTAAAAATACCCTTTGTAGAGCTCAGAGTCAATAATCCAAATATATGATTTTGTTGATATTTTGATTAGTTTTAATGTGATTTTTTAAATAATGCAAGTAGGTTTGTATAATAAAAAATAAGACTGATTAGAAATCAAAAATACCAAAACATATTTAAAAAATGTGAAAGATAGATGATGCACTAGAGGAGATAATCCTCTCCAAAAGGGTATTTTTTTTTTTAAATGATAAAAATTTAGATAATAGTTGACGTCAAATGAAAGCTATCAAATTTTGGTATGTTTGACTTTAACAAGTTATTACAAGGAAAATATGCATCAAATTTTTTATTTTTTTTCCATGCACTAGATATTGAAATTATCTATTTGGAAAAAAATCAAGGGAAAATAGAATTATTTTCTATTTTTTCTTGACGTCAACTCAACGCCACTTTTTCCTAAAATTTGTAGCAATTTGAAAAATTTGCTCTAAAATTCATAAAAAATATCAAAATAATTTCTAAGTTTTTTGAAAATTTACAAGAATAAACTTAATCAAGAGTTTTACATTTCATTAGTTTACATCATTTTGAAATTCAAAACACAATGACCACTTTTATGTGGTTGAAGTTGAGAATTTTTGTTTGTGTTGACCGATTCCTTTATACAAGTGTGACATAGGTTTGTACTTTTACCCATGATCTTGATAGTCTCAATGCTACTTCAAAGCTTTGCTTCATCTGATAAGGGGTGGTGGCTATTCCATGAATCCGACCAGAAATTTGTTGAAAGACCATTATTAATTTTGCCATGATAAGTGATTTGTGATTATGGATCTGCTTTCCCACATGAATCTCCATACATGAGACCCATTAGGAGCATTTTCTATCATCAAAATCCTATTCAGATCATTGTTATCTAGATATTTTTTCTACATAATTCTACACCATAATCTTCCTAGGGATTATACATTTTACAAATAAGCTTAACTCCAATGCGAGATTTTGAAATTTTAGATTTTTTATTTCTGTTGCACCATTTTGTTGGTCGCTTCTTACTTTATCCCAATGGATCAAGGGAATATGTTTTGTATCATTGGAGCCTTCCCAAATATTTTTTTAAATACTATCTAATTTAGTTGTCTCTTGATTGGTTAATGCATGGTAGACATAGTATATATTGGTATCATTGTAAGGGAAACCTTAATTGTTGTTATTCTGCCAACCAATGTTAACCATTTTCCTTTCCATGAGGCAAATTTAATTTTAAAACACTCTACAATGTCCACCCATAAACTCAATCTTACCATGCCTTTGAAGATGAGAATGCCTAAGTATTTACATGAGACAACATCTACTTTGTATCCCAACAAAGCTGCTATCTCTTTTTGTACTGATTTCTTAGTATAAAAAAGAAAATCTTTGAATTTTCCTTATTTATTGTTTGTCATGAAACCTCCACATAGTTGTCTACTATCTCTTTAATTATGTTAGCCTCTTGAATTGTAGCTTCCCCATAAAGGACTGTATCATCTACAAACTATAAATGTGTGAGGGGATCCATATTCCTTGCCACCACTAATTAGTTTCATCTACAATCCCTTCTATTCTTTTCTACCATTCATCCAAGAGCTTTGGCCATAATCACAAAGAAAAAGGGTGAAAGGGGATCCTCCAATATTAATCCATTCAAACTCTCAAAAAATCTACACGAGGTGTCATTTACCAAGACAGAGAAGCAGATAGTTGAAATATAAAAGTAAATCATCTCTATCTAGTGACCATCGTATCCAAACCTTTTCAAGATGCTTAATACAAATCTCCATTTTACCTTGTCATAAGCTTTGCTTATGTCCAACTTGATCATCATGCTTCTTTTTTGGGTATTGTTGATTGAGTGAATGGCTTCATTAGCCACTATGATACTATTGACTATATCTCTCTCAGGGTGAAACCCCCTTGATTGATCGATATTACTTTGTCCAAGGTTTGTTTCAGTCTGGATGCCATTGCCTTCATTATTATTTTATATATTGTGTTGCATAACAAGATGGGCCTAAAATCTATAAATGTTTCACAATCATCCTTCTTGGGTATTAAAGCAATCATTATGTTATTCATGTCCTTTACAATTTTTTTGTGTTTTCAAAAGTATTCCACAATCTCCTAGAATTCCCTTCCTATAATATGCCAACAGTTTTGGTAGAACAAAGCTAGAAAACTATTGGGCCCTAAGGATTTATTAGGGTGTAGTTGAAACAATGACATCTTAATTTCTTCTACTATGAATAGAGTGATCAACATCTCATTTTCCTCTCTTGAGATGATTATAGGAATGTGTCTAAGAACTGCTTCCATCCCAATGCAATCTGATGATCCCTTAGGAGCCATAATTTTTTAAAAGAAGTAAACAAAAAATTGTTGCATCCCTATGGTCGAGCTAATGGTATTCCCTTTCAAATCCTTAACAACATTAATTTTGTTTTAAATTTTTTGGAACTTAGTCAAATTATGATTTTTTTGTGTGTATAAATCACCCTCTTCTTGCAAGCACACTTCTATTGATTTTGATTGCCATAGCTCCTCCTCCCTTGCAAGGATTTTCATATGTTCTACCAGTAATTCATTTTCCTTTATGTAGTCAATTCGAAACATCTTGTGTTGAATCACTTTTTCATTTAGGTTTGATAATTATTTTTTGATTAATCCTTTCTCCTAAAAAATGTTTTTAAAAAGAGCATTTGTTCCACTCTTGTAATATATCTTTTATGAACAAGAGCTTGCACGTAAATTGGTAGCTTTTTGTCCCAATCTTCTATGGTGCCATTGACCACCATTCCTCAATCATCATCACCAAGTCCTCTCTATGAAACCATAATTTTTCAAATTTAAATAGGATTTTAAAGGGACCTAAATCTTCATTGATTGTGAGTTCCATTGGGAAGTGATCTAAACCTAATAGAATTTTGGCTACCATTAAGTTGAAGGAGGGAAGCCTTTGATCCATGTAAATAAATCAATCTAGTTTCTTAGTAATATTTGTGAACCTTGGTTTATAATTCATCCATGTGTAGATACCATTTTTGATAGACACTTCAATTAGCTCTGAAGTCTCCATAAATCTTTTGAAATCCTTCATTAATTGGGACTCGAATATTATTCCACCACTCTTTACTTCCAAACATAATTGTTGTAAAACCTTGTCCCACAACCTAGAGGACGATGCAACACTACGGAAGCACAACTAATTTTTTTCCTTAAAAAGAGTAACAATGACGAGTGAAGTAAACTACTCTAACACATACATCCTCTAGGCCACTCAACGCGTCTACATGTGAATTTCAAAACTTACAAAATTATTCTAAAACATAGTATATGGAATTAACTCAAGATACAACATACATCAAAGCATTAATCCATTGTAAAATAAGTCTAACACATATAAATGTAATGAGCATATTTTCATAGATACAACACCACATAACACCAAATATACCATTTAACCCAACAATGAATAGATCATACATAATGTTACAATTACATCACAAGGGTTCTCAATACAAATGAGGATTACAAACACATAGTGTCCCACGGTTACAATGAATAAAGAGAAGTACAAATCCATAGAACCACACGACCTCCTCGAATAAGAAGATACCACCATCACGAACAGGAAGAGAAACTCAATAGTGTAAGGTGCACACTACCCAAACATGTGGTACTTGTAGGACCAACCCCTGTGCTAGGAGATAGTAACAAGTAACCAAGACTAACCTACTACCTCTAGACACAGGCAAGGTACAAAATAACATTGTACTAGTAAATACAAAACATAGGGTTACATTGCTTCTAGAATCACAAAATCAAGTACAACCACTATACAATACAATCGACTGTTGTCATAGGAGGAGTTTCATCACAAAGGTTGCATTGGTTATCCTAAGGAGATCTTCTTAGGTCCTGGCCCCCATCTTGGGTTATCTTGGTAACCTCTTACAAACTCTGGCCCCACATGCACACCAGTGCAAAATCGATTATCTTTCGAGAAGACAAGATAATGATCTTGCTATTCTAGGCCTTCCTGACTCATCTCAAGTCTAACACAAGCCCTTGAGCCAATGCGCAAGGCTAATTATCAAGTTAAATATGTTAACTACCCATTCCCCTAATGTAGGTTATTTAATTTCCACTGATTACACTAACTTCCACACGAGTTGTCCTGGGACCACTTTGTGTCCTGACCCTCGTTGAAAGCCACTCCCCTATAGACAACACAATAACTCATACTACAACCCAAGGGTAGACAATGCACTAAAATTGATAACAAGTAATCATCACATCTCAAGAGGTAACACATCCCTACGGATGCCCAATACTGAATCCAACTACATGCACTACCTAAGGAAATCTCAAGGCAAATAACATAAATGACAACCCTTTCACAATTATAATCTGGAAGACTTATATTTTCTCTACAACAAATATTCCCCACAGTACCTAATTACAAAAATACTAGAAATTAAAATAAACAATCTCATGTAATTAAAAGCACTACTATTCGGATTTCCTAAATCCAATAGAACAATATCTCACACTAAAATACATTATTCAAAACACAATTCCCATTAATAATCCACAACGAAATTATATCAAAAGTTTAACTACAATTTCACAACCGCACATAATAACTAACCCAATTTCACAATTAAACTAATTAATCATTTCTAATTAACTAATCGTGCTTGCATATATCTATTGTAATAAACAAACATTAAACAAATATATTTAATATATATATATATATATAATTAAATACAATTATATATATACATATAAATATATATATTATTTAATTATAAAATCAACTATACCATAAAAGAACTCATTTATCTAAAATAAAATCCATTTACATCAAAAACCATTTCCTCATGTTTTTTTGTTTTAAATATATCCATTTAAGAATACAAACTAAAATATATATACATATTATAAAAAAAATCAGTGATATAGAACAAATTACATATTTCTTTGAATTCAATATATAATATATATTATATAAATATGATATATATATATATATATATATATGTATATTATATTAAATAAAAACAATCTAAAAATAATTGTTAAATATGAATTAGGGTCGATGCTGTATAGTCGAGCCCCCACTATAGGGGGTTGACAGTGTTGGCCACACCGGCGCTACCTGTAAAGGCAATGTTGGGTGTTGCCCTTGCTGCCATCTCCCATGTGGAAGGGATAGTTGTGGGGTAGCTCCCCCAGCCTCCAATAAATACATAATTTCATTAACATAAACCCTGCGGTTTATAAAAATCGCGTACAGCGATTTTCAAATCCTTTTTACAATCCGAGAATTTACCAGAAGGTAAATCAAAACATAAATAAATAAAGATTTATATATATATATATATGTTTGTATATGTATATATATTTTCCAATATATATATATACATAAATATATTATATATGTAAATTTCAACCAACTTCTTTACAGGAAGACAAATTATTTACACATAAGTTTTCTATAGAGAGATAGACGAATTTTACACAAAGGATCTATAATTTTATAGAATTTTTTTTCTACAGGAACAATGTATAAGTATTTTACAGAGGTTTCCTATCTCCACAAATATTTTCTACAGAGATCCATAATTTCCTTTGGTATCAATCTATTTCAAAAGATCAATTTACACAGAGGATCTAAATTGTTTTCTACAGAGGTTCAATTTTCATGACAATCTTTTAAAAACAAAAGCTTCTACAATAAAGAAAACCTCTTCTAATTTTTTTCAGTTTGCATTACAATAGTTAAATAACTATTTCAAATCAAAATTCACAAAAACAATTAAGGAACTTGTTCCAAAAGAATTGTTGCCTTGAGGATTGATGCCAAGCTTCTCTGTAATCTTCAATTTGCCAAGATTGCCAAAGCTTCCTCCAGAAGAATTGCCACTTTCCAAAGACCAAAAACAATCCACAACCAAGAATATAACAAACTAGATTCCTAGAATTATCAGAAAGCTTGTAAGATCTACAATTTCTTCAAACCACAAAACAATTTTTTCATTTCCCAAAAACCTCTGTCTTTTTTCTCGTGAAAACAACTTCCTCTTTTCTCACCCCTTTCAATCAATCTCTCTGTAAATCAATTTCAAGACAATAAGAAAACAAATCCTTCTAACTTCCTGTTCACACAACAAATATCTCTTCTTTAACAAACCAAGATATTTCTAAGATCTTTTCCCAAATATGCATTTAAAATTAAAAATAATTTATTTAATCCAATTTACAATTAAATATCTTATTTATTTTAATTCCCAATTAATTTAATAATTAAAATTACTTTATAATATAACTTAAATTAAATTAATTAATTTATAATAAAATCTCCATATTAATTAAATACTTAATCACAACATATAATTTAATCCTTACAATTTAAACTTGCACGATAAATAAAATACCAAGACCAACATGGATAAGGAACATGACCAACATATAGATTGATGACACACTATGCTAGGGTAAATGTTTGACAAGGTTAACCAGTTACTATCTCCCAACCAACATTACTGTTGAGTAGTGGACACACTCAGACCTGTGAAACCAAGTGAAGTCGTTGTTCTGTACCTGCAAACCTACAACAAAAGCAAAAGTCGTACATGTATACAGATAATAATTCATACACACCGTGAAGAGAGAATCGCGAAAATCATAGGGCACTCACAAGCGAGTGATGCAATACTGTTCTCTTCACCAATACAATGTCACAACAACAACTAACGAGATAATATATCAATTAAACTATAATAAGCATATATATCAATGTCATCACAACTAAGCATCTATACAAACATAAAGCATATTAAACATAATCACCATGCATATAATGTATCATCGCATCCATATAGTCTATCATCACCCCACTGTCAGCGATAAAACAACCATAACATAAAATAAGGTCTAATAAAGTATCTGAGCTATCAAGAAAAACATAACAAAACATAGGGGTGTCACAATTGCATTGAAGTCCCTTCTAAGATAATCTTTTAATTTTTGTGATTTGATATTTGAAGGTTCAAAGAGTCCCACATCTTGGCTTTGTCTTGGTTTTTGATAAGGCCATATATATTAAAAAAGTAAGAATTCCAAATTTGAGCTTAATTTTTTTACTTCACATAACATCTAGTTCAAATTGGCCATTATATAGTTGAGTGCAATTTTGTTTGCTTTCCAAATGACTCCCAAGCCCTTGACAACTCTAGAGGCATCAATATAGTGTTCCTTCTAGCTAACAATGAAATTAGGGAAAATTTTGGAATATTTTGCAACTACCTTATTTTTTGAATTATTACTATATCCATTAGCTTATTTTCTATTTGATGCTTAATTAAGCATCTCTTGTTAGGGACGTTCCAGCCCCTAATGTTCCATGATATGAACTTCATTGATTCCCAAGGGAGGGGCTTCCTCCCTTAGCGTTTAGCATGAAATTCTTGATACTAGTAAGACCTTTGTCTTGTGCAAGTTCCTCTTATTTTTTTTGTTTTCCTCCCCTTCTTCTTTTCAACACCCATGTTATAATTTAAAAATTGTGAAGTTGTTTGAGAAATGCATCTAGGGTCTATAATTCCCAATTTGTCATACTCTACCTCCTCTTCTTTCGAGCAATCTTCCTTCGTCGTCATGATAATTCTGTTTTCTTTACCATCCTACTCTAGGATTAACACTCCCTTATTCCTATTATCTAAGTTTTCAGGAAGATGATTATTTGGTTGAACAAAATTAGAGGTACCTTTGTTGGTTTGAAAATAATCTGCATTTGAGGTTCCCTAGTAGATCACTCCTTATTCGGTCCACCATTATTTCTAGAGGCTTCCTCTTGCTTGGCTCCACCACTATGATTGTTGCGATTAGTTGCTTCCCCCCTTTGTTTGCTTGGGGAGTCCTTCCCCAAGGTGTTCCCTTTGTTACACTCCACCACATCTTTCCTTTCAATCTATTTTTTTGGGGAACCATATATCAGACACTCTAACTGGTTTCAGGCATTTTTTTGTTGCATGATTTCTCCTTCTACAATTGAGGCAAAAATATTTTAGTTCTTTAATTTCCACTGCCTGTAGCCATTGTCCATGGGAGAGAATAAGAGTATGTCCTTTGATATTTCTTTGATCACAACAATTTGAATGCACACATAAAAATATGAGTCTTTTTCCAACAAATCCATATCTATATCAATTAGGGTTCCCAACGATCTCTCAATTTTCTTTAGACATTCCTCAGGCCAAAATTCCAAGAAAAAATTATATTTAACCTAATCCATTTTAGAGCATCATAGGGTGCATAATTATTAGGGTTAAATTTTAGAATCCATTTTGGCATATACAATGGTGTTTCCTCCATCTTCCAGAGTCCTCCCTACAAAACTTCCTCCCTACAAAACTACCTCCCTATCTTCTTTCGACATGAATGCCATTATGAAAAAGCCTTTAGGGAGGAATTTGACAACATGTTGCACTTTCCAATTTTTTGTCATCTATGCCACTATTTGGTCTCTTCTTAGCCTTGGTTTTATGAATCAACAAATGATTACTGAACTGCATAGTAATTCAATATCCTTCATTGATTCTTCTAAGATGTCTATTGTATGCACTTTCAAAAATGTGTTCTCCAAAGCTTTGCTCAACTCACATGCTTCCTTTTCTCTACTTCGGTCTTGAAACATTCTTTCTTGTTAATTTCAACATTTTTACACTTTTCACATATTTTAGCAAAGCTTCCTATATTTAACATTATTTGTTTCAGATTAATTTAATTTAAATTGAAAATAGACGTATTTTATATAGATTATGTTTAAGATATATATGCTAATTAATTTTCTACTACTTTGTAGTTTACTGATATATATCCAAATACTCAAGTGCATAAATTTGATTATGAGAAAATTATCCCCTCTAATAAAAATAAAATCATTGTACCCATTGAATTTATGGGTCGAATCACTAATCCAAGTTGGGAAATTCGCTTTTACAACGGCCCTGCTAAAATAATTACTGGCCGGCCCCATGCTTAGTATTTGGGAGGTCTTTTTACGGCGGACGGTATAGATTCGTGCACAGGCAATCGCCTGCGATCAAATGCATCTTGGCCGCTCAATGCTTTTTCCCAATGGCATAGAGTTTATTGCAGAAGAGGGAAAATATCTGGGCAACAGTTATTGCAGAAGTCGGCATCTTTGACAGCACGACAGAAGCCCCAATTTCTATTAGAAGCAAAATATCGGCATCCTTCACAGCACGTCACAGTTAATTTTCTTTGCTGTGTTTGAAAGAAGAGTCCAGGTGATCATTTTTCTCCTCTGCATCGTTGAGAGAAAGACACCAATCTGTGCGGAAACTTGAGGTATGCCACTTGTTGCCCTGATTTTATCGAGAAACCTAGGTTTATATGGCTTTCTAAAATGTTTCTTTTAAATTTGCAAACCCTTCTTATAATATTATGCCCCCAGCGAAACTCCATTTTTGCGCTTCCTGCCTTCTCGGGATTTATCTCATCCATCATCGAAGCCTGATAGCAGGGATTCCCACTTTATTCTCTGGCAGATCCTTCAATCTTCTTCAATTTGTGGATACATTTGCTATGCTTGAAAGAAAATATTAAATACTATCCTCTATTAGAATGAAGCTGAGATTATTTCGGATTATTTTTCTATACACCAAATCCGTAGTTTCAGTTGGTCCGTTTTTTAGCAGTTATAGTCGAGGCTGTGGGTAGGGCGCCCTCTGGTTGAATTTGAGACAGGGTCACTATAAGGACTAGGTTGAATTTGATGTAATTGTTACGCAGTGCACAAGAACCATCAATGTCTGAGTGTCTTGCACCTTGCAGATTTGACTGCCCAGTTTCTCCATCCAGCAACGGTCTATCATCAAGCCTCAACTCATCCATTTCTTCAGGCTCATAAATTGATATGAAACGCAATTTTTCCTTTAATTTGTTTTTCAGAACCATTTCTGCATATGCTACACTTCAAGGAATTTTTAGATGAATCCCCTCCTGAAAGAAACGTGGCAAAATCTTATAAGTTTGGTCAGAGACTCAGAAGTGATAGCATGGCGCCAAGCATAATCTGCTATTCCCTCGTAGTCATATGAGTCATCTGTTTCAGGATTTCCCACCTGCAGTAAAATCACAGTCAAAATACAAAAGAAACAATTTGGATTAGTTAGAGTAGAAGGAAGCCTTTGTTTTAGCACTGACAATGAAGCCTCGTAGATTGATATGCTATTTGGAAAAGCTTCCACTGCGGTCATACACAAGCTCTGCAAGCTGAGGTACATAATGCCCTGCAAATCAACCAACTAGACAGACCATCAGTCAAAAAGCTGCAAGCACATGTTGTATTTGAGCTATCAATCAGCAAAGTGCAACAGGCATTTGTGTAGAACTTGCCTGCATAGCTTTCCCCTGCTATATAGAATTCATGGGATTTATACTCTGGAAATCTTTCCAACCATCTCACGAGGAACTTATATGAATCCTCAGCTGCAAACCCACAATCTTCAATTCAATCCCAAATTGAAAGAAAAATGAAAAAAAGTTATGTGTAAACCACTAACTTACCAGTGAATATGTCATCTATGGCAAGGAAATCAGAAGTAGTGTTGGTATATGAAAACCAAACACCTACTGGGGATTCCATGAACAATAAATTGGCTACTGTATGGAGTGCTCCATACCATGGAAGAAGAAAACAATATTAGTATATTGGATTTTTTTTTCTCTCCACCGTCATACAGTTTGACCCAAAACATCCAACAAAAAATTCGCACAATCAAATCTAAACAATGCATACTCAACTGTGGAAATTATACTCTGCTACTAATCTCCTTTCATATCTACCCTTGGTCCAGGAATACTTGTTCAATAATTGAAATAAGCATATTTTCATACCTACTCTAGCTCCACTAACATTAGTTCAAGTAATTGAAACTACTGTACTTCTACCTACCTTTGTTCCACGAATATTCATTCCAATAAAGACGCGTTCCATTTGATTCTCTTGTAAATCACCTGCCATTTGGCAGTCCCAATAGCAATCAACAGCTCCCTCTTTCAAATTCAATTGGGTCAGCCTCCAGAAGAGTTTGATCATGTAGCCATGTTCTGTGTGCAAATTCCATTCTACAGAGAACAAAAAAAAACTTTAGCCTTGAATATTTGGACTAAGAAAGCAATCAATGCCACTCCATCAGTCCACAACATCCTTGTAAATCTCCAACGATGTATAAGGTGGTGAGGGGGTCGACTATCTCTCATAATGAGAGCAGTTATCATTTAAATCCCACTATAAATCAGAGATATGGTATAACTCTTTAAAAGTTTGTATCTTTGAGATACTGTGATTAAACTCAACGTAGAGATAGAGATTTGAGAATCGATGTAACTCTCTAAGATTAGTATTATCATATTACTGAGGTAATCCTTGTCAAATCTTAGGTAAACCAGTGTTATTGATTTATTTAGGAGCAAACCAGACAATAATAAAAGATATAGAGATATGCATATTTTTATTTATACGTGAAATGAGTATGAGTTTATTCTATACTTTGTAAGATTATGATAAAAGGATTAGTCTACCAAAATGATCTAATTGTGGGAATGAGCTTTGGAAACCATCCAAGCTAAAGCTGAACATTGGCTGTTTAAGATCATTGTCATGTTGCTTCTTTAACTCTGCCAATCTAAACCTGCTATGCACTTCCCCTTTTTCAGTTTTAAGTTCAGGAGAGGAGAGTATAGAACAACTGGAATCAGTGAGAAATAAGGGAACAAGTTTTGTGGAATTGTAGCTCGTCCTGTTATTATTATTCATAGAGCTGAAAAGTGGACCTAAATCTAGAAGATCCATTGGGGCACTGGCAACATTTGAAGTGTTCAAATTCTGCAGAAAAAAGTGGTTTGAGTAGCACTTGTTGGAGGTTATATCAGGACTTTGTGAAGCATAGTTAGAACCTGCTCTGTAATTTGTATGCTTATTCACAGTGCTTGTACCTATTAATTGAGGAACCCCTGACAAACTTTGATGTATTGTCAATCTTCTTGGTCAATCTTGCATTTAGTTAAATCTGTTTGTGCCCTGATTCATTTGCCACTCCCTTAAAGCTTCATCCAGATGCATATTTTGTAATTTATATTTTTAATTTGAGAAGTGTGCAATACAAGCCTCTTGTGCAAAGGATTTGCATGATACATTGCATTTTTGTGGAGTTACTGCATAACAAGCCTACAGACCAGCATGACAGTTTTTAATCTGTTGCACACTCCTCGCAATGGTGTTGGTACCTTAATTTTACAAAACTTAGGGAAAATGGTGTTCAAGGGAAAATGAAAGAAAAAACTTCCAACACAGATCACTGAATAATCAACCTCTCTATTTTGCCTCCCCTTTCATTATGAAAAACTACTACAATGCTTACAAATTTGATTGGATTTTGCAAACATTCAAAAATTTAAATCTACGCACGCCTCTTTATAAGGCCATTATGCACAACATAAAAGATAATCAAGGGCAGAATATGGATTTCTGGGGTTAAAGCCCTCAAAAATATGTATAAATGAAAATCCTCTTAAAAATAAGCAAATTTCTGAAATCTTTCCTGTGTCTCTCATTCCTGATGTTAACTCGAGCTTTACTTCACTACATATAACCTTATTTGTGCGCAGCCTTCAATCCAGCCATGAAATATGATTCGAAGTTAATGTAAGGCAGAACAATCAAGAAAATTCAGCAGTTTGTTAGCGTTAGAGGAGGAGGAGAAGGGAGGACATATATATATATAAACAAAATGGGTGAGTTGTGTATTGAGGAATGAGTTTTAAACAAATACTATATTTACACTACTTACACGTGAAGTTAATATGATATAGTTATTATTAATAATTGTAAGTATATAATGAATATTTTTAATAGACATATATAATATATTAAATTAAACTCACTTGCCCCAGTCATTACCTTCACCAATGAAGCACCATAGATATGTTTTATAATTGTGAGTGGGAATTGGAAGGATTTTGCTTAAAAATGTAAAAAATTCCAAAATCCACATCAACAAAGTGGGCATACTAAATATGGAGGGACAGGGTTTGTAGGCAAGTGTGAAGTCCTTTTGTTCTAAACGGAAATCATCTTTCTTTGCTGATTTAGAATGTCATTGTTAAACATATAATGACCACCTCAGGCCACTAAATGGTTAACATTTGTAGTTGAAGATTTTTTTTAACATTTGATGAAGTTGTGATTTGCATGTCCAACAAACAAAATGATGCTAATTAAAATACTACTCTAGCCTCATCATTAAAGAAGATAAATGCCAATTTCTAACATGATGGGCTTTATTTGTAGGAGAATCAAAAGTAGAAGCTAAACCTATGGTCATAAGCAGGTCATTTTAAAGGTTTAAAGTAATGGGTAGGGTTTAGGTGATTTAAGATATGAGTGATTTTATGTTTTTTAATGGTTGAATAAATGTTCATTTTTTTTTAATTAATGTTAAAACTTGTAGATATATGATATGTAGTAAGAATTTTTTTTAAGTTGGTAAAGCTAATTTTCAGCCCCATCTCAAAAGTATTCACTAGAAATAGATCTTAAAGCTCCCTTTATGGGACCACATCCTTATATACATCAATAATGTAACTTTTGACTTAAAAATAGTTATTTAACATGTTTACATAAATAAAAGTGTGTCTACATATTATTAACTCACACCAACTCCACCCTTATAAAAATTTCACCATCATAAGTATCTTTGGTCTCTCATCCATAAAGAGTTTAATGCCTATATAACGACTCAACATTGCAAACATAGATGTTTGTAATAATCCAACTCCCTTCTATGAAAATTACTTCTCGAGTACATATACAGTCATTTACCTCAAATATTTACCACTAATTTTATACCCACACAACCAACTTCACTTCCCTTTCAATTAAATACCTTTTGTAAATCAATTTATTTATATGCAACTATTGTTGTCCTTGTCTTATGAATTAATGATTATTTCTTCCCTACAAGTATATATAATTAAATATAATATATATTTTTTAGTTGAATAGAATAATGATTAGTTGTCCTTGTCTTATGAATTAATGATTAGTTCTTCCCTACAAGTATACATAATTAAACATAATATAGTATATTGTTGTCCTTGTCTCATGAATTAATGATTAGTTTCAATCAGCAGTTGTAAGGACATTGGCTTTTGTTTTGGTTCACTTCTAACCAACATCTGCCCACTTTATCCTTCTGCATCGTTGACAACATCTCACATATTGTGCTGCATCTTGCGGTAAGTCACTTGCTGCAGCTGCATGTACAGTTTTTTTGTAACTGCTAAATGAAGCTGTAAATGCACTGGTTGCCATGATATTTTGCTATTTAATGTATAGCAGCTGCAGCTAAAGCTGTAAATGCAATAATTTCCTTAACAACTGGTGTGAGGAATGTTTTAATCAGGAATTTGACTGAATTATCTAATAATTTAACTTTTCTATTCATTCGGAGGGTTTGTTGACTTTTGCTACTGCTAACCATGACCTTCCATCCAATTTTTTTTTGACAGGCAAGACCATCTGATCCGAATTTTTTTCCATTTGTGGTGCTTGGAAATAAAATTGATATGGATGGTGGAAACAACAGAGTAGAAGGTGGATTGATATTTTGATTATAAGCACAAATATTGGTTCTTACAGGTTTGTCAGAAAAAAATCCGGATCATGTTGTGCTTCTAATGGCAATATTCCTTACTTTGAAACCTCTGCCAAAGAGGGCTTCATTGTCCAAATTCAAGACTACTTTTTTGCCAATATACTGGTGCTTCTACTTTTAGGATGAAGCAGGCTTTGGAGATCATGAACATGATGTCATGCAGTGGGTGTGCTCCTGATGCTATTACCTATAATACTTGGATAAATGGTCTTAGCATTACAAATATGACTCATCTAGCTTTTAATCTCCTTGAGAGCCTTGTTGCTACAGGATTTTCTCCAAACACATTCACTTTCAATACAATTTTGGATGGTTTCTACAATGAATTGCTTGGTCAGGCTGTAACGTTGTTAGGTAAAGTTTTTAAAATGGGTTTTATCCCAGATACCGTATCCTATAATATGCTGCTTAGTCATTTTTGTAGCCTTGGCATGCTTGATCAAGCTATGATGTGGTTGGGTAAACTTTTGAAAACATTTTTTATTCCCAATTCTATTACATATGAGATATTGAACAATGTTCATTTTGGTGGGAAAAGGTCTGCCAATATTCCAAGAAATGCTTAATGATAATCTCGACTGTCTAATTAGCTTAACTGATATTTATTCTAAGGTTGTACAAGACAAAAATGATTCATATATTAAACTTCATACATTCTCAAATTTTTACCTGCTATTATCCCCTATAAATGAGTTTTACAGCTGTAAATGACTTTTATCACTTTCAAATTATCACTATCCCCACAGGTGCGATTGCTAGTAAATAATAATAATAATAATAAGGAATAAATTTCCAGCGACCAGTCCCTGCAAAAGTTTATAAAGATTTCAGCCCCAAAGCATACAAGTAAATATAACAATATACCGGTTTCGCTTTAATGCCCATAACAATGACAATCAAATTCGCAATTAAAGCTAAAAGAACCAGCGATAACCTCGCTTTTGCTTTTGACAGACGCCCACAGCCAAAGATTCAAAAGCAAAAGCCCTCCACTTCACCTCCTCCAACTGCTAATGATTTCTACAGAATTCTGCTTATGTATTATTGGCTCCAGGCCCGTTGTAATATTTACAGAAGCGGCTGCCTTTAGAAATCTATATCAAACCTTGCAGAACTTTGCGGAAACCAAAGATTTTTAGGGGGGGAGACAGCAGGAATTTGCTTCACGGAATATCAGTTCAAGCGCGCGTAGTGTCGGACTGGCATCTGTTTCGCAGAGCACTATTTCCGGAATGTTCCAGAAGCTTCCAGAAGATCACCGCCTCGAAAATTCTAGAAGCTTCGACAATCAGACGAAGGAGCAGGCGAAGCATACGTTTTGCAAAAGGCTGCTGTAAGAAAAAAATTTGGCTGCTCTAGAAGCAGAAAGATATGTCGACGTCTCCACAGCGGCAAAGTGTTCGGAGGCGTCCCACGCGAAACGCTGGCGAAAAATCAGACGAAACGCGGGTCTCTAACGAGAAAAATCTTCCTAAAGATGCCGGAAATGTGGCCCCCGGGGCGGACGGTAATCTATCACAAGGTAAGGATTCTAATCACGGTAAAATAATTGTTCAAGAAAGGGATGATATACGGAAAAATGCGTTGGATTCTCAGAAAGCAGATGATAGATTAGTAAATAGGATTAATGGGAGTAATCAGGCGGTGAGAAAAGGGGCTCGTGATTTGAGTCGGGCGAAAAGTCCTGTTCGGCTTGGAAAACCTTCAAAATTTTCGAGGATTTTTAAGGCGATCCGGATTTTTATCAAGTGGCTTGTTCTTTTAGCCATCATAGGCGCAATTGGATGGGGTTTGTGGCATCGAGTTGCGAATCGCAATCCGAAATATGGTGTAAACCTTCCTGATGTCGAAGCTGAAGGTAGGGTTGCCGAGCTGGAGCAGTTTTTAAAGAAAACCACGAGAATGCTACAGGTCCAGTTGGAATTGGTGGATATAAAGTACGGGAAGGAAGTTGAGGGTCTGAAGAAGAAACTGGAGGAGAGTATTGAGGAGCAGGCTACTGTGTTTTATAGAGAGCTTCAGAATCTAAAGGAGAAGACAGGCGATATTGAGGAGTCGCTGGTCAAATTGAGGGATTCGGAGGTTTTGACAAAGGATGAAGTGCTGGGGATCGTGAATTATGTGATAGAAAATAGAGTCAATGAAGGCGATGGGAAAGTTTTAAGCTTGGATGATGTGAGAGCTGTTGCGAGGCGTTTGGTGGAAGCAGAGATCGAGAGACATGCTGCTGATGGGCTTGGGAGGGTGGATTATGCGCTTGGGACTGGTGGCGGCAGGGTGGTGCAGCACTCCGAGGGATATTCTCCTGGGAGTGGAAAGAGATGGGGGTTTTCATCTCTGAATCTTTTTCGAAAAAGTGTGGGTGGGATGCATCCTTATGCAGCCAAGGTTTTGGAGCCGAGCTTTGGGGAGCCTGGTCATTGTTTGCCTCTGAAGGGGAGCAGGGTTTTTGTAGTGATTGAACTGAGAACATCTATCTTTGCTGAGGCTGTTACTCTGGAGCACGTGGCAAAGGTACTCAGTCACAATTTTCAGTTCGTTCTTTTTTTTGTGCACGTTTGATTGCATTTGTTTCTGCACGTATGTTGTGTTTTAAAATAAAAACCTATTTTATTGAAGTGATTTTGATTGGCAATTGCTAGCTGGCAGTAATACATTGAATTTGCCCAGTGTATGTTTCTAGCATAGTTTCCAGACTCGAGCTCGGCACAGAATTGCAGGTTGATTTTTGACTTGCACTACTTGGCAAAAATACCTGGCACAGACTTTGCAATTTTAGAAACATGATTTATTGGTGTTTTTTAAGGTAGCACATGTTTTTATATTCCCTGTTCTCTGAATCAACCTTGAAGACATCGAAAACTAATCAAATACATGCTACTTTTCTCACGTACACTAGCATATATTAAACAAATGAGTACAAAAGTGGATTAGGATCATTTTCTCCCATACACTAGCATACATAAAAAAAAATGAGTGAAAAACTACTTGTACAGAGTCAGCAAAAAGTCATGGATTAGGATTCCATGGCCGCTTTAGTTGATAGGCATATGGGCAAAAGCAATCCACAAACAACAATTTAGCAAGCTACATTATGAAACCCCAGATTTCACTTACTATGCCTGAATCTTCCTTGACAAGTGCTGCTCAAATGATGCAAACATATTAATGAGGTTTTTGCTGAATATTGTGCTTGAATCATGGTTTTATTTTTACATGGTTGATTTTGTAAGGTGTTGCCTTATGTTAATATCCCCATGCAATTGCGTTGGAAACTTAAGAAGGTAGTCCATTCTTCCTGCATTATTGATTATGTTTATAATCATATGCAAAAGATGTAATAGTATCTGCTAACTTAGTGGTTTACAGAAGATACTTAAGATGTCAAAGGTAGCAATTTCCACTTTGATATTGAGATTGTTAGACAGGGATGCTTCTGTAAAAGAGCTTGTCTTGAAACTTGTCATAAATCTAAGTTTACATGCACATTGCATGTTCATTTTGCTATGACAATGATATCACACTCAACTAAATTATAATAATGCGAATTACTTAATAATCTCCTGTTTTGAAGCATAGCCTCATAGTATTCCATATATTCCCATTTTGCTAGCTAAGCAATCTCTTGCTGCTGAATTCCATGTAAGTTCCCAGAACTTTTCCTTATCCATATGCTATTAAGAAGGAAAACAGTATTTCCAGGGATGGTCAGTATTTAGTTTTTTTTTTTTTAAATTTATAGTCATTTCTTTGGTTTTTTGGCTGTTTTCATGAAGAGTGGATCCCACTAGTGCAAATTGCGAGTTTACTCAGACCTGGCAACTCTGTCACAAACTTGTTGGTTTTTGCCTCTGGCCAGGCAGGCCATGTTTAGGCCTGTTCAACTCAGGGATTCACTGGTTTTCTGGCAAGTCTGTAAACTTTTTTTTTTTGGTATTGTCTGTGAGAACTTCTATTGTCGTTGACTAGAGAATTAGTAGTATGTAGGTATTGTTCATCGAATTTTCAGTAGAATGCATTCCCTTAAAATGCAATGTTGTAAATTTTAGCAACCATGATTGATAGAGGTTGAAGTATATTTAGTTAAACAACCATTCACAAAGTTAATAAATTAAGAACATCAGTGAGTATTTACTATGAACAACAAAAAAGACTTACTTGCTCTGTTTGTGTTTATCATGTCACTAATGATAAGTCTTTAATATTAGGTATTTTTGTCTTTCACAGTTTTTGAGTTTGTTAAGGTCTTATGCAGTTATTGTGCCGATGATTTTTCTGTCAATATCTTATAGATGAATGAATATGGCACTAAGAATACAAGGATCCTTAAAGCTACTTGAAGAAAGATAAATGAAAAGTAAATATGCTTATTTCCAGATTCAAAGGCAGTATTGCCTCTGAGAACCATTCGTAGCAAGATGTTAGGCTGGTGTTAGAGTTGCATGCTATTTTGGTAGCCATGTGGATAAAATTTGCACAAACACAAGACAGCTGCCGAAATTTCCTCAGTGTAAATTAAACTGGTTGAAAGGGATGTGAAATAAATGAATGAAGATATCATTAACTCTGTACACTGATTCTCATGCAGTTAGACTCAATGATTATCTGACTTCCTTTGTGATAGTAATTCAACTCCACTGGTATTAGAGGCTCTCTGTCCACTGTGCTGTTTACTTGAGAAGTCTGATTCTGTTGCAGTTGGAGGCTGTATGTTGAGGTTTAGTCTTGCAAGCAATCCTATTTCCTTTGTGAGATTAGATTGAATCCTTCTCGCTAGAAGATCTATGGGTCTAGAATCAGCCTGACTTCTGTAAGGCTGTGCATAGAGGGGCCGTTGACCTCAAAGAATCTAGTTCTCTCACTAGGATTCAATTGACTCAATTGTGGTTGAAGATTGCTAGGGTTCTTCAAGGCACTTTGGTTTCCTTTGAGGCCAAGTTGACTCACAATAGGTTTTAGTGCCTTCAACTTTGTTGGTTCATGCAATTCACTAACAACCTACTAGCAGAACACTATGTACCCTGTTGCTATCTGAGCTTTTGCTTTATGAATCCACAGTCAACAACTGCCTCCATTGTGTAATTGCCATAATCCAAAATGGAAAATTTTTGCAAAAACACAACCAACAATTTTTTATTTATTTTTGAACAACCATCATTTTATGCAAGTGTTATTGCCACATGCAATGCCAGCTAGTGCCAACAACACATGGAAGTATGTGCCAACGTACGCTCAAGAAGGTTAAGGGTAAAACTACAGGAGGATGCTATGGGTGACCCACATTCCTATGTTGTATTCTCTCCATTGCATAAGACTGCTAAGCTAAAGGTTGGCACCATCACTGTGGTGCCCAAAAGGAATGTCTTTTTATAGATGATCCACTTCAAGATGAGCCTAGATATTTAAGCAGGGAAGATGTAGTCATGATCTACTAATTTTTACCAACTCAATTGATAATATTTTTTCATTAAACTTTGAAAACCATAAATCAAGGGAGTCATGTTATGTTCATTCTTTATCCACTCTATCCACAGACAAGTTACAATTCCATTTATTAACATTTCTACAGGAGTAAGAAAATAGGGAGCAAGTAAAAATCCAGTTCATAACATAGAACCATTGTTTAGTTCACCACACATACACACACACACACGCACGCACACACGCACACACACACACACACACACGCCCACACACACACGCACATGCACACGCCCACACACACACACACACACGCTGCACACACACACACACACACATGCTCGCACACACACACACACATGCACACACACGCACACACACACACACGCATGCACACATACACACATGCACACACACACACGCATGCACACACACACATGCACACACACACACACACGCATGCACACACACACATGCACACTCACACACACACACACATGCACACACACACATGCACGCACACACACACCCACATACGCACACACGCATGTTCGCACACGCCCACATGCCTGCACACACCCGTGCACGCACGCACACACGCACACCATTTCTACAAGAGTAAGAAAATAGGGAGGAAGTAAAAGTCCAGTTCATACCATAGAACCATTGTCTAGTTCACCACACACACGCACACACACACGCACACACACACATGCACACACACACACACAAGCACGCACACGCACATGCACACACACTTGCGCATGCTCGCACACGCACGCATACATGCACGCGGGCACGCGGGCACACGCACACACATACACACACACAAAGATCACAAAATATAAATACAGTGCAGCTAGAATCATCTTTGGAGGCACTTTTGCCATGCTCTTTGGTACTTCAAGATACAATCCTTTTCTCATTGACATTAGTGCCACTCATAACTTACTTGATGAGGGATTGGTGGCCAATTGAGGCTTTTTTTTTGTTAATATAAACCTGCTTATCAGGGTCCAGGAACCGCAACAAAATACAGTGGAAAGGCTCAGTCAAATGAGGCAAACAGAGCAGACCCAAAAAACAGGGCATAGACAATGTCTAAAGCAGAGCTACAAGCACAACTGATGCACGCAGGGAAAATGAAGAAGGCGCTAAACCAACACGGGAACAGTAAGACCATTAATTTGGCGGGTGCACCTTGATATCTTCTTGAATTAATTTCAGAATACTCTGAGGGTAGGATGTCATCCACTTGGCTTCAATGCAACCCTCTCTATCACAAAGACCCATGCCGACATTAGTAGCCCAATTCACAACACTGTTACGGCTCCTGTCGATATGTGAGAATAAGATATTGGAGAAGGAGGAAGCCATGCAGCGTGCAGCCTCCAGAATGATGTTCAACTTCCATTGGAAACAACTGCCACCCTTCATTAATTCAATTACAAGCTTTGAGTCCCCCTCCACCCAAATCTTATGCCAATTTTGTTCTTTTGCAAACTTGAGACTAGACAAAAGAGCACGAGCCTCAACCATATTGTTCGATTCAACACCTAAATCTTGAGCATACCATCCCTGAGGCTGATCATAGTGATCCCTGAAGATGCCACTGCCACTAGCCATACCCAGGTTGCCTTTAGCAGTGCCATCGAAATTGAGTTTAATCTAATTGACATCAGGGCGTTGCCAAAGACAATGACAGGGACTAACCATACCAATCCGATGTCTTCCACCAAGCCATCTGAAGTTAGGCCAGGCATCAGCTAAGAACTTTTCTTCATCGCTAATGTACCAATCCTCTTTGCTTTTTACCAAACCAATTTCGGCTAGGGAGGACACAATGAGGTCCCAGACCCTGCAGGCAGATTTCTTCTTGTCTTGGAAGAACCGTCTGTTCCTTTCTAGCCAAAGATTCCAAATAATGATGGATGGCGCATTATACTAGATAAATCGGAGGCCGGGACTAACAACTTTAGTGTACCAACAATCCAATAGAGACGGAAGATTACCAGGCATTATCCAATTAAGCCCCTATTTATTTGTGAAGGAGTGCCAAATTTCTGAAGCATAACTGCAATGCAAAAACAAGTGGTCATTGTCCTCGTAATTATCTTTGCAAAGAGCACACCTAGAGGGGCCTTTGTGTCCTAAAGTCTTTTAGCCTATCCCAAGTCAAAGCCCTACACCGCCAGGCCACCCATAGGAAAGCATTGGCTTTTGGGAGCCTAGTATACTTCCAAATTATTTTAGCAGTCCTCTTTTCCATACTTGGTACATTCTTTAAAAAAAGAGTCATAAGCAGATTTGACAGAGACTGAACCACTGGCATTGCCTCTCCACACCCTTCTATCCCCCTTCCTAGAGATAGGAAAGCTCTCTAACTTATGTTGCACCTCCTTGCAAGCATCATCCATCTCGCTGCTAAACTCTTGAAGCCATTTTTTCTGGCTTGATATAGTCTTTGGCAAGCTTCCCCAATCTTGATTCCAGAAGCCTGGCCAGAGGGCGGAGGGCTTGAATGTCTTTAAAGGCACTCACAAGCCCAACAATCCCACCAAAATCTGATCTTATCTCCCCTACCAATCTGCCAATAGAGGTTAGGGCTGATGTAAGAACAACAAACCCTTAAAAAATTCCAAATACTAGAACCGTAGGGCAATGCATGAGTAGCAAAAAACAAATTCTCTGGGTCTTGCTGAAGATATTTAGCTTGTAAGACTTTGCTCCATAATCTTCCCTACTCCTCATACAATCTCCAAACAAGCTTGGCCCCCAAAGCAGTATTCATTTGCTTTAAATTTCTTATTCCTAAACCACCGAGATGCTTGGGGCTGCAAACCACTCTCCACTTAATTAAATTGTATTTGAAGGCATCACCAGTGCCTCTCCAAAGGAATAACGGCTGAGTTTTTTCAATGTTCTTAGCAACCTTGCTGGGAATCTGAAAAACAAACATCACATAAGTAGGAACAACAACCAAAGAGGAATTGATCAAGGTGATTCTCCCAGCTAGAGACAACCACCGACCTTTCCAAGAAGCCAGTTTACCCTGAGTTCTTGCCATCACCTTGCTCCATTCCAGCTCTGAAGTTCTCTTGACAACAAGAGGCATCCCAAGGTAAACACTGGGGAAATGATCAACCTCAAACCCGAGGATGTGTTGAATATCCAAAGCCTCAGCACTGTGCTCTTTAAGGAAAAATATCCTAGATTTCTTGATGTTCACTTTCTAGCTAGAAGCATCCTCATAAGACATTAATACCTTTTTGAAGGCACTAGCCTCCCTCACACTGGCTTCCCCCAATAAGACAGTGTCATCCACGAACTGGAGATGTGTAAGGTTGGGGAAGTAGCTGGAAACTTGAAGACCCTTGATATTTCCTTTATCCACTTCTGATCTCAAAGCCTTCCCCAAGACCTTTGCAACAATGAGGAAAAGGAAAGGGGAGAGAGGATCCCCCTTGCCTCAACCCCCACCTGGCGTTAAAGAATTCAGAAGCGGACCCATTGATAAGGATAGAGTAAGAGACAGAGGAGATGTAACTCAACACCCATCTGCACCAATCCTCATAGAAGCCAAACTTTCTCAACACTTTCATGAGGAAGCCCCAAGAAATCCTATCGTATGCCTTATTCATATCAAGTTTAAGAATCATCCTGTCTTTCTTTTTTGCTTTGATGGAGTGTATAGTTTCATGGGCCAAAACAATGCCATCCAAAATTTGTCTTCCCTTTAGAAAACCGCTTTGTTCATATGAGACTATATTATCTAGACACTTCTTGAGTCTAGTGGCCATTGCCTTTGAAACAATCTTATAAATCCCATTACATAAGGCGATCGGACGCATCTCATCAAAATGCTTCGACTCGTTATTCTTGGGCACAAGAGCAATATAAGTGGTATTCCAAGCTTTAAAAACTGCTCTCTTACATTTGCATTCCTCTGCTGCAGCTCACACATCCTTGCCAACAATATCCCAAAATCTTTGGAAAAAACCAATCTGGAAACCATCCGGGCCCGGTGCTTTATCAGCACCAAGAGAGAAGGTAGCACACCTGATCTCCTCTTTTGAGAAGGAGCCCATAAGCTACTGATTATCAACATCATCAATCAGTCTGGGAATCACTTTGATCATTTCTTCCAGAGCTTGTAAATTCACCATCAGTTCAACACCTAGCATGCCTTTAAAAAAACTTACCCCCTCTTGCTTAATAGCATGAATATCCTCTACAATAGAGCCATTAGGCAAGGTAATCTGAGTGATTTTGTTATGTTGTCTTCTGATCTTAGTTGCTAAATGGAAGAATTTGGTATTATTATCACCTTCTTGCAACCACTTCATCTGGGATTTCTGTTTCCAATATATCTCCCCCATCCTTAAAATTCTACTATGTTCCTCTAAGCAGACCTTTTCCCTGTCTCTAAGATCAGTGGTTAAGCCAGACTGAGCAATAGCCTCTTCAATCGATTTGATCTTCTCAACTTTGAATTTGTTCTCAAAAAGGTTTCCCATCACATCTTTATTCCAGCCCTGAGCCAACCTCTTGACCTCACCTAATTTTTTATAGATAGTGAATCTTTTGTTACCCTTAACCTCCATACTCCACCAACCCTCCAAGGCACTTTTGAAGTTCGGGTGATCATACCAGAAGGCCTCCATTTTGAAGGGAATACCTTGGGTTTGTGAGCTTTAGAGATGCATAGCGCTATAGGCCAATGGTTAGACCCACCATACTGGCAAACAACAGAATGAAAGCACACAGTAGAGAGCAGCCAATCTGAGTTAACCAAAAATCTGTCGAACCTGCACTTAATGTTATTCTCCTCAATTCTCTTGTTGCACCAAGTGAACCAGCCAACCTTTGGCTCTAAATCAGCTAGAAAAAGACCATCACACATCCATCTAAACGCCATAGCCCTAGTATTGTGAATACTCCTACCCCAGACTTCTCCGAGGGGCTTAAGGTGGCATTGAAGTCTCCACCAACAAGCCAATTTCCATCAGGGAAGGATTCCTTGAAGGAGATAAGGTCTTCCCAACACTTAATTCGATCTTTTTCTATATTGGGGCTGTAAACATTGGAGAGAATCATATCAAGGTTTCCCCTGAGATCTTTTATTTTGACAGATAGAATATGATCTGTAGAATGCAGCCTAGAGACAAAGAAGTGATACTTATTCCAAAGGATGGCCAAGTCACCCATAGAGCCTAGGGCATCTATCGCAAAGCCATCACCATTCCCCCAAAGAAAGGGGACCAAGTTCAAGAGACTATCACTGTCCATTTTTGTTTCCTGCAACAAACATACATCTGCACCTTCCACCTCGATTAGCCGTTTAACCAACCGACGC